>NQII01001283.1:0-87611 GCA_002778355.1 Clitarchus hookeri
AATGGTCCTCACTCCTGGCGGTCTGTTGAGATCGTCCAGAACTGGTCAGAAGTGTATGGGTTCCTACACGTGCCCGTTGTTGGTAACAAAATCTGACTGTGGAATTTTAGCATCTGAAATTATGTCATGCAATCCACTCCGTCTCTTACTGCCCTATTCTCTGGCTTGTCCAAATCTTTAGGCACGTATTCACATATCCCGACTTCATATTCGTATCCTCCTTCAATATACGTGTTTGTGCATGCGCCACACGATATATTTACATTATATACTTACATTCCGAAATTTTAAAAACAATAAATTAAATTAAATGTATAATTATTATTTATAAAATTATCTTTAGTCAGCTGTTGTAACAACTTATGCGTAGTTATCTTAAAAAAGCGCCTGTATGTATATCATACAATATACATGCGTTTCCAAGTTTTCAAAACAATAAATTAAATACATAATATTTATTAAAAAAATTATGAGTAATCAGCTGTTGTGACATCACATTCGTATTTACCATAAATATAATCTTCTGTACAGATATAATACTATATACATGCGTTTCCAAGTTTTAAAACAATAAGCAAAGTTAATTTATTTTGCATAAATAAATTTTATTTGTAAATACGTACATAAACATTGGTTGTGATGTAATGATGGAATTAGTTTTGAAGTGTCAAGTATAAAAATGTAGTAATTCAAATGCTTCTTTCAAAATATCCTTAATACATATCAACGTCTATAAAACCAAATATGGAAATCGTATGACTGAAGCCGCAGGCGTTAGCAAGAGTATTTGTAATTTCTTATTCCATAATCGAATTATTCTCAAAGAAATGGCCGGCTGTATTCTGCATGTAATATATCAAGTCTGGATATGTTACGTAAAACAAAAATATTAACTTAATTGATATGCGTATGAATTGATGCATTTTTATATGAACATTCATGTGCTTACCCCTATAAGTAAGAATATTCAGAAAAAGTTTCAATACTGATATTTTTATAAAATAAAATGAATCACTCTTGTACACTGTATAGCTGAAAAATAGTTATTTTTTCCATTGGATTTTTATTTTTATGTCGGTGTACATAAAGTCATGATTCTATTTTACTAATTTCTGGAAAACCATGCTCCCTAGGTCAAAAATCTTCTAAAGTGTTTTTAGTTTGATTTTCGACCCTTATACCTGGGTAAATCTTGAAATTTTACTCTTCATTCTAATTTTAAAAAAACCACCCACATTGTCCTTAGTTATGCATGGATCAATAAATAAATATATTTATAAAATTTTGGTTTTTATATCGGTGTGTGTGCGTGTGTGTGCATGAAAGGTTGACCGAGATGACTGCTGCCAAAATCCAAACAGTTTTGAGTTAACAAAAACGTTCAGCACTGCTATTTTACTTATAATCTTTAACAGTAGGTTTGGTGCCCTCGTACACATTTGTTAGTATATTTGTAAAAAATACCTACTGATTTCAAGTTAAAAACTTAAGTGAAATTGTTTACAATCACATTGAAATAGTTTTTGGCACTACTCGAGTCCATACAAAAGTTGCTTGCCAACATACTTTGAAATCCTTCAGTCATAGGTATTCTTATCAAATTCAATGTGGCATCAGGGGATAAACACATACAATAGCTGTTTATAATATAACATTTGAATTCGCCTTTAAAATACACTCATGTATATATACAACCCGTTTTATTACATCTCTAAGTTTNATAATATAACATTTGAATTCGCCTTTAAAATACACTCATGTATATATACAACCCGTTTTATTACATCTCTAAGTTTTAAAACGTAAAACTTAAGTAAATGAAATTGTATTTATAAATTCATTGTTACCCAACATCGCATTGGAATAAATTGACTACATGGCTTTCATTTAGGTCATGTCTCAACATATAAAATGAATTTTTTACTATAACTTCGACGGTTGGAAAATGGAGGCCATTTATGCTCATAAAATATCTTAAGGCATAATATAATTTTTCATCTCGGATAGACTTTCACTGGTCTGATACGTTCCAATTTCCATGTGGCTAGCTCCGGCAGTCATTGAATAATGTCCAATTTTGCCTCTGAGTTCATAGCTGTCTGATATAGGTATAACTCACTTAAAACACGTTCTGTGGTAAGGCAACCACTGTCCCGTATTCGTGGCTCGGGATCGTTACATAATTAATTTTAAAATCCCAAGATCAATCCCTATGCCTACTTATGTCAATGTATTATCAAATACATGCGAAATATTAAATTTTATGGCATTACATTAGCATTCTATTGGAAAACATGACCCCGAAAATATATAACACTTGGTATATTGGCATACACAATTCTATGCTTATAAAATTCAACATAGTGCTGGCNTGACCCCGAAAATATATAACACTTGGTATATTGACATACACAATTCTATGCTTATAAAATTCAACATAGTGCTGGTCATTGCCTCACAACCACATTTTCCGACATAATATTCGAATTATCTTTGATTATACGAGTCTGTGTACATGATGCTTAATATGCTAATTTAAAAGTTAAATAAAATTATATTAATTTAAGTACATGGATTTTACTTATAAAATCATGCTTTTCATAATCTATGGTTGCAGCATTATATACTTAAAATATTTCTTGGAATTACGAATCCACAGATACATTGCTCAGCACAATATTTTCTGTAAGTTTTGAAAGAGAAATAAAATATATTACAGTTTTACATAACGTTTGTTTATAAAATCCTTTTTATTTTTTGTATCATTGTTGGATGTTGTATAATAATCAATTTATATATGAATAAAACAAATCCATAGACAGGTTGCTCGATACACTATAGTGTGTAAGTTTAAAAGTTCTAATCGTATTTATAAAATAATGGATTTTCAATGCCTTGTCAACATGAATATTTTATAAGTTATCACGTTATTTTTAAATATACATCATATAGACATGTTTTGGCACCTATGTCCAGGTGGCTCATTTAGTAAATGTTCGTCAACTATGCTTATAAGAGAGCTTATGGCCTAAGTGCCCTGTCACCCTGATATTTGTCGGGAGTGATGCCTGTGATATGAATTTAGTGGTTATATCTTAAACAGTTTGGAAATAGTGGACAACTATACTTATTTCTGGGCTTAAGGCATTCTTGAGTCTACCATACTATTTGTCATCAGGAGTGATGCCAATGTTATACATTTGATGACTACATCTTAAACAGTTTGGAAATGACAGTCAAATATAATTATAAGTGGGCATGGGGTACACTTGACCTTAAGGAAATTTTCATACCTGAGGTGGAAAGACAAATTCGCGATTAGTGTTAATCTGATTTAATATCTGCCATGTATGAATATTTGGTGGGTGATAACATTGCGCGTCTTTTGGAAATTAATGGGTGCCTCGTTTCTAACCAAGAAAAGCATTTTACCCTTGTATGTTTATCGAATGTTATTACTTAATGTGTGCATTAAGGGAACACAAAACGTTTTCTTGATGTAACATTATCGGGTGAACAGTTTTCGAAAAATCATGAAACGTTTTTCATGTGTACATTGAGAAATATGTTTTATTGAATCAAAGTTTATTTGGCGCAACCAAATTAATTGTTTGTATAAGGGCATTGAAATGTTTTGTTGGTGTAACGAAATTATATTTGGTTACAACAACAAAATTAAAATGTTTTGTTATTATAACCAAATTAATTTTTGCTCCTATTTGGTTCCCCTAAACAAAGGTTTGGTTTTTGCAAATTGAAGATTTGTTTGGCGTTAGATACATTAAACAGTTTGGACTAACACAGGAAAAAATTAAAGCAGCACGGAGATTCGAGCCTAGATCAGCTGCGCACGAGCGCTACAGCTGAGCAACGTCAGCTCAGCTGACTACTTAAATATTCGGAATGTTTTTTAATGCGTAGCTTCATTTAGAATACTAGGTGACGTGCGCAAAAAAATATTTAAATTTTCACAGTTTTACTTTGAAAATTTTTTATTTAACTGGTTTTATAGCGACGTTAATGCCATTATTAAGCATCAATAAATGCAATAAAAACACTGTTACTATCCTTATTGACACAAAAATTCTAACAATCACTTAAGATGTATTTTCGAACTAAGAAAATAAAAATGAATGCCTAAACAAATGTATGCAGTTGATTAAACCAAATATTTTGTTGACAGTCTAATTTATTTCGGCAAACAAAAAGGTTTTGCTGATTCAAGCGTCTATTTTGTTAGACAGACAAAATTAATTTTGTTTCTTTTCAAGTTTTGTTAACTCAGCAAAATATATTGTTGGAGCACCTAAATATATTGTTTGGACCTTTACAAACAAACGTTTTAATGGTTGTTCTCTCAGTGTGCCGTATATATTTTGCATGTTTTCTCGTGTGCCGTTTAGAGTAAAATGTTACACTAAATAAAAGCTTTGTTTTAATTTAATGTGCGCATTATTTTACGTCATACCATTCCATAAACAGCCAGAGACAGCACGTTTAGTTTTTTGCCAATATGCATCCCTTAATTTCCTCAAGCTGATCGATGTTATCACCCGCGAAATGTTCACAGATGGCAGATAGAAAATCAGGATAACACATTTCATAATGCGGCGTTTAATTTCACGTAATTTCTGACATTTCGAAAATAACTACTTTTAATTCCCATTTTTCAAGTCTTTTAATTTTTAATAACAAAGTTCTGGACTTCAGGATGATTTAATATTTAAATTTGATTAGCAAATTAATAATTGGAACGACACCGTAACACTGGTAGTGTTAACTTAACGTACGTAATAATGCTACAATTGTTATCAATATAGAAACCATGCAGGTTAATAAACTGCAAAAAGCCAGCAGTTATTTGGCGATTTTGTAGCACAGGAGAAGGAAAGCCACGAAATTGCAACGTCAGGCACTTGAAGCTCGTCGTTACCTTTCCTCGAACATCTTTGTGATTTCACGAGCAAGATTTTCGTTGTGCTGCATCCAGCATTANACGTAATAATGCTACAATTGTTATCAATATAGAAACCATGCAGGTTAATAAACTGCAAAAAGCCAGCAGTTATTTTGCGATTTTGTAGCACAGGAGAAGGAAAGCCATGAAATTGCAACGTCAGGCACTTCAAGCTCGTCGTTACCTTTCCTCGAACATCTTTGTGATTTCACGAGCAAGATTTTCGTTGTGCTGCATCCAGCATTAGGCGGAAACTTTGTAATTTTATTTGTGTAAAGCTGGAATAAAAGTTTGATGCAGTTGGTAATAAGTGGTTGCAGGTATTAAGTTAGTTTTATGATAAATTATTTACAATAACCTTTTTTCGGCCAATAGAAAGAGATTCCAAACAGATTTTTAAGCACGGAAGATGTGTTCACACGTGTATTATAGAGATATATGATATTTTGATAATTTTGAGAGACATAGAATACAATTAATAACCACTCACGATCGTTCAAAGTAACATGGCGATGGAGCAGCGACGGAATATGAGGGCGGGGCAAACACGAGTGTCCCGTGAAAATGCGCCACCAATGGCAACGCCCACCACGTTACAATTGCGCGAAAATCAGATGGGACCCTGTCGTAAATAAAACATGAATTTTCTGGATGGCAAGTCAGTGAGTTCAGCATGCGACATTCTGGACTGTAATTCCCCTTGGTATGATAACACGTGCTATAATCCTTTGTTTCGTCAAAAAGTGAGTCTTGGACAGAGAAACACAGTTCGTATTCATGGTACACGGTCCTTTAGGGTTAATTAAAATATGCTATTCCCAATTATTTAAACATCCTTAAAGCCCTGACCAGGATATACTTTTATTATTGTTATATATCCTTTCTCCATATGTGAAATTAACATTTCCGTGGTCCTGGTAACTTTATTAATACGCCACTCAAAGCTAAAACCTAGAGCTGTTAAGGAAGGAAATGTACAACTAATATTCAAATACGTATTCTTACGTGTTTAAAACAATATAATTTAATTACAGTAACTTTAAATGTAAATATTACACTAAAACAACGGTAACAATTTGAACTTTTTTTTATAATTTGCTGCCAACTTAACTAGGAAGCCTGCATGCCAGGTGTACTGTTATATATAAGGGTAATATTTTTTTAGTGTATATTTTAAAAGTGCTCACCTTACTGTGATCAGCGAACAACTAAGTCTGCTACTGACACATTTTTATTCATTTGTCGTACATGTACATCAGCACAATAAAAAAAAAATTTCCTTTCAAATTAGATGTTTCTATTAATTTTAACCTAATTATTCTTAATGTTCAAGAGCCGTATCGTGGTATCAATTACCTTGGGAAACAAGACGCTAAGTGGTTTAGTTTCTTCCACAAATACAGCCCAATTACTTAACGTGTGAGCTGTTTGACGTCGACGATGCACACCCTCGTGAAACGACGGAGCAGCCATCCCTCGGCAATCCCGGCAGGAGTACCTCCTCGAACACACTCCCTACGAAGCAGTTCAAACATTTGAACTGAGAAAGGAGTACAAACATTGGCGGGACCGGGGAGGAAGCAGGCGTGTGACATATCGGCCCTCGTAGCCGACTCTTGCCGGGAGAAGAGGCTGAACCGCTGCCAAAACACGGCCAGACTAGCGGAGCACCCAGCCGCCCGGTACGTACAGAGCCGGCGCCCATTCGCTACAGATGGCTCATTACAGCAATCTCCTCTACTTTTTGCAAACTGATACTCATGCTGAATTGTAGCTGTTACTAAGTACTTGTTACTCTTGCTATTAGATACAAGAATTCCCTAGTACGTCGCTGCCATTCGCCACTCTACCGTTTGGCTTTGTCCGTGCATGTTGAAAGGTACGTGCGTTATCATTAGTGATGTGCCGGATATCCGTATCCGTATCCGTATTCGCGGATATCTGAGGGAGAAAAAATATCTGAATACGTATCCGTATCCTTTACACTTTTGGCGGATCTTGAAAGGATCTTTTACATTAGTAAATTTTATTATGTATATGAAATTCTAAATATAGGTAGTAAATAGCAATGAAATACTGTTAACTTCAATTTAAATTAATTTTTAGTTCTTAAAATCACATATTTGGCACATTTATATTGCAACAAATATTTTAACAAAAATTAATTACTGTAGTCAGTTACCAATATACCTAGCAAGTTATAAGGTACTAATTAAAGCATATTTGCAATGAGATCACACCTCTTATTTTTGTGATATGCTATTTAAAATAATGGAATATTTAAACATTAATTATATTATAGCACAAGTAAAGCAAGTTATAATGTACTAATTAAACTATCTTTATAATGAGATCAAACCTCAAATCTTTCTGATATCTAATTAAAATAATTATTAAGGTACAGTTAANTAAACTATCTTTATAATGAGATCAAACCTCAAATCTTTCTGATATCTAATTAAAATAATTATTAAGGTACAGTTAAGTATTAACATTAGATAAAACAATCACATTTTCAAGAACTTAAAAAAAGTATACGGGATAATTAAAATTAAGTAATGTTAAATTATACTTCAAAAAGAGTAACTTGGCAGCTTTGTCCTCCAAAAGTCTATTACGATGAGGATCATAAACAATTGCTGCTGCACTGAAAAACTGCTCACTTGGAACGCTTGTTGCAGGTGACGAAAAATATGTGCGAGCAATGTGACTGAGACCTCCAAATTTTTTACTGTTAATCTGCTAATACTTTAATGGATCTTGCTTGGTCTCTTGATAATATTTTTTCTCTGAAATATCCTGTGAGCAAATTAGCTTTCGTATCTGATATTTGATTTTCAGATTCCTCATCATCATCATCACCAACCACTATTTAAAATATTGGCCATAGAGTCTTCTAAACTATTGCAATGTTCTTTTCTAACGGTATTTGGTTTTTTCTGTGCTAAATGTAGTAGTTGTGGTATTTACTTCAGTTTCTAAATCTGTAAGTAATTTCTGTTTTATGTATTTGATTTGAAAGTCACTGAAGGATTTACCTTTGTACCGTGGGTGTAAAAATGATGCTAGTTGGAACAATACGTTTTTTCCAATTTCAGAAAGTCGATAATTAAATTTATTTTTCAAAGAAGACAAAATTAAGAACGGCGGATTTACTGATATTTAGACTTTCTCCACTCTTAGCAGAAATTTGAATCTCGTCATATACTTTGTTTAATGCTCGTACTAGAGTAATAACGTCGAATATACATACGTTTTGTGAGCTAAATTTTTTGTGGTATCCTGCAGAGGCTTCAGTACTCTTACTAATTCTTGAATTAAAATCCACTCTTCGGCATCTAGCTGTTCTATTTTATTATTAGTAGAATAAAGTGACAACGAATCCTTGATGCAATCAAGTCTTTCCAACATATAATAGCTCGAATTCCAGCGTGTCGGTAAGTCTTGCAAAACTTTTAAAACTTTTTGATTGAGTCGAACTTGTTTTTTTTCTAATTTTTGCTGTGCCATTGTAGAATAATTGAAATGTCCTGCCATTTTCCTACATTTTGTAAGTAATATGGAGATTGTATCAACTTTTTTTAATAGCTTATTTGACCACCAGATGCAACTCATGTGCTGTACAGTCGATATTATTTATTTCAGATAAAGTATAGGCGCGCTTCATGTTGGATCCCCCATCTCTTACCATGCAGTGCACAATTTGTTTCAGAATTCCCCATTCTTCTAACATACTTTGAAATTTTGTCGAAATGTAATCTCCCGTGTGACGTTCTTCAAGAATCTCCGCTTTCAAAACGATATTTTTTGTTATAAAATATTTGGTAAAGATTATAATTGATCTCCTGATGAAGAATATGGCCAGATATCTGATGAAAAGGAAACTTTCTCAAAATCTAGCAACATGTTCTTTATTTTCGATGACACTTTATCGTAAAGTTCGCCGCAAACAAGTTTCGTAAAAAATTTTCTGCCTTTTACAACATAATGTGGAACAACATGATCCGTCAATCGTCGAAACCCTAATTCTTCTACGTGTTGAAAAGGTAACTCAGATAACAATATCATTCCTGCGATTAAATAGTCAATTTTTATTAATTTCGGGTTTGTATTATCCCACATTTTGTCTTTTTCTATGTATTCTTTAAAAAAAAGTTTGTTAAAATTCTCTTTTTACTATTTGTAAAGATATTCCCGGCTGAGTAATTTCGTCGGTACTCTTCTTAGCCAAGTCTTCTTTTAAGAATAAATCATATTCTTGAGGATGTTTTCTCTGTAGATGATTTTTTGAAGAAGTTGTACCTTTACCTTTACGAGAATAATTTCCGTCACAAATTTTACACTTGGCACATACGTCATTTACAATCGTAAAATATCTCCATACTACACTACTAAANTCACAAATTTTACACTTGGCACATACGTCATTTACAATCGTAAAATATCTCCATACTACACTACTAAACTTCCTTGTAGACATGGTTTTATATTTTTATTGAGCTAACAACTACTTTATACACAAACGTAATCTATGCTGCTCCATGTCACACTAATCTGTAAACAAAAACACGCGCAGTGCAAGTCNTAAACTATCTTTATAATGAGATCAAACCTCAAATCTTTCTGATATCTAATTAAAATAATTATTAAGGTACAGTTATGTATTAACATTAGATAAAACAATCACATTTTCAGGAACTTAAAAAAAATTATACGGGATAATTAAAATTAAGTAATGTTAAATTATACTTCAAAAAGAGTAACTTGGCAGCTTTGTCCTCCAAAAGTCTATTACGATGAGGATCATAAACAATTGCTGCTGCACTGAAAAACTGCTCACTTGGAACGCTTGTTGCAGGTGACGAAAAATATGTGCGAGCAATGTGACTGAGACCTCCAAATTTTTTACTGTTAATCTGCTAATACTTTAATGGATCTTGGTCTCTTGATAATATTTTTCTCTGAAATATCCTGTGAGCAAATTAGCTTTCGTATCTGATATTTGATTTTCAGATTCCTCATCATCATCATCACCAACCACTATTTAAAATATTGGCCATAGAGTCTTCTAAACTATTGCAATATTCTTTTCTAACGGTATTTGGTTTTTTCTGTGCTAAATGTAGTAGTTGTGGTATTTACTTCAGTTTCTAAATCTGTAAGTAATTTCTGTTTTATGTATTTGATTTGAAAGTCACTGAAGGATTTACCTTTGTACCGTGGGTGTAAAAATGATGCTTGTTGGAACAATACGTTTTTTCCAATTTCAGAAAGTCGATAATTTAATTTATTCTTCAAAGAAGACAAAATTAAGAACGGCGGATTTACTGATATTTAGACTTTCTCCACTCTTAGCAGAAATTTGAATCTCGTCATATACTTTGTTTAATGCTCGTACTAGAGTAATAACGTCGAATATACATACGTTTTGTGAGCTAAATTTTTTGTGGTATCCTGCAGAGGCTTCAGTACTCTTACTAATTCTTGAATTAAAATCCACTCTTCGGCATCTAGCTGTTCTATTTTATTATTAGTAGAATAAAGTGACAACGAATCCTTGATGCAATCAAGTCTTTCCAACATATAATAGCTCGAATTCCAGCGTGTCGGTAAGTCTTGCAAAACTTTTAAAACTTTTTGATTGAGTCGAACTTGTTTTTTTTCTAATTATTGCTGTGCCATTGTAGAATAATTGAAATATCCTGCCATTTTCCTACATTTTGTAAGTAAAATGGAGATTGTATCAACTTTTTTTAATAGCTTATTTGACCACCAGATGCAACTCATGTGCTGTACAGTCGATATTATTTATTTCAGATAAAGTATAGGCGCGCTTCATGTTGGATCCCCCATCTCTTACCATGCAGTGCACAATTTGTTTCAGAATTCCCCATTCTTCTAACATACTTTGAAATTTTGTCGAAATGTAATCTCCCGTGTGACGTTCTTCAAGAATCTCCGCTTTCAAAACGATATTTTTTGTTATAAAATATTTGGTAAAGATTATAATTGATCTCCTGATGAAGAATATGGCCAGATATCTGATGAAAAGGAAACTTTCTCAAAATCTAGCAACATGTTCTTTATTTTCGATGACACTTTATCGTAAAGTTCGCCGCAAACAAGTTTCGTAAAAAATTTTCTGCCTTTTACAACATAATGTGGAACAACATGATCCGTCAATCGTCGAAACCCTAATTCTTCTACGTGTTGAAAAGGTAAATCAGATAACACTATCATTTCTGCGATTAAATAGTCAATTTTTATTAATTTCGGGTTTGTATTATCCCACATTTTGTCTTTTTCTATATATTCTTTAAAAAAAGTTTGTTAAAATTCTCTTTTTACTGTTTGTAAAGATATTCCCGGCTGAGTAATTTCGTCGGTACTCTTCTTAGCCGAGTCTTCTTTTAAGAATAAATCATATTCTTGAGGATGTTTTCTCTGTAGATGATTTTTTGAAGAAGTTGTACCTTTACCTTTACGAGAACAATTTCCGTCACAAATTTTACACTTGGCACATACGTCATTTACAATCGTAAAATATCTCCATACTACACTACTAAACTTCCTTATAGACATGGTTTTATATTTTTATTGAGCTAACAATTACTTTATACACAAACGTAATCTATGCTGCTCCATGTCACACTAAACTGTAAACAAAAACACGCGCAGTGCAAGTCGAAACATGTCGTGTTAGTAACGCAAAGCGTCAACTGTCGTTTCAAGGTCACGCGCACCTGCACAGATTGAGCAAATAGTTGAGGGCCGTATCCGTATCCGTATTCACGGATCTAGACACTAATGATCCGTATTCGTATCCGTATCAGCGGATATACATTTTTAATGATCCAGCACATCACTAGTTATCATGTACGCGTGTTATCAAATAGGGGTTATGGGTTGCTCTACTGTGTTGTATCTGTTACAATGCAATAAAATACGGGTAATAACAAGACTAGGCAAAATACTCTATTTGTTTAGACATTTTTTTATAGGGAACAATAAATAATAAACATGCTAATATGAATTGTTAAAACGAAAAATAAATTTTACCTCTTCGAATTTTTTAAAGCGAAAACGCCGAATTGTGCGATTGCCAAATCTTAACCTAGAAATGTAAGTTGAACTGAACTGCACATTTTACATATAATAAAAAATATGTATTGGATACATGGAGCAGTAGATGCAAAAGTGGATATCACATACAAAGGAGTCTGAGAGGTTGATTCTCTATGAGCCCTATGTAGTATCCTCTACGGTGCGAAGTAGACCCATCTCGCTTACTGCGCACAACAAATCTCTGTGTCCCAACTTTGAACTTCTTTTCTGCCAATATTACTGGCAAAAAACGGCGTGGATTTGATTTGAGGTTATATCACTGACAAGTACTTTCAGATGTTTTTATATCTTCTCTTATCAGTTTAGAATGCAGTTTGATTAAATTCAAATTGTTAAAAGTAATTTATTCCAAAAATGTGCTTGTCCTTTGAAAATCAAGATATAAACAAAGATATTCATCATTGTTTTACCATGTCACATTCACCATATATACTACAGATAAGGTAGAACGCTTATGCGTCTATTTTGCCAGAATTAGCTTTTACAAATGTTAGAAAACTAATAAATAAAGTTTACTTTTAATCAAATTTTTAAGAGTATTGCCTTCTTGTATGATTCAGAAAATAAAACTGGAAGAAAACCGTAGAGCATGGTAATCATACTAACTGATATGGTTGTACGTAAGTGAATGTGTTTAATAACTATAAATATATATATATATTTACCAATTACTGTTTTAGATGTTATTTTAAAATTGCGATCAAACATTCGTTGCTGAAATTAATGAGCAGATAATCAATTTTCAAAAAAGATGTATTTAATATCATTTTTAATTTTTATCATAAATAACTAGAGTCATTATTATAATGGTCTGGTTTGATTGAAGTGTTATTGCAAAATATGCTTCTTGAAGCACGCATACTGATATTACTGTTATATTATGATAATAAAAATTATTAAACCATATTGTTATAAAAATTGTGGCATAATATTTCACATAATAAATAAATATATTTTGTTGCCCTTCTTTCAAATGCAATATAAATCAAACTCTACTAACCGTTTTTAAAGTGTTACTACAAAAGTTTTTTTATGTGATCTTCATGGCATACATACGGGAGCAGTGCTCAAATGGAAGTAAACATTTTTCTGCTGTAATTCTTGGTGCTAGGTTCAAAACCACTAAAACAAAATTGTTAAGACGTAGTCGACGCTATTCCCCACCTCTGGGGTACTAGGGTCCACAATTTATGTTCGATGGACCAGACTTTGGTGCCTTGAAGCTTGAGGGTATATCAAACAATGCTTTATTACGTTTTTTATTTTTGAACCGAATAATTTAACGGGAATTTATTCATACATTCCCGGAAATTTTCCGAGAGTTTAACATTACTTTCCCGGCACCTTGAGCCAAGAATTTACTCATACTTTAACGCCCTGCGAGTTCTGGCCTGAAGGGCTGATTACAATGTTCTGGCTAACGTTTCCGACTATGTGGGGGCATTAGTGACAGGATATGTCCCTGAGTGAAGCCGCTGTTACTTACCTGTACTTGTTGCGGTTGCAGGGTAATTGTTACGAAAGTTGCAGAGATATGGTGAGTTGGATGGTCCAGATACATTCCGGTAGTTGATGATATTTGGTAAGCTCGATGGCCCCTGTTATAGGCCCTCGGAGTAGCTGTTGTTGGTGTGGTGCACTCAGCTGGCTTCCTCTCGACGTGGCACTTCTCGTTGAAGCTCACCACTCGCTCAGTTCTCGACATAGGGTTATAATTGACTGATTACTTCCGTACCACATCCTAGCGAGGAACCCCTGGTTGGCCCCCAACTTTCCTTCTCAGCTACAGGCTGCACTGGACTAATCCCACTAGCTCGACATGGCGCCCCTTCGTTAGAGCTCACCACTCGACCCCGCCTTCTCGGTGTGTTGTATCTGACTGACTGGTAACTGACTGACTGATGCGGTAACTGACAAACTGACTCATGTCTCAGCATGGTGATACTACTCGTGCGACATGACTCTGGTAACTGTCACACTGCTTCTGCCCTGCTACCCACATTTCGCATCCCGATATGGCTAACCCCTTAATGTTGTGATTATCGTCTGGCTGACTCCACGCTCCCAGCTCCCAATGCTTGTCGCCATACGCGTCCCGGTGTGACGGTACCGAACGCCACGCCACCTGCCACTCGTCGGCTTTCCAGTGACGGGGTTTCACTGACTGTCTGATGCGACTGACTCACTTGGCCGGGGTCCAACCTCCCCGGCCTCAGTTTCTCTCGGTGCGCGCTCCTAACTGACTGGTTGACCTCACTGACGTAACTGATTCTCCGGGTGAAGAGTATCGCAGCCTCCGACTGCCCCGATATGACTGACCTACTTACTCTCTCTGTGTGGTGATAACAACTGACCAACTGATACCTGCCCTCCCCACAAAGAGGCTCATATTCTCTCTTGCCTCCTGCCTCCCTTTCTCGATTCCTACATGTATCTCCCTTGTTGGTGGTGGGGGAGGGAGGAGGGGGCAGTAAAAAAACACTTAATACACGTGGCATGGTTATTGAAGATTGATGGGGAGGGGGTTGTGTGGGCCAGTTGGCTCTCCCATACGCTGTCAGCTTATTCTCGATGCGTGTTTTTGACATTGTGTGTTACTTTTCCTACTGTCTCATCATTTTTCTGTGTTTACAAATTGCATGGGGTTTTCTAGAGGTTTGGGAGGAGGAGGCCAGAGAGTGGCAAGGTATACCTCACCTTGACTTGACCTCGGTAAGCGTTAATGGGCGACATGTGTCTTCCAGAAGTCCCTACAATGGTTTAAGGTGGCGGGGGAGGGTTGTGACAGTAATGCTTCTAACACTTCCTATATGCACCACGCGCCAAATCCCTCCTCGTATCTTCGGCGCTGACACTTTCTGTGCCAAAATTTCATTATTCTGTTGCATCTCTGAAGAGTTGGCCTTGTGTATGCTGTGTGCACAATTCCCGCCCATTTATATAGTGGCGCGACCTCCACTTCGACTAGTCCCCTCCCTCCTGCGGTCTCCTTAACTGGTAGCCCAGCTGTCGTCACTCAAGGGCACGCATCACTATGGTTAACAGGTGTGCCCCTGCCTGTAAAAAGAGCCTACAAGTCCGGCTCTGCGGTTACAAACACAAGGCTTCTATTCGTATGGTACATCTGGCTAATTTCCAAACTTTTCGCAGGCCTCATACACTGGAAATAAAAGCCAATGTCTTTCTAAATTAATTCGGGTCGTTTTTAACACTTCTCCAAATCCACGGCATTAGGGGTTGGGACAAAAAACTGAAAGGACTTTTCCTTGGTTCTACTTCTGCCTTGGATTGCATGTTACAGCACAGTGTAACTCCTGGCTACATATTTGAAGTCGCAAAATTTAAATACACAGGGGATACACAGCTCGGACATTCTTACCTTACATACAAATGTTTTTACACGGTTACACAATTATACAAAATGACCTACAGTGATCTATCTGGATCACTAGACTTCTAACATAGTGGTTATTCTGTGTTTCTGTATCCTGGTAAGACGAGACGTTCTTGATATATCCAAACAATAAGATGGCAGACGGCCGGTATATTGCACAGCTGGCTGCCTGCAGTTACGTTTTTGGTGACATGGTATTTATTTTTACGTCGGCATGTAGGCCCTACAAATAAAAAGCCCTCATATTTCCTATGCTGGGACACTCTGTTCCTATGTTCTACTAATGTCTGGTGGCACTCTGCTGGTTTTGCAAATGGACTTCCGGTAACACCCAAAGCGAACTGACTCAANGCAAATGGACTTCCGGTAACACCCAAAGCGAACTCACTCAAAGTACAATTTACTATTATGATGGCTCACAGACTGTGAAAGAACAAAAAATAAGATTCTTATCTTAACCTGCCTCTCAGCTGTTGCCCACGGTCTTGCCATTGGGGCAAATAAAAACATACAACTCTCTTGGAAAAAATTACAAATACATTCGACTTCCGTACCTGGCTGATGGTCTAGATTGGTGCCTTCTAAATTAAATAAAATGACACTCAGTCACACTTAAGTATGGCGTCTACCTGTCTGTCGCATGAAGGCCCAACTTCACAGGCCAAACTGTAAACAGTTTGTCGCACTTGAATTGTGGGACACTTTAGGTTGGCCGGTCGGATATCCTGCCCTAGATTTCACAGCGGGTGACATGGGTAAACATTTACCCACAGANCCAAAATTTCATTATTCTGTTGCATCTCTGAAGAGTTGGCCTTGTGTATGCTGTGTGCACAATTCCCGCCCATTTGATATAGTGGTGCGACCTCCACTTCGACTATTCCCCTCCCTCCTGCGGTCTCCTTAACTGGTAGCCCAGCTGTCGTCACTCAAGGGCACGCATCACTATGGTTAACAGGTGTGCCCCTGCCTGTAAAAAGAGCCTACCAGTCCGGCTCTGCGGTTACAAACACAAGGCTTCTATTCTTATGGTACATCTGGCTAATTTCCAAACTTTTCGCAGGCCTCATACACTGGAAATAAAAGCCAATGTCTTTCTAAATTAATTCGGGTCGTTTTTAACACTTCTCCAAATCCACGGCATTAGGGGTTGGGACAAAAAACTGAAAGGACTTTTCCTTGGTTCTACTTCTGCCTTGGATTGCATGTTACAGCACAGTGTAACTCCTGGCTACATATTTGAAGTCGCAAAATTTAAATACACAGGGGATACACAGCTCGGACATTCTTACCTTACATACAAATGTTTTTACACGGTTACACAATTATACAAAATGACCTACAGTGATCTATCTGGATCACTAGACTTCTAACATAGTGGTTATTCTGTGTTTCTGTATCCTGGTAAGACGAGACGTTCTAGATATATCCAAACAATAAGATGGCAGACCGCCGGTATATTGCACAGCTGGCTGCCTGCAGTTACGTTTTTGGTGACATGGTATTTATTTTTACGTCGGCATGTAGGCCCTACAAATAAAAAGCCCTCTTATTTCCTATGCTGGGACACTCTGTTCCTATGTTCTACTAATGTCTGGTGGCACTCTGCTGGTTTTACAAATGGACTTCCGGTAACACCCAAAGCGAACTGACTCAAAGTACAATTTACTATTATGATGGCTCACAGACTGTNCTTCCGGTAACACCCAAAGCGAACTGACTCAAAGTACAATTTACTATTATGATGGCTCACAGACTGTGAAATAACAAAAAATAAGATTCTTATCTTAACCTGCCTCTCAGCTGTTGCCCACGGTCTTGCCATTGGGGCAAATGAAAACATACAACTCTCTTGGAAAAAATTACAAATACATTCGACTTCCGTACCTGGCTGATGGCCTAGATTGGTGCCTTCTAAATAAAATAAAATGACACTCAGTCACACTTAAGTATGGCGTCTACCTGTCTGTCGCATGAAGGCCCAACTTCACAGGCCAAACTGTAAACAGTTTGTCGCACTTGAATTGTGGCACACTTTAGGTTGGCCGGTCGGATATCCTGCCCTAGATTTCACAGCGGGTGACATGGGTAAACATTTACCCACAGANACACTTTAGGTTGGCCGGTCGGATATCCTGCCCTAGATTTCACAGCGGGTGACATGGGTAAACATTTACCCACAGAGTCTGTTTCTTTCGGGGCGGGTGGTTTCTTCTTGCGCTTCACACTGAGAACCTAGGTGAGCCTGGACAGCTGTGGTGAGGGTGGGAAGGATGCATATTCCTTCCTCTCATACTGTTGACATCCTGGACTGTTGCTTTGCAGGCTCGTCCTCGGATGTGGCTGTGGTCTCCTGGGTTCGATTATTGGTCGGTGCACTCTCTTCATTGCTTCGTTTCTCACCTACTGTCTATTCTGCATCCGCTTTCTTCTAGCGCATATCTTTCACTTCCTTCTTCGCTTTCGCCTGTCTGTCCTCCATCACACGTACTTCTACCCACCCATCTTCCCATAGGTGTATACTTTTCTGGCCCAGTGTTTCTTATCAGCTGGCAAGGTTTTCACTCATGCTTACTGTTTCATTATCGCCCGGCAGCGCTGTGGCTCGGGTGTATTATCTGAGATAGTGCATGGTGCTCGAGTGTATTAAAGGAGATAGCGCGTATGGTGCTGGGCGGCCTTGCGGCATTTATTGCTTTTGTATCTTCCCTCCCCTTGGGTCATGTTTCTGTGACCTAGTGGCCTACTGCGGGTTCCTTTTGATTTTCCCGTTTCTAAGAATTTGTGGCCCGAAGTGCGTCTCACCGGCACTCCGCTTATCCTACTTGGCTGCACGGTTATTCACCCGTGTGCCTGACATGTTCTCGTCATTGTCATTGGCCCCCATTAAGGGCATTAAGGAACTAATTTTCTTATCNTCACCCGTGTGCCTGACATGTTCTCGTCATTGTCATTGGCCCCCATTAAGGGCATTAAGGAACTAATTTTCTTATTGGCCTGTGCGGTATTTCACCCCTGTCCGCCTGACTTACTCTAGCTTACATCATTTCCCACCGTCCAGTGGAAATGCTCTCATTTCCCCGTTTCTGCTCCTCGCTATGACTCCTCGCTAATTTCTGCCTCGCTTTCTCGTTCTCCCTTCGCTAC
Organism: Clitarchus hookeri; assembly: GCA_002778355.1. Lineage (NCBI taxonomy): Eukaryota > Metazoa > Arthropoda > Insecta > Phasmatodea > Phasmatidae > Clitarchus > Clitarchus hookeri. The sequence continues at coordinate 18,624 of NQII01001283.1, forward strand.
TCTTGCTCGCACTCGCTTTCTCGTCACTCATCGTCTCTCAAATTTCTCGCCACTTTCACTACCGTCCATCATCCAGTGGACTGTTGTGGCCTACTTCTTCGCTAACCGCTCATCGCTAAACACCTTCATTCTCCTGCCTTGCTCTCTCGAACTCACTCCTATGCTCGTCCTCATCAATTCCTAGTTTATTGGCCTCTGAATTTTGACTCATGGTGGGTGAAGTAATGCTGTAGTGGGAGCCAGGGGGGTTTAAGACTCCCCGAAGTCTTTGGTTCAGCCTGACTAGTTCGGTNACACGCCATTGTTCTTGAAGGTTGGGGGAAGGGGTGGTGTGGACCAGTTGCCTCTCCCATATACTGTCAGCTTATTCTCAGTGCATGTTTTTGACGTTGTGCGGTATTCGTCCTACTATCTCATAATTTCTGGGCATTTACAAATTTCACGTGGCTTGCTAGGGGGTGGGAGGAGGAGGCCCGAGGGTGGAAAGGTCTTCCTCACCTCGGCTTGACATCGGTATGAGTGTCATCCAGAAGTCCCTACACTGGTTTNCCTCACCTCGGCTTGACATCGGTATGAGTGTCATCCAGAAGTCCCTACACTGGTTGTTTTTGGTGGACAGGGGAGGGTTGTGACAGCGTCGCTTCTAACACTTCCTATATGCGCTATGCGTCATGGTATTTTACAGTTTTCAGTAAAATTTATCACACACAATAAATAAATGGATGATATATGCTTCTGTTTTCCAAATATGTATTTTATCCAGTCTCAAACATAATTGGAACAATTATGGTTGTGATTATTCCTGTTCATTTATAATAAATATACAGTACAACCAGCTTTATATACCGAAAATATTCCGCAGTATCTTTTTTATATCAATACTAGCCAAGCAAAATGTTAGGCATTTTTAAAACTTCAAGGATATGTATCATTTCAAATCGTTCAAATCCATAGATTTCTTGATATTATTAAAACAGAAAGACTCTAGGTTAAACGTTTTATATACTTTACAGTTTCTAAAATTGTATTTTATAGTTGCTTGTACTTATTTACAGTTCAGTGCCACTTTATCGGAAATTATGAGTTTAATAATTACATGGAAATATGTTTTGTACAGTTGCACAAAATTTTTATTAAAAAGAGTCACGCACATGAATAATGTTTAGACCTAATCATCCACTGTTTCTTAATGAGACAACAGAATCTACTAGATCCCAGTGTGCTACACGGGACAATAGACGTTAATAGTTTTCTACAAATTTTTATACACGATAAAACTTAATAGTTATAAGTAAAACTCCAAAATTAATTTTTATACATAAAATATACGGAAGTTCAATTATCATAGTTAAAAACGAAATGTAATGTTTTATATAAAACATAATACAAAAGACCAGAGAAGTTAAATGATAGTGCCGATTCGGGCATAATAGGTCCCGGGTCCAGAGTCTGAGCCGATTGCCTGCCATGTTGTGACGTCACCCGACAGCCATATTGGGTCTGTGTGATCTTGACGAAGACCAGAGACCTTGACAACATGCTCGCGACTTTGCATGAGCTTGAAGTAAAAAAAATTCTACAACAATATTTTAATTCCAAAAAAATTACATTGATCACTCCGACCACTATCTTGGATTCTGGTGACCTTTTCCCCAATGACCTTAATAACAAAAACCGGTGAAAAATATTTAAAAATAGATTATATTCATAAAAGACTGCGAGCACATTATTTTACTGACTATCATCCCCATAAATGATGTCGGTGACCTGGACCTTGACCATTGACCTTAACCCCATTCATTAACTTACAACTTAAACAAAAATTACAAAATAATTTTTTAAAAATCCGCTTCCCCAAAATTTTAAAGCACTTCAAAAATAATAACATACATAAAAATATATTTCAAACATTTATTTAAAAATTTCTAAAAAATTTAAATGTTGTTAGGCTGAGAGAGGTTTTGCGCTGGAACCGATCAGCCATCATGTTGAAGTGACCTTGAACTTCACTTTTGAGGTCCACCCATGACTATGACCTCGCACCAAACAAAATCACAAAACTCATAAATATTTTAAATACTAAAAACTTGCAAAAATTTATGAAATTTTTTTTTATTTATAAGCAATATCATTAAAAATAGTAAAAAAAAATTTTTTTTTCAATTTATAAAATGGTTTATTAAAAAAAATTTTATATTTGGAAGTTTCCTCAGCACAACGTCCAGGATACGACTTACTGCCCTCCAATCAATCAAATTGAATAACGATTCCCCTCCCCTCCATCGTCACTATTGCTCAATGCGTCGAAAGCACTGCACTGCACAAACCATATTGGTAACTTTGTTTTTCATTTGTTTACTTTTTCATTACCTAGGTGATACTAAAGTATTAATGATCTATTTTGCCACTAGAGGATCTGTCGATTTAGCTACCATGTTGGTTGTTATCGTCCTTTACCTTGACACCAATGACACAGAACTCGTTAAATCGAAAAAAAATAAACACAATACATACAAATATACATTGTTGGCTGGTCCCAACAAAGAGCCGTACCGGCTAACCATATTATCCAATGACTGACACCACCCTAGGATAGCTCCATCCATGACTCACTCCACCCAAGACTAACTCCAGCCAAGACTGGTTCGTGGCGAGACTGAGTGAGACCAAAACCTGCTCCTGATGAGTCGAGTTCCTGCAAAACTGGCTCGACCAACAGACAAGACCAACCTGCCATACCACCCACCTATACAAATAAACTATGACGGACAATCTCGAATATAGTCTTTAATAAATATCTCGTAGCTCACCTCCTCACACTAAATCTTTGCAAAATTTTTGCAAAAAGTTTCTACCAGAGCTGACCATACCATAGCATGATAATAACCTACCAAGCCAAATTACCTGGCCATCTGACCAGGCCAACCAACTTGTTACGAAACATTCCTCAAAAATATTCCCCTCGTTTAATTCATTCCCATTTAGAACTCATTTATTTTAAACGACCCGAGTAAGGCATAATAGCTCAGATCAAACCAAATCCCTCCTCCACCACTTGATGAAATACATTTATCTTTAACAGATTATTGGAACCGATTGTTTCCGCCACTGAATTAATAAGTCTTTCAGAGAAGCAGAAGGGACTGTAAAAGAAATTAAACTCACATGGCTATCTACACATAAATTAAATTTATTTCCTTATTATATACGTTCAGTATTTTTAATTATTGTGTACATTCGAATTTTACATTTCTCAGATTTTGCAGATCTTGGATACCAGTCAACTGTTTCATCAGATAAAACTCTGATTCTTCAGTTTATCGATGATTGAATATATTTCAACAATTCGTGAGCGATCCTCTCATTTTAGCAGGCCATATAAAATATCTGAGTATATCAACAAATTCATCCGGGTCTTCGGAAAATATGTAACAAGCATTCTTGACTCCTTTTTCCTTCTTCACATCACTTCAACGATTGCCCAAAAATTACATGGAAAACAATGATTTTACTGTGCCAAGACGCTCAATTGAAGTTCCAATGCGCAGCGACATGAGAAAAGTGATTATTAGAATAAGCAGTCTCATGCTTTCCTTAGCTGAAATAAATGTTCTAGACAGTACACTCGACATGATAACTTACATAAACACATTAAGGCAGACGAATGTAGTGTTCTTTCACCTCCTGAGAAAAGGCATGTTTCGACGTGGTTACCTCCTGTTAATGAACTACATAAAATGTTCGCAGACGACGAAAGAACTCGAATGATGAAGCATTGCGACAATGGCCACAAGGGTTTTATGCAGGGTATTATATTGATGAACCACATCAAGAACTGCCAGTATTCGTATTTTGAGAGCCAGCAAGTGTTGCCATCAAAAGTTCTTACTGCACCACTGCGTTACTGATTTGCCAGACGATTATGACAAGACAGTTAATAGTAATGATGGAATGAGAGATCAACGAGGCATGGTAGAGACGGATCGCCCGAAGTATATACTGGCAAGACTCTCACATGAAATAGATTAACTTCATAATGAACAGTCGTCTGCTCTAAATACTGATGATAATTATGCAACTCCTACAAAGAAAAGTAAATTTGATACTGAGGACGAAACTAGAGGTTCAGAAAGACATCATTGATGAGAATGAATGTGAAGACAGTGATAGTGCTGAAGAAGATGCTGATTCTTTTGACATTACCACACATTTCACCAACGAGTTTCCTTCTACAAGTGAAGTGTGAAGAAGGCAAAAGGCGTCAAGAATGCTCGTTATATATTTCCCGAAGACCCGAATGAACTTATATATATATATATATAAATATATATGTATAGACACACACACAAGCTCATTCGGGTCAAGTTAATTCGGATATCTCAACAATGTGCGAGATCCCCTCATTTTAGCAGGTCATTAAAATATCTGCATATATAAGTATATATATATATATACAGATAAAATAAGATCTCTCGCACATTGTGGAGATATCTTCAATCATCGATAAACTGGAGAATCGGGGTTATATCAGATAAGACTTTTGGCTACTATCAATGACCTGAAAACATCTCTGAAATGTAGAGATAGAATGTACAAAATTATTAGAAAGAAAGAATGCAATAAAAATGCAAATAAATTATATTTATGTTTATATGTGTTTAATTCATTATACAGTCCCTTCTGCTTCTCTGAAAGAATTATTAATTCAGTGGTGTAAACAGTCGATTGCAAGAGTCTGTTTCAGTTAAAATTTATGTGAGCGTGTACAGGAGAAGAGCTATGGTTTGATATGAAGCATTATGCCTNAAGAGTCTGTTTCAGTTAAAATTTATGTGAGCGTGTACAGGAGAAGAGCTATGGTTTGATATGAAGCATTATGCCCTACTCGGGTTGTCAAAAATTGATGAGTTCTATATGACGAACGAATGAAATAAGGGGAGCATTTGTCAGAAATGTTTCGCAAATAGTTGGTGTGCCTGGTAGTTGGTGTCTCGGTAAGTTAGTATGACACTTTGCTATGGTCAGATTTGGTAGAAATGTTTTGAAAAAATTTTACTAAGTTTTAGTGCGAAGAATTTAGCTACGAGACAATTTTAAAAAACNTTACACGGGTTGTTAAAAATTGATGAGTTCTATATGACGAACGAATGAAATAAGGGGAGCATTTGTCAGAAATGTTTCGCAAATAGTTGGTGTGCCTGGTAGTTGGTGTCTCGGTAAGTTAGTATGACACTTTGCTATGGTCAGATTTGGTAGAAATGTTTTGAAAAAATTTTACTAAGTTTTAGTGCGAAGAATTTAGCTACGAGACAATTTTAAAAAACTTTTTTTTTTCGAGATTTCCCATCATAGTTTGTTTGTATATATGGCAGGTTGGTCTTGTCAGTTGTTCTAGCCAGTTTTGCAGGAACTGTCTCGTCAGGAGCTAGTGTAGGGCTCAGACAGTCTTGCGATGAGCCCGTCTTGTATGGAATTACACTTGGGTGGATTTATTCTTGGGTAGAGTTATTCTCGGGTGAAGTCAGTCTTGGGTGGAGTCAGTCTTTGGATATTTTGGTTAGTCGGCATGGCCCTCTGATGTTACCAGCTAATAATAGGCAATTGTGATTTTTTTTCGATTTTTCGAATTCAATTTTATTGGGTTTAAGGTCAAGGTCGACGGCAACCAATATGGTAGCTAATTCGACGGCTCAACAGGCGGCGAATTCGATACTTCATACACTATTATAACATAGGTGATGAAAACGTAAACAAATGAAATGCAAAACAACGAAAATGTTGGGTAGAGTGCATTCGACAAAATGAGAAAATGTGAACGGTCAGTGGAGGGGAATGTTAATACAATGTGATTGATTGGATGGGAGTCGATCGTCTGCTGGAAATAGTACTGTGGAAACCTCTAAAAATAAATTTTTTTAAATAAAATATTTTATTGATTTTTAAATAAATTATTTAATAGTTTAAAATAATTTTTTCTACATTTTTAATTAATTTTTTTAATTTTTTATATGGTTTAATAAATTATTTGGAAAATTTAATATTTTTTTACAAATCTAAAACAATTTTTTTATAATTTTTGATAACAATTAATACATTTTAAAATATGTTTTTATACATTTTTGGAAGATATTAATAATTTACCATTTTTCTGTGGATTTTTATGTTTATAGATTTCTGGTGAATGTCATTGGGTGAAATCAAAGGTCATAATCAAGAGGACTTGGCTTCAATATGGTGAATGGGTGATGTCATAACATGGTGGCTGGTTGGCTTCAGTCCCCGTCCCCTCTAAGACAAAACTGTCCAAAATTTAATTTTTCATAATTTTAGTAATTTGTATTTTATTATTTCTTTTATTATTTTCTGAGGTTTGAGTTTTTTTTTTCTTTTAGAATTTTTTGTAATTTTTTGGATTTATGTTAAAGGTCAACAGGGTCAAGCTCAAAGGTCAAGGTCAATATCATATACATCCAACATGGGGGGTCTCAGGATAATAATATGCTTGCCGACTTTTATGAATTTATTTTTTACAGCTTTTTCTCGGGTTATTGTTTTCATGGTCATTGGCGACGAGGTCACTTGCATCCAACATGGTGGTCGGAGCTATCGATATAATTTTTTCCTCAATTTGTAATTTTTTTTCAATTTTTAAAATATTTTTGGAATTTAAAATAGAATTGTCCTCAAGTTAAAGATAACAAGAATGGGGTCAAGGCTAATGTCGTAGGCCAAGGTCAAGGTCAACCAGATACAACATGCCGTTTGGGTGACGTCACATCATGACGGGCGGTCGGCACTGGTTCCTGACTGCTTCCGTTATGCCCGAATCAGCTATATCATTCTACTAAATTAACATATTAAATGTTGGCATGCACGTCTTGAAAACAAACTCTTTAACCTGAAAAAAAATAACATATGATTTTAGTATTTCTCTTTGATAGAATTGGGATTTACTGCTGTAAACCAGAAGGTCAAAACAAACTTACTGTTTAAAAGATATGTTAAAACCAAATATTTGTCAGAAGAAATCACAAGTTTTTATATGTTACTGGGAGGTAATGNAGAATTGTCCTCAAGTTAAAGATAACAAGAATGGGGTCAAGGCTAATGTCGTAGGCCAAGGTCAAGGTCAACCAGATACAACATGCCGTTTGGGTGACGTCACATCATGACGGGCGGTCGGCACTGGTTCCTGACTGCTTCCGTTATGCCCGAATCAGCTATATCATTCTACTAAATTAACATATTAAATGTTGGCATGCACGTCTTGAAAACAAACTCTTTAACCTGGAAAAAAATAACATATGATTTTAGTATTTCTCTTTCATAGAATTGGGATTTACTGCTGTAAACCAGAAGGTCAAAACAAACTTCCTGTTTAAAAGATATGTTAAAACCAAATATTTGTCAGAAGAAATCACAAGTTTTTATATGTTACTGGGAGGTAATGNCTGTTTAAAAGATATGTTAAAACCAAATATTTGTCAGAAGAAATCACAAGTTTTTATATGTTACTGGGAGGTAATGTAGAAATTCAATATGAAAGTTTAAAGTACTGAATTGTATTAGGATGAGTAATTTTCAAGGGAATTTTTCATACGCGATGCTTGAAGAAAGACGTAGCTACGTTACCAGCATTTTAAGTTGTTGGAAAATCCGAGAAGCTTTCGCGACGTATCCGATCTCTTTCTCTCTCTTTTTTTAACAAGAGGATCGTGGATACTCTCTCGCTACAGGAGGAACAAAGCGAATGAGAGGAAGAGGAGACAGATAAACACGTCAAGCGCTAGCCGGCTACTGTCCCTTTCTCCCAATAAACTCTTATTATCGGTTGTCTCGCAGCCCAGAATATCGCCTCGGACTCATGCGACAGAAACCGGCAGAGTATTGACCATTGTAGCATGTTATGGTTGACACAGCAACCTTTGCTCGTATGACTTCTGGTCCAATGCCTGCTATCCCACGCACCATCGTTTTTATCACCATATCCTTGGGAAGAAAAGTGATGCTATACGTGAATTTCCTTCCTGAGTCCATTTTCACTTTATCTAGAGTATTCCGTGGAAGTTTGGTATTGATAAACGGGTTGGGGGAAAAAAAAGGGAACTAAGGCAGTTTTTCACCGCCGGTCTAATTAAACTAGTACCTATATGTTACCGCTGATTTATATGGTGTCGTAAATACAGTTTTTATGATATTTTTAGAAAATGCTAGTGTTTGCATATAGAAAACTTATACATTTCCGCTTCACAGAATGTACTTTTTTTATGTGGTTACAGAAGAACATTCTTCCCCACTCAGTACTTTTATTCATAGAATTATACAAAATAATAAGCGTAATATTAAGTAATCTTGCAATCGGAAGTATTGTCGCATGAAACTGATTTCGACAAAGAACAACATACAAAATATTTTGAAAGTTTTGCGTTCTCACCTTCTGTGTGCGTGAATGGTGGGGAATTGGACAGCGAATAAATCCGGACTTTATTTCGAGCAGTACGTCACCGTAACTGGTTTCATGGTGTCAGCAGCAATATATCGTATGTTTCTCGGTCCTCCCGGTAGTGACTAGGGAAATACTGATGACATCACGATACGTTCAGGAGATTTTGCGACCTCATGTGTTACCTTACATGGACTATTTCCCCAGAGGGCAATTCTTGCCCACACATAAGGCGCGGGTTTCCCCGGGCTGCCTTCTTTGTGTAGATATCCTCCCTTCGTCTCATCGTCCTTCAGACTTCGGCCATCATAATCTCTATCGTATGAAACTCCCGTTTCAACAACTATGGTACGATCTTCCACGTGATGGCACGGAACGTCTCTACGACGACTACATGCCAGCCGTACTACCGTTTGCATCCTCGTTAGGAGTGGTAAAACACTTCACTGAAATTAATTTTTTCAAGTGCGCAATGTTTCCTAGTAAACGGCTGATTTGTCATTAAGTTGAAGTCAGTTATTTCAATCATCTTTCTCAGCCCCTATGCCAAGTAAAATTTTGCCATGTCCATCAGGCAATTATTATAGCTCGTCCAGTAAACAACTGGAAAATAAAAGAGAAAGATGATTGGAGAGCTNCCATGTCCATCAGGCAATTATTATAGCTCGTCCAGTAAACAACTGGAAAATAAAAGAGAAAGATGATTGGAGAGCTGCTTGGGTATTAGCCTTGTTATGTACTGCAGACTCTGTTTGAAAAACTCAATACAAATTTTACGATACCGCGATGACTCTGGTGAACATACAAGAAGCGAGCATTCAGTATTTGCGTGTTTATTAAGCACGCTACGTTGTTGTATATGGTTCAGAGAAAGCATTTTGTTAAGAAATTGTGTGTTATAGATCGAATCAACTATTATGAAGTAGCCCGTTCCGCAGTCAGGAAACACGGAAAATGCTCAGAAGACTAGACAANATAGATCGAATCAACTATTATGAAGTAGCCCGTTCCGCAGTCAGGAAACACGGAAAATGCTCAGAAGACTAGACAACTGTAATAAAGAATGGACATAAAAGTAAATGCAAAAATGGCTAACGTTCGAAAAATCACTTATTTTAATTCATCCACCTTGTAAAACAAATATTTCACATTGCAGCAGAATTCTTGTAATTTACAGTCAAATTTTAACTTTTTATTAATCATTGCTTTCAAATGCCGCCATGTTCTGTCTTGTAGATGTTAAAGCCAACCCTTAGAATTAAAAAAAAAAAAGGGCGTTTTAGTATTTTACGGTACCTTGTGAATACAGTGGCCTCTAAAACACTGTAAAATTTAGTTTTCGTTAAGTTTACACTCCAAAGTAACCTATTCAATAACATATATGAAAAAGAGTGCCAGAAAATAATTTAAGTGCTGGCGAATTCAACACAATGAGAATGAATACTAGCTTGAAACATAATTCCAACACACGAAATGAATGTATCTGAGATTTATATTTGAACGGCATCCATATATGTCACATATTATACCACATTAGTGCTATTTCATTAAAGCCGCCGGCAAAATTTATGCTCAACACTGCACTTAATGACACACTACGTGAACAGNCCATGTCCATCAGGCAATTATTATAGCTCGTCCAGTAAACAACTGGAAAATAAAAGAGAAAGATGATTGGAGAGCAGCTTGGGTATTAGCCTTGTTATGTACTGCAGACTCTGTTTGAAAAACTCAATACAAATTTTACGATACCGCGATGACTCTGGTGAACATACAAGAAGCGAGCATTCAGTATTTGCGTGTTTATTAAGCACGCTACGTTGTTGTATATGATTCAGAGAAAGCATTTTGTTAAGAAATTGTGTGTAATAGATCGAATCAACTATTATGAAGTAGCCCGTTCCGCAGTCAGGAAACACGGAAAATGCTCAGAAGACTAGACAACTGTAATAAAGAATGGACATAAAAGTAAATGCAAAAATGGCTAACGTTCGAAAAATCACTTATTTTAATTCATCCACCTTGTAAAACAAATATTTCACATTGCAGCAGAATTCTTGTAATTTACAGTCAAATTTTAACTTTTTATTAATCATTGCTTTCAAATGCCGCCATGTTCTGTCTTGTAGATGTTAAAGCCAACCCTTAGAATTAAAAAAAAAAAAGGGCGTTTTAGTATTTTACGGTACCTTGTGAATACAGTGGCCTCTAAAACACTGTAAAATTTAGTTTTCGTTAAGTTTACACTCCAAAGTAACCTATTCAATAACATATATGAAAAAGAGTGCCAGAAAATAATTTAAGTGCTGGCGAATTCAACACAATGAGAATGAATACTAGCTTGAAACATAATTCCAACACACGAAATGAATGTATCTGAGATTTATATTTGAACGGCATCCATATATGTCACATATTATACCACATTAGTGCTATTTCATTAAAGCCGCCGGCAAAATTTATGCTCAACACTGCACTTAATGACACACTACGTGAACAGATGCAGTGATTTCTTAGAATAGGTCACGTCAAGGATTTTAGAGTTTTAGGGGAGAGATGGAAACCACTGTGGTGATACCAATTTTTGAGTCATAAAATATATTCAGCATGTTTTATTGAAATTTCTTCTTTTACAAGGCGTAGTACATCTCCCAGATGACTGAATGGCGGTAATATTAGTGAAATGCCGTAATTTGTTTATCATGTCGAATGAATAATAGTTNCATTAGTGCTATTTCATTAAAGCCGCCGGCAAAATTTATGCTCAACACTGCACTTAATGACACACTACGTGAACATATGCAGTGATTTCTTAGAATAGGTCACGTCAAGGATTTTAGAGTTTTAGGGGAGAGATGGAAACCACTGTGGTGATACCAATTTTTGAGTCATAAAATATATTCAGCATGTTTTATTGAAATTTCTTCTTTTACAAGGCGTAGTATATCTCCCAGATGACTGAATGGCGGTAATATTAGTGAAATGCCGTAATTTGTTTATCATGTCGAATGAATAATAGTTAATTAAAGATTATCTTCTGAAGGAGACTACAAAATCTAAAGTACCTACTAGAAGAATTCAAACCATCAGCGTCTCTAAAAATATAATTAAAGTATTTTATATGACACAACAAAGTTACATTTGGAAAATGTTTTCTCAAACATAAGTAATGGCAAAAAAATGCATACATTGAACATTTCTAACTTTTCCCCTTAATTTTTTTCTATCACCACAGTTCTGTAGTACAATTCATGTCAGAAGAGTGTATATTTTTTAAGATAGAAATCAGCAAGAGAAACGGATCTATTTTCAACGGTCTAAATAACTGCTAGTAGCTTGACTTGTGTTCTTTGAAAGAGGGTTTTATACATGCGGAAACAAACTTCGCGTTGGAACATTTTATGTAACACAGATATAAGCGACCCTATGACAATTAAACATTCACAAGAATGAGGAATGGAAATGGCAGTGGAAAATTATATTAAGCACACGCTGCACTTCAGAATGCCAATTGGGCTTTTGATAATATGATCAAGCAAAATAAGAGTGTTAAGACGTCACAGAACTTACATCATTGTGGCACAATAATAATAATATTAAATATCTAACATTTTTGTGGTTTCAGTCAATATTAAGAAACTAAAGCTGTGGGGCCACGACGAGAGTCCGTGCAGTGATACGCTCTCACTGTCTCCTAAGTAATAAATGTCTAATGCTGGTATTTCCATGCGGTCACTTTAGGTCTACAACAATAATTGCGGCTAAACTGTTTCCAGCTGAGTGTCGTATGTCAAATTAACCAATAGCTCTCTGAGGCAATCCTCTTTCCAGTACAGCTTATTCGCTAAGCGACGCTTGTACGTCCGATTAGACTACTTAAGGCTGTTCAAAAGACAAAAGATTTTCTTCTTAACTTAGAAGTGTTTTATGGTTTCGTGGCACTACAGCTTTAATAACTGCCTAAAAATACCATTTAATTTGAAAAATAAAATAATTCGTGTATTTAGCGTAAATATCATAATTTTTTCTTAAAATCTTGATTCGTACAAATTAATATTTTCTGCTGAACTATTTATTAAATACTGTTTAAACCTTACATGAATACCTTTAATATGGCACGCATAAATTAAAACTTATAAATACCGTGGTGTTTCATAAATAAACAGCGATAATATGAGCGTGATTGAAAAGTAAAAATTGTTAATAAGTAAGAAGAAAATGTATTTTTGAAATGTATTCTAACAGCAATGTTGTACAATATAGCCCACGGCGTTTTAAGTGCGCATCTATGTATTTTTTTTTCATTTGTTTTATATCCGCGCAAACTATTACACAGCAAATTCAAAAATAATTTCTGCAGTCCAGATCTGCCAGCCATGATGCATAAAATATAGTCTTATGTTAAATTTTATTATTTTATGTATTTATCCTTTTTTAAAATATTTTTCTCATTCACTTTAATTTACTTTTGCAAGCCCTATGCTTTCATTGTTAAAAAACCGTGTAGAGAAATCAATGCAAAGCTGTTAATTTATTTTTATTTACCTTCGATCTTCGTGAATAAGTAATCAGCATGTGGCTATCGAATTACCCTCATCTTAGTTGCTCGTAAGGTTCAATTTCAAGGTCACCTGATTTTATACACTGACTGGAAATGTAATTGAACTACAAGTGACTTTATTTACGAAAGACATTTTTAACTCATAAAAAAATATAGTTTTATTCTCAGAATTTAGCTAAAAGGGTTCCTAGAGCTAAATTTCTCAAAATTTACATTTAATTTCTTTGCTTGGTGCTCTACTAGTTATTTGTTTTAGAAATAATGAATTTTTATGTCCTGTAATTTAAAATAAAGTGCTGATTGTATATAGTAAGATTGATATGTTGTTAAACCCTATGAACACACACTATTGGAGGAATAAAAAAAAAGTAAGTGAGCTTAATTTCCCATAAATTCACAATATTAGAATTTTCGATATATGCCAGTAAAACATTGCTATGTTACAGCAAAGAGCGGGAGTAATTTTCATTCGCACAAGAATGCTTAACTAGAAGCGAAAATATAGCTTTCAGTAACAACTTGCACCGAGATTTGGACCTCAGATATCCAGCGGCCCTCACCAGTGTTCTACCAATTCAACGTACTCATTCCCCTGTGACTAACAGTTAGAGTTTTGTGCAGGTAACTTATTTACAAGGCAAATGCGTTACTATAGCCTCATTGTGTAGTTAAGAACCGATATTATTAAAGCTCAAATTATTTGGGAAAGGATGCATGTGCAATAATAAATCTCTGTCGGGGAGCAATCAAAAGATTTAAACACATGGTGCCAGTTATAGTTTACAAACCACAGAAGAGAACATCTTATTAAATACTGTACACGAAAAATGTCTGATGTCATCGCACAAAGTTGCCTGTGAAAATCAAATTAATAACTAAAACTGTATTTATATCCTGAACGTAAACACCATGTATTTTCTGAGTAATTGAAGTACTAAAATCTTACTACAAAGTCTTTATCTGAACAACTGCTTGATAGCCCCGAACAAATAATTTTACAAGGTCACAGATAAGGCAGCTGGAAGTAACAATGGATTAAATAAAATATTTATGCAGACAATATATAACATATTTTATAAATTAGATTGTATCAGTTACATAAANATGTATTAAACAATGGATTAAATAAAATATTTATGCAGACAATATATAACATATTTTATAAATTAGATTGTATCAGTTACATAAATATGGTGGAGCAGTTCGAGCAATTTCTCTAGGCGTCAGGTTCGAGAGCGACGCAAAACTAATGGTTTTGAAAATTGAGTAGATATAGAGTTCAAAATACTATAAATTCAAAGAGAAATCTACTTTATCAATTAAGTATTACATTACCGTGACATTCTCGTTCGGTTAGCTAGTTTTAAACAATGAGAACGGGGTGAGTCATCTCGTAGCAGTGGTTTGTGGGGAACTTTTGCAAGGTGAGCTGGTGCTTGCTCACTACTGTACATTCTCGGTGCACGCAGCAGGAGCCAGTAACCAGCGTGCAGCCTAAGGAAACTAAATGCATTCCGACCACTCACAAACGAACAGCAAGGGGCCCATTACACACGTCCTGTGGCGTTACCTGCCGAGATACGTATTACTGGTGGAAGTATAAACTATCACGCAACAGGGTACAGTGCAGCAAAGAGATAACGCCAGCTTACCTTGCAACAGTTCACGACACGCCAGTCTCATAAGCACTCTCTGCCGTTATGGGTATTATTGAATAATTCATTGCCTTGTAGAAAATAATGAGGTCAAAGATGTGATGGGTCAGCAAATATGGGTGGGATTTACATAGGTTTTCTTGCAATAATTAAAAATTAAAATTAAGTAGCCTTTCAAGTGCAATGTTGTTTGCATATCATAAAACTATTAAATAATGACTGTTTAAAATTTTACCAAAGTGCATTTGTTTTTGTCAAAGCTCAGTATTTGTATGCATTTTAGTTGCGTATCATGATGGGGCTAATAAAAAATTTAACTTCCCAGAATATTATGTTTTGCAAACAAAATTAGACTACTGATTAACAGACAGCTCGCAGAAACTTTAATTATTAGCGCGCAAGAAGTCACAGCTACCATGTTGTTGGAAGTGTGTTCTTGATTTTTCTTACGTTGCCATTAACAACTGCCTTAGTTGAGAGCTAATTTTCCAAACAGAAAATCATAAATTCTCTTAGAAGCAGCATATCGCAGAGCCGACCGAACGCTTAAGCAATAATTTCAACTCAAATTTCATGAACGCTGAAAATTAATTTGGGACGTGCGATCGCACAATTCGAAAGTGAAAAGTCACGGATGAAATAAGTTAGCATTTTTACATATGATTCTTTTCCTTGTATTGATTTCCTCATAACTTTATTGTCCATATTTGAATTAAAGTATATATTTTTAATCTAAGGCCAAAAAATGTCCTTGAATTTATTTCAACAGATTCCACCAAATTGTTCCAACCTCTCTTCTAGTTACTTACGAATGATGTATAATTTATTAATAATGTGAATGTTACCAACACACAATAATTATTATTTCTTATTTTTTTATTAAATGTTTATAAATACCAGTAAATATCTATTTTGGGCATATTAAGGCTCATTAAAAAATAATAGTAAATATACAAATAATAATCACAGCTGCGCTGGTTAAAGTTATATGCAACAAATTGTTTTCGTCTTCAGTGTTGACAAACGGACGGGGCCACCTGGGTTAAAACTGCTCCAGGGAGTTAGTAAACTAGTTACGCCATTGGACAATGGCAAACATTTTACCTGTGTCTAACGAACGACTGGACTTACCCTTTAATACTGTCTCACGTTTGTATCAAAATGTTTTGAAAAACATGTATATATTTTATGCTTAGAATATATTCTGCGAATTTCTTACAACTCAATATTCAAATACAGTTTCGAAGTATTAAAATAGTACATAAATACGTTATAAAAAATAGAGTTTATGAAATTGCATTCCTATGGTAGGTCCTTATTACTTCACGTGCCATGTGGTGTCAGAATAAAGTAGTGGTTAACACGTCGGCCCGCTAATCTACAGAGAGCTAGTACCAACCCAAGAACCACGAATGATATTTTCAGATCATGATATGAAATCAAATGTAATGTAATAAAATGGGTTACATAAAATAATTTTTAACTTAGTTTCTAGTAAGTGGGTAAAATGTATATAGTATATCACTGGTTACCTTCGTCAGCAGAATCTTGTTTATTAGTTGGCGTTACAGATACAATAATTGTAAAGTTACGGCCTTTGCAATAACTCATCTTGTCAACACATGACCAAAGTCAAAATATGTAAATTTTTGGTTGGTAAATTACAATGAGAATGCCTTTCTGAAAGAAAAACTCACCACCCCTAAAACCATGCAAACAATCATGACATTACGTTAGGCCAACGTTGTATTTCAGTTGGCAACAAACATAAAAATCATGTTGGGACAACGTATTATACCAAAGAAAATTTGCTACTAAGAAAATGTTATGAGATTATTTAGCACAAATCAGACAATGATGCCAGTAAATCAGAAAATGCCAGAAAACAACGCAAGTGTCAGNTTATGAGATTATTTAGCACAAATCAGACAATGATGCCAGTAAATCAGAAAATGCCAGAAAACAACGCAAGTGTCAGTTAAAAAAAAATTAAACTGGTTAGTTAATTGTTGGTAACAATTTGGTAAGCATACTTTTGGTAATCGGTAAGTAATTTCCTATTGGATCAACATTGTCTAATCAACATTTTATGTCAAATTTTATCGATTACAAACATGTTATTGATTATCAACANTGGTAACAATTTGGTAAGCATACTTTTGGTAATCGGTAAGTAATTTCCTATTGGATCAACATTGTCTAATCAACATTTTATGTCAAATTTTATCGATTACAAACATGTTATTGATTATCAACAATACCCCTTTCTTGTATTTCATAGACTTCGAATGTTTTTCAGGATGTTACAGCATCTCTCTTCAAATTTGTTTAATTAGTTTTATGGTTTTTCTATGTTGGGGGCAGAATTATTAGTAATTTGTATTAAATGTTACGTTCAGCTAACATCGTGTTACCAACCGATCAAAATTACTGTATCTCTAATAAAATAAAATAATAATTAAGAAAGTTATCTTTAAAACTATGAGTTTTATAACACATAGACAATATTTTGTNTCTAATAAAATAAAATAATAATTAAGAAAGTTATCTTTAAAACTATGAGTTTTATAACACATAGACAATATTTTGTTTAAAAAGTAAGTCGTTGGGAATGTGTTGATTATTTTTTGGAATTTTCGTAACTTGGTAAGTATACTGTAATTGGGCCAACGTTGTGGAACTGTCATCATATCTTTAATAGGAAAAATATTTTTTACATGTACACACATTAATTGAAGCAGCGTATCAAGTATTTTCAACAATTCCCCTGTCCACTACTGACAACTGTAATTAAAAATAATATAAATACCTTCACTCGTAATGGACTGTCATTAGCATCACTTTACATACATATCACATCAGTAAATGTTGTCGCTTGCAACTGCTAAAACTGACTCCGAATCAATACACAGTTTCTTTACCAGCCAACTGTCAACAGACTGACAAAACAGTGCTCAGAGCTCACAGTAGCGAGCACAAGGAAGCAATGTGCGCGCTACCTACTTTTTGCCATACGAACTATCTGAGTAGGAGACGGTGACAAGAATTAATCTGCAGATACAATTACTAAACATGCTTTTGCACAGACATTCCGCCTACCTGGAATGTTTGTATANACAAGAATTAATCTGCAGATACAATTACTAAACATGCTTTTGCACAGACATTCCGCCTACCTGGAATGTTTGTATAAAAAAAAAACATTATAAAATAAAAATTAAATATCACTATGAGACATCACTATACCCTGGTACGCAAGATGGAGCTTCGTCCGTCACAGAGGAAAATTATAGGCACGTTCCTTAGCATGCTCCTTTTTTGAGGATGTGGGGGGGGCGGAGCAGAAGGGGAGGGAAATTCCCAAATACTTGCTCTTAATACTGAACCATAATTCAACACGGGGGTAGGGGTACNGGAGCAGAAGGGGAGGGAAATTCCCAAATACTTGCTCTTAATACTGAACCATAATTCAACACGGGGGTAGGGGTACTGGTCAGTAAAGCTTCAAGAATTTTGATAAGTAAAGCACTTACAATCAATTATTACCCTGCGAGACGTAATGTATACAAGAACCCGATTTAGGCTTCTACAGGCCATCAGTGTTACTATAAGAAAATAATTAATTAATTAATTAATTAATCTAACACCCAAATAACTAAAATGCAGCCAGTTTCTAAAAAAAATCAGATTTATTTAACAGTTCTNTAATTAATTAATCTAACACCCAAATAACTAAAATGCAGCCAGTTTCTAAAAAAAATCAGATTTATTTAACAGTTCCAGGAAAACAAACACTGCTAATTACTACCCACCTATTTTAAAAAATTAACAAACAATTAAAACCAGCAGATTACGCACAGATTAATCACAACAATTTATACAGCCTGAAAAAACCAACTTCGCGGCGGGAAAGGAAGGGAGGTTCTCCAAAATGTCTGCTCGGGTTCCCAGCCAGATAGGTCAATAAAAATAACTGTTAAGGCAAACCAAATAATTCAGTTATTTCTACATTATGTTATAATTAAATGTAGTTACCAAACATATACTTAAGAAAGTGCAGCCGAAGGCGGGTCCGCCGGCATCCTCTGCCGAACTGCACTTCTATTACATCGAAACCCTACGGCGGGCGGTCTTACGTCATCACTAGGCACATCAATGTCAAAACAAAGCTCTAGGCTGGGGCCGAAGCCGCTGCGTAGCAATTCACTACCAGACACTCGTGGATCACATCTTTGTCGGGCGTGGGTTCTAAGTGAACTCTACTACGCACAAACAGCCCTCAGGCGGAGCCAAGGACTCGCCTGAGGTACGAGCTCACAGCACGCACGTGCTCGTACTTTCGCGGCCAGTGATCAACTTTCCTGGACTTAACTCACCCCGGAGCAACGCGGCACGACATCTGACACCACGAGACCCGGTCGTTCAACCAGAGGTGGGCCCTGCCTCTTTTCTACCTGTTTCGCAACAGCGTCCTCATTTCGCCGACCAAAACTCTCCGATTCACAAACGAAGTGCACCGAACCCTAAGACTACAGTACACTTCCGTGAACAGTTCAGCACAAGCCGAAGACGTCGACCTCCTATTATAAAACACCCTGTTCTCGCGGCCGCATAGCCGGGCCAGAGAAAATTGAACACACAAAACCGTTACATCTAGAAAAACAACATTTTAGCTATGACACAGTATAACCAACATTTGGCCCAAAAATGGTTTACTACATCAATAATTAAATAAAATATTACGCATGTTTTCTTAAAAACTGTAATTTATTAAACAAATATTCGATGTATTTTTTTAAATTTAATTTTGTTACTTGCCAAATCTATATGCCGGTAGTAACAGCATAATCACTAAGAAAACCTACCCACCAAAGGCATAGAAATTTAATTATGTGTTGGTTAATGTCCAAATAGGCTAGTAACAGTTAAATATATAGCGTCTTGCGTGCACACTCATGTAATTATGTTGGTACCCAGGAATACAATCGCAGTTATAACAGTCACAATCATGTAGAGTTTTACTGGATCACTTGTCGAGTGAGAAAAAAATGTTTTATTCTTGAAAGGAATATGACGGAGAGCTTCTGGTTACTGTCAATTACTCAATACTCGCTACGTCGACATGTAGCCTCGATCATGCGGAGTAATGAGGGTAGTCATATCGTTGGAAAATACGAGTATGTAAATTCCAGAAATATATTTTATAATACATGAACGCAGATATTATGCAACTGGAGGAGTACTGGCATCGAAGTTAACTTGGATCCCGTGGCATTACGCCTGTAATGTGGTAAAATTCATGTATAGATCGTGCATCATACAGTTCACACAGAATTAGGAACGACGCAAAGGTAAATTTCTTAATTAAGAATTTGACTCAACTTCGACACAACGCAAAGATAACGCAGTTTTAGCCAACAAGATTGTAGGGACGATTACTTTCTTTTGTTTTCTGTACTCATTTACAAACATCCCTCAGAATTGTTTATTATGTAGTATGTCACGATTGCAACAGACGCTGAAGTTGATAGTTTCGTTTCTGCACATGTTAATTATAACAAATAAACGATTTGAAACAATCTGGAATTAAAGAGTATTTTTTGGGTGCAATTAGCGTCAATTTATGTGACAGACTAGGTTATTTTTTGGACACGAAAGAAGAAAATATTCAAAACATTTTGACAAATACTCGGACTTACGTTAATTTGCAAATCTACACATGTAATATTCGCCAAATACAAGTTAAACTCCGAAATAAATATGAAAAATCAAAGTACTTTCCCACTCCACCTCAGCTTGCTTTCTTTCTTATCAGCCCCGCAGCTTCAAAGTCGTGCAGGCAGTTCAGATGAAACATGTACAAGCGAGTCGCATGTGAATTGAAGAATTTTCCAGGTACCTGTCTTCAGTATTAGTAACACGAACAGCGAAACAGCAGATGACGAAAGACATACAAGAAAAATTGGAGATTCTTAATAATGTTACGAACGTGTTCATTAAAAAACAGGTTTAAAACATAATTCAGCAGGAGACTTATTTTTAAATAGTTTTACCTAACGCGCAATTATCACTTACATAGTCGTAAGCTCAATGTGCTACAGATAGCAACACAAAATGAACGTGCAACCAAGTGACAAGAGTTTAATTAGACAAGAGCAGTGACTGGCGAAGCGCCGTGCTGACTGCCAATGATGCACCATACAGTAGGAAGTGGCGCACTGTGTATGCTGCGCTACAAAAGTTGTTTGCAGCAAGCGAGATTGCAACTATCGCCACGGGGGGTCTCCTCAGCTTGTCTGTCACGGACATCGTAGGAGGCAAGTGTGCCGGTATTGTGAAAGAGAAGGGTGTGTGGCGGGGTGAGGTGACTTCGGCAGACAATGGGAGAGGTCGAGTCTGGCGAGCACGGGGCCTGTATCGTGGCGTGGAAATTGTCGAGGCCGCCGAGTGTTGGTCAGCAACTCGTCGGCTCACAGCTCGAGGGCACTTAACCCTATCCCACCCGCCATCAGACCCCCCTTCCTCCACCATCCCTAGGCCACCGCCCACAAACACAATCCCCGAACACAGCTCCAGCTAGAGTGGGCAACCCAGATCTCACCCCCCCTCTCTTCTGCTATATCGCCCAACCATTCTCTTTTACCATTTTGCCTGTTCACTGCACAACCGCCCTGTTTGCAGTTCCACCGAAAAACAATTCCCGTTATCCCATCCGAAGGTAAGTGGCAGAAAGTTTTTATAAATAAATAACTCACGCTAGTCAAATAGCCTAGCTCGCACAAAGGACGAGAGGAAATATTGGAAATCCATCGCCACAACCGAGATATGGTTTCTACAAAGAACCAGCTACATGACCAGACAGATTTTAGTAACTTAGATTAAAATAAGATGTCCGCTTCAAACAAAAAACTAATTATGGTGTTTAGATGTTTAACAAGTACTGAGATCAAACAAGTTTATTATGTTTACATTTCTTCCTCAACTGACATCTGAGTCTTGGATTACACAACAATGTAAAATTTCACTATAAATAAACATGTAATTATATATTTGTGTGTGTGAATTTGTGTGTGAGTGGCACGGTAGACAACAACCTGTTATTCAATTACAGCATTGACCATAAAAAAATACTGGCATCATTTTAAAAGTCATTACGTTGTCCTTTGATACTGTACCGAATAAGTATGGCAATGCCGTAGCGTGCCTGGCTTGCATTATGAGATCTAGCACTTTTGGCTCTAATCGAGATTTTTTTCAAGCATCCTTCAATTATTATTTAATTAAAATGTGAGCAGAGCATGCTCCTTTGCATTTCCTAGGCCTCTAGGTTACACTCACAAATTTTTATGTGCGTAATTAAAAATGTATATATACCTTCATTCAGTGCTGGAAATTTTCTGTTTCTAATTGACAGAAGTCCTTTATTGTATAGCAATGAATGTAACATTATTTTAATTGAGGATTTATTGGATCTATATAATTATACATGAACACCACGTGTTGCTCTTGGAATTTTTTTACTCACTTTCTGTTTTGTAAGAAGGAATAATAATTTACTGCGAACGTCAGCCGTATAATCAATAACAATAAATCACGTAAAATTTTAGGATTTTTAATATATGATGTATTAATTTATTTTCAATTTTAAATAGAAATGGCACCTTATTTTTTGGTAAAATGTTTTTATAATAACTGGTAATACAGTAAAGAGGGGTTTTAACCCTCTTACAATTCATAAAATTGATCATCACAAACATTTTCAGAATCCTAAATTGCATTGAAAAGGTTAACAGTTCAACAAAAGAAGTAGGAATTTTCAATTAATTGCTCATAAAATTTGATGTTGATTAAAACGTGAAATACATAATTAAAACTTGAATACAATAAGAGTAAATGTTTAAAAAATTGCAAAATACAAGTACGTTGACTAGATTTCAGATAATGAGATATAAAAACGGAGGGCAGCCTAAAAAGCCAAGTAAAACCTCCTTTAATAAAATATTGGTATTAAACGATTTAATAAAAATTACTTAAAATTGAATTATCGGTGGAGGCAGTCAAATTACTCATCAAAGCTCCATCGATTAACAGGGGAAAAAACACATTTCAAATTAGTTATTTACGCCCAACCCGAGATTTGTGGACGCACAGCATATAGAAAAAACTTAAATTTGNTAATAAAAATTACTTAAAATTGAATTATCGGTGGAGGCAGTCAAATTACTCATCAAAGCTCCATCGATTAACAGGGAAAAAACACATTTAAAATTAGTTATTTACGCCCAACCCGAGATTTGTGGACGCACAGCATATAGAAAAAACTTAAATTAGTCTTTGGCTGCAGACAAAACTAAACACTACATGTCAAAAACGGGAACACACAGGAAAGTTAGAGTTTTTTTAGACNGTCTTTGGCTGCAGACAAAACTAAACACTACATGTCAAAAACGGGAACACACAGGAAAGTTAGAGTTTTTTTAGACCGACCAAATTTGGGCTGGTGACCGAAACCACAATTCAGAAGAAAAAAAAACATCAAATCACTGCATGCCCAAGGCGACACAAACTACGCCACACAAATATTAAAAACTATTAAAACAGACCCGATTAACACAATGCTTGCGACCACAACTCACCATTTCGTGCTGCTGAACATCACGGCCACTAGGCGACGGAATAAAATAAAAGATTCCTCATCTCTGCACACGTCCCACGGAGAGCTTAAGTACAAATTGAAACATATTGCAGCTCCTCAGACACCACCTGCAGGCGACGACCGTGTGCAAGGAATTATATTAAATTGCCTGGTTAACAAAAAAATTATGAATAATTAAAGGAGAGGAAATCAACAGAGGATAGACAGAGGAGGAAATAGGAGGGGAGCCGAGCCGGTCATAAAGCAAGCCACCTCGCAGAGTAGAAAGTAATGCAGACGTCTGGCGCGACGAGCGCTAGCGTCGCAAATCAATATATTTAAATCAGTACAATTTACAATTATCGCAATATATATTAATTTAATAATTTAAATGAAATATTTCATAACAGAAAAGGTATCAAAACCTAATAAATTATATGTCCATATTTGACAGTTCCAATATTTACTCTAAAGTCCGTATCACATTTTTATACTGTCTAACCTCAGTTTAGTCAAGGTCCCACAATTCCGCAATGTTCTAGAGTTCTCCGAGCCCCATCATGCACAGTAGCATTCACTCGTTGGGTTTCCCGCCCTCTCGTCCATTCAACCACAAACACCTCGTCTGACGTCGTATCGCAATCTCCCGTCGTCGTCCGTCCTTTTCGCCCACGTCCCTCGCCGCTCTTGACACCGCCTGGCTACCGCCCTCAGCGAAATACTTCTATGAAAATACTGCCAACACTTGGATCGCTGCAATATTTGTAGGGTGACAATACATCGCCCAGAAATTGCTCTCAATGCCGCATTAAGCCTAGGGTTCTAGTTTCCAGAATATTCATGCGCATCCTCTAAACTCATTGGCATCTCCAGCAAGGGGGAGGAGGGGCTGTGACTCCAGATAAGTCACTGCTGTCAATCATTCCCCCAGCTCAGGGGTGAGCGATGGGGCCGCGAGCGGTTCTGTCTGAGGAGGGGAGGGTCGAGGTGTTACAGAGCCGGACCACGCGTGGAGCTCGTGTCTAGTGCGAGCGCCATGCGCGTATCAATATTTTCACTCTGCATTTTAATATTGTTACACATTTACTGTCAAAAAATTAATAAAATTTCCGAATATTCATTTAAAAATAGCAATTAGTATTTATACCAAAGGCGACAGTATAGAAAACTCAAATGCTTTTCCCAAAAATTATGTCATTATTGCACATGAATTATGAGCATGGGAAACTGAGACAACGCATTATATATACACATATATATATATATATANGTCATTATTGCACATGAATTATGAGCATGGGAAACTGAGACAACGCATTATATATACACATATATATATATATATACATTTGTTTGGATTTATTAACACAGCCGTGTTTTCGCAAAATTTATGAATGAATTTAAATTACGGTCCTATTTGTGAAGTAAAGTTGTACCTATGCGGAAATAACGTGAAAAATTATTTCCTATCATTTTAAAACAATTTTTAAGGAATCACTATCCATACCGAATTAACTTCTAAGATATACTGCCAAAATCTTCTTTCAACCAACTGGTTTGTTAAATGCTAGATATAATCATATGTCTGATTTGCCCTTTTTTAAAAATTTTTGTGATAGGTCACTCAGCATGTACGGACAAAATTAATTCCGATGTAATCTTCCCAAACTCTTTAAAGGAAATATTCATAGTGGTTTAGAATAATTTTCTTGAAAAGAGGAATGCTTATTTTGATATACACTTTTCAGTTTCCCTTCCAAATATTGAAATAAAAATTTCAAAGCAGGAATAAATATCTTTAATGCAGATAGTGAATTTTCTTAATCTACATTTACTTCTAGGAATTGTAGATCCTTGTATCTTAAGTTTTATAGTGATACTGTAATCCTCCACCAATGCCCTAAATTCCATGTCCGAGTGAGAGAGGTATACGCCACACACGATGGTAGTTTATATGACTTCATAGAAGATTTAGACTTTGAGTGCCGAGTCTAGTGACCGGTCTTAGGAACTAGGAAGTGGTGATTCTGCAAACCCTTTTCCGGCATTAGACGACGGTGTTGATATTGACTGTGTAATCAGTGCGAATACCGCGATCTTTAGTTGCATTTTGAAGTCAAGCAAAGAGGGGAACTGAAGTGACCAGCTCGAAAGTCGAGAGTGCAGTGGACACTGTCGCTTTTCCAAATTGCGAGCTACGAGTTCAGCGGTCAAGGCAGATCTTCCTCACTAGTACAAAAGATCAGATAAAAGGACTACAATTTCAAAATGTTCTTCAACGTTTACTTTTTATTGTCAGTGCATTTCAGTGTCCTCTGATAATAAATTGCTAGATATTTTTATAATGTTACAGAGTGTTATGTGAGTTAAGAATAAATATTGTTATATTACCAGTTATTTCAGCTTGATACACGCCATAAAACTTTAGAGATATTGTGTTTGAGGATTGTTAAAGCAAATTGTAAAACATTGTCGGTAAAGAGCGTAAATGCAGGTTTCCTTGCGAACATGTGATATTCAATAATGCAACTACTGTACCCTAGGTGTTCATGTTATCGCAATAATATGAAAAAATGTGCTACATGTAATGATTTGAACCCAATATGCAGCATGAAGCAATGTTTAAAAGTAATCAGTCTGGTCTGAGGTGGTTGGAACCTAGATACTAGATCAGGATTTTGCCAATTGAAGCTTTTCTGTGCATAACCATACGTCCTGAATAACGTAGTCAGATTTGCTGTTCAGAGTGTTGTGTCAAATATTGACATGAATGACACAATGTTGCACGAGAAATTCCTATAAATTCCATAGAAAAAAGAACGCACGCTCTAGCGGTCAGTCTCAATTCTCTGTAAATTTCATTCTAATTGACGTCCCTTGTGGATAGTTTCAGTTTCGTTTATTAAAATCTTTCTACGGGTTGGTTGTTTTTACGAGAGTCTTAATAAGTCGGATGAGCATAGTGGTGTTGATGGGAAAACTAGTCAAGTTCCTCCTGGAGGTTTTGCCTGGGACAGAGAGCGAGGTAGTTATTGTTTTTATTTTATTTGCATTTAATGGGTGCCGCAACACGTACTCTGCACCACGTGCTGTCCCCGTTGATGGGATTAGGCGCAGCGCGGAGGGGGCAGCCACCATCTCTGCCCGCCAAAATTGCTCCCCGGCGCCCGCGGAAACTGGATTAAAACTTTGTGATTGCAGCGACACGCGGCGCTCAGCCGGCGTGCAAATTCTGACGACCACTACGACGAAGATGACGCTTCAGTTGGTCCCCGCTTTGTCGACGTCTGCGACGGCCAATGCTCCGCGCGGCAGACGGCAGGGTTGCCAACTGCTCTGGCCGTGGAGCGCGGCGGCCCAAAATTTGGTTTTCCGCGCTGCCGCCCCCTTGTTCGATTGTCCGCCTACCCAAAAGGAAACCCCCCCCCCCTNCTGAAAATATTAGGCAGATTCACGTTAGAGTAGGCCCCTATAGGCTGTCCAAAGTACAATGAGCACTTTTTAAAGATCTACTTGAATGCATATTGTGTATTCTTCCGCCTTATTTAAAATTAACATTTTAATAGGCCAGGTCACTTTATGAGTCAATAAACTTTTAGTGGAATTATTGGAAAAAAAATTTAAAGAAAAATAAATGATTTCAATATTAACACAATGTTACCTAACACTTTCAATTCTGCGTTAAGATATGGAACTACTTATCCTGTATCATTTCCAACTTTACTTGGCGTATGCCGTTCAGTGTTCCTAATTAAATATATGCAGGTACGGGCAGTGACATTTTTCAAAGGTGTGTATGAAGCAGAGGGTGCCCACACTTCTCTCAGTTTTCATGTTAACCAAAAATAATTAGTACTACTAAAACTTCANTGTATGAAGCAGAGGGTGCCCACACTTCTCTCAGTTTTCATGTTAACCAAAAATAATTAGTACTACTAAAACTTCATTTTTATTAACTTTAATTTACCTGAAGTAATTAACACGTTATTTAACTTCTCCTTTCTGCAATTTTTTAGAAGAAATCGGTAAATTGCATATTCCCTTTTTAATGGGTTAGAAAATTTGAAAATTTGTTCAGCACATATAGGAGCAAATTTATACGTACTGTGCATATCCTTGATAAAATACTTGTTTTACAGGACTGGTAACATANTAAAATACTTGTTTTACAGGACTGGTAACATATTTTATCAGCAGTGTAGACACTATTAGATAAAACAAATAAAGTCCAGTCGCAGTAGTAGAATCTTTGTGCAATTTCCAATTTCCTTTTCTAGACGTCCATGACTGTATAATAACGAGACGTCGTTAAATTACGAAACTAATTAACAAAAACTATTTTCTTTTCTGGTCTTTCTCGCATTTTTTTAAAGTGTTTAACAACAAGACATCAACGGCCAGTTTTATTTTATCAGGTTACAAACTAATTGCATTGATTATCTACCATTGATTAATGTTTTGTAATGTAGGTTACTATTTTTGTGGCATATATTATTTCTCACTGTAAATTTTTGCAANTACCATTGATTAATGTTTTGTAATGTAGGTTACTATTTTTGTGGCATATATTATTTCTCACTGTAAATTTTTGCAATGAATGACGTTCTAACAAAGACCGCCACATTTCATTTATACAGCTAGGTGTTACTCTCCTATAGCGCCTTAAAGTGTACTACACATTTCTCAGAGTATTTTCGCGATGAATGACATTTTTACAAGGTCAGCCAAATAATATTCATACCACTATTAAGATATTTATATGGTAGAACATTAGAACTAGGCATTACTGTCCTATAGTGCATTATACTGTACCACATGTTCTCCTGTGTTGACAATGTATAAATAACTTTTAATATGGGAATATAAATATTAACTTAGTTATTATAAAATATTTAAAATGTAATATATACACGTGTTTTAAGGATGCAAAATAAATGCTTAAAATTATGAATACAAAACGATAGAAACCATGAAGCTCTGGAAGTGGACTGCAAATATTAGCAGGATGGCCAATTACCATGTTTATAGATAAGAACAAAAGTAGTGAGAAAATTTGAGGACGTCAATTATTAAAATGTAAAAAATTTTTTTGTACTTTTACGAGAAAAATCCTTGGAAGAACTGTTGCTAAGAAAATTCTTACAAAATTTTCTTTTAAAATCTGTAATACATATATTTGTAAAATCACAAATACCAGCTTTATATTACTACTTAAGATATTGAAAAGTATACATAAAATATATTTTCTTCTAGAAAATATTTGTGATCAATTAATAATAGAGAATAACGCCAACNATTGAAAAGTATACATAAAATATATTTTCTTCTAGAAAATATTTGTGATCAATTAATAATAGAGAATAACGCCAAAAATATTTCAAAGTAAAATTTTCGAAAGAGAATAATACTTCGCCAGCAGGTGGGCTAGGACCTACACCTGTTCTATTNAATATTTCAAAGTAAAATTTTCGAAAGAGAATAATACTTCGCCAGCAGGTGGGCTAGGACCTACACCTGTTCTATTAAAAACCCACAATTGTAACCAGAAGACCAACTTAACTCACAAATTTAAGTCTTAATAAATTTACATACAAGTACTTAAAAAATATCAAGGAAGTTCCTTAATTAAGAAGAATACATCTATTTATATTTATAGAGTTCTGCGTAACTAGGAAACATTAACCCGCGAATGAGTAATACGGTCACGTTTTATTGAAATTGTCTTATTGTTATTATTATTATTATTTGTTTTATATTAAATGTTTGCTCTTTTTTTTAATTTTGCAAAACGTTTCTAATACATACAAATATTTATTTTTGCACGCATTTATACTTTACATCACCCATAGTTTTTACACAAACAGCTATGGACGGTTTTACGTAGTTGAGTGTCCGCCATTTTGCTGAAGCTCGTGGACACGGGTCAGTATAGTACAAACATTTCTTGAAGCATATTACAAACATCGTCCTTGTAGTTTAACAAACGAGTATTTTTACAAAAGAAATATTTGTACTTTTACAAGCATTACAAATAACTTTCTCAGTAAAAATTGCAAATTGTTTTTACAGTGTACGAAAGCTGTACAGAAATCCCATATATATGTGAAATTCATAGCACTGCCTTTTTTGGTGGGACTCACTAGAGAAGTTTCTTAACAATTAGCACGCTAAGTTTAGTTGGGATCAGTATAATGGTTTTATATAAATGTAGAATGTTGCTTCAGTTTTCATGTAAGGATTTTCTTAAGTCGAACATAGAATGATTTTATGAGTATTATATACCACACATTATACCCATTCCAATAAACAAATTTGGTGTTTTCCTAAAACAAAATACAGCATGTACCAAAAATTAACTTGCGCTGCATACAGTGAGGATTTCATAAAGAAACGTAAAATACATTATCTATGTTTCTGGTTGGATAGTCAGCATAGACCAGCCACCGTTAGCATGAAAGCAGGCTTTCTGACCTTAAAGAATATGTTCAGTACGATGTATGTGATAGTATGCGCCCAGCACACATTGGTGAAAGATGTCTACAGTCACAACAAGGGTACTTAGTGTACAACAATTAAACAGGGTACTTGATAAAGAATAGAGAGTTGAAAGAAGCGCTTATTCCGCCAACTCCAGCAGCAAGCGCCAGCAAAATGGCGTCACTGACCAGTATCAAGTCGGAATATAGTTTGCTTATCAGCGCCTAATATCTTACTTAGCAACCGACGACGTAGCCAATAGGGAATTTTCCGTAGCGTGCAGGAGCCAACCCTACACAAGGCTCGTCCCAGAGACTTGTGCAGCTAATCAGAGAATAGAACGCCCACATCAAGGTAACCGCACGTCATTTCGACTCTGAGTACTTAGGCCGATGTACTTCATAACAATGCCCTGAGGTTGTGCCACGGATTTAAGTTAGCTAGATTAAAAACTGGTGATCGGGTGGGCTATGCCGATGCGAGAGCATGGATAGGGTCAAAGTTCTCTGGCGGTGGCCATATTGGATATGTGTCATCTTGACACCGGGTAGGGGCCGCAGTGGTGTAGTTGTTAGACTACTCGCCTCCCGCCTAGGCAAACCGGGCTCGATCCCGGCGGGATTGCACCCGGGTTTTCACATGTGGGAATCGTGCCAGACGATGCTGCTGGGTGGCGGATTTTATAGGGTATCTTCCGTTTTCCTCGCCCTATTATTCCGGCGCTACTCCATACTCGCCTCACTTCACCGTCATCGGCTCTCAAGACCTCGATGATATGAGCCGCCCAAATCTCTTCACTCACTGACTTGACTCCCCAATAGTCATCCCACTTTCCTCTTTGCTTTCTTCGTTCAACAGTGTACCTGTTTGTAAAACTTGTGAGATGTATAGCTTTTGCTATGTTTATTAAATTTAAAATATATTTTATTTAATAGTACAAAGCAGGATTTTTTGGATGTTATCAGAATCCCTTGGACTTCCGGTTTTAAGCAGAGTCCTGGCTTTCTATATGGACAAGAATTTAACCCAGATAGCCCGCAGAAAAAATAATAGTTTTATTTTCAAAACACATCATTGGAAGTTAAATATAAATTTTGTTAATGGGGAAAATAAAAGTTATTAATAAACCACATAAAATTCCCTACCTTCCTTTATTTATATGTGGATAGTAATTGATTCTTACATAGATATACGATTTATTGGTATTTATTCCATAAGCGGGTACATTCACATTCTGACCCGTGAGAGATGTGATGAAGCGACTCACTGTATATTTGTTCAAATTTCCAAAGCGAATGGCATCCACGATAGGCCACCATGTACGATAACCTCACCTCCTTTACACAGTTTGCGAAATCATTTCTTCTGTTTTGTCCATGTCACACAAATCGGGGCCTTCAAGTGTTGAATTATCAGTACCTCGAACCTATTTTCCATTTGATTGTATTGATTCTTGCCTTTGTCTTTTTTTAGACATTGGCAGTTCTTGGTGACAATTTCGATGATTTTTTAACTTTTCTCATCCAAGAGTTTCCATGGTAAGGGTTCTAAGGGCCTCCTTCACATCTTGCCATTTTCTTCGTGGGCCACGGTGATCTCCTTGAGTATGTACCAAGTTTGGCTTCAGAAATCTTGGAAATTGTATTATATGATGATGTTTACTAAGGAATTAATTGCTGCCTCTTGCATAACTAAATGCATATTTGGCTGACGATTTTTACCAGGTCCAAGAATAAATCATATAAGACTGTCATGTCTCAAATCGTAAAACTGTTTTGCGAATACATTTTCCTTTAAATTCATTTCGATTCTGAAGCTGACCGATCCATTTTAACATCGTTGTTCGGTTTCGATCTATCAAAAAATATCAAAATCTCTATTCCACGGAATTTTTTGTAGCTGGGGATCGGAGGGGATATAAGCCAATTAGTAAAGAAACTTAAATTGCAAATGATTTTTATTATGCTAAATGTACCCTGCTTGGTCGAAAATTGTGTGCATATAAATATATGGATGTGTTTCGAACATAGGTTTGTAAGCCCTTACGTCATGCTGCTCATTTTTCTGGATTACGAATATTACATAGTGGAGTTACAAAGACTAAGTTATTCCACGTGGTGGTTGACAGTACCAGGTAGGTCACCAGACTCCATCTTCTAGTCGCAATTTCGTTAATCTTTCCTTTCTTCTGGTCAACCCCAACAACACTGAGTAAATATGTGATACGATTGAACAGATTGCGAAAACCATTGCTAAAGATTTTCGTCTACCCCAGGGGGGATCATCTTCTTTATTTGAAGTGCTCTGAATTACAGGAATTACTGGCATGTAAGAGTGCAGACATCTAGGAGTTGTATTGTGATCCAAACTTGCAGTGATTGTGTGTACAGCCCGATCAGGAAGATTTAGTACACATGATGCTCCACTTTAGTTATATAATATTTGAAAGCGATGGGCACATGGATGTTTATGTAATCGTCTATGACACTCGACATCGAAGTCAAGACAGGTAAAATAAAACTAGTTTGCACATGTTAAAACCTTGGTTATCCCACATTTTACTGATAGCCAGTGTGATGCGAGGGTTTGAAATGTTATATTCGGGTATTTGAATATTTTATTTACGTCACCTGATATGCAAGCTTACATTGATTTCTTCGTTCCGAAAGTTTACAATTATTCCATGCTGTTTGACAATATAAGTAAACACTCTGTATGCACTTTTCGCCACAACCACGATGTAAATGATTGCTTTGTGGGTGTTTTTATCCCAGTATGTTAAGGTTTCTTACTAGCAGATTCAATATCACTGCCACTACTTAAGCAGTGCTGGTTTGCTTGTCTACCAATACGTTGCATACGCGTTTGATTTCCCGCTACTACGAGTACCGAACGATTACTAGGTCTGGCAGTAGAAGACGTGTGCTGGTGCTTTTATTGTGAAATTTATAGGTGGAGATCAGGAAAAGGATAATCATGTATTTTATCAAAGTCATTTGACGAGAACTGTATGTACGTTGATGTCAACGTAAAAAATACAGTCCGTTACGAATAAATCACTATTACATTATATTACCATTAACAGTAGTAGACAGCAGAGCTTCGACGAGTTTAAAGCCAAGAGGCGAAGATTCAAGCAGCATATTAATAGGTCTGCAATTAAGTTACATGCAAAATACCAGATTGCAGTTTATCTGTTTCATGCTAGTTGGCAAGTAGTTTTCTGACCATGACTCCTGGATTTTGCCAGCTTTTCAGATTCGTGGCTCGAATCCTAGCATAGGTCCGATGCATTTGGTTTCGTAATGTCAGCATTTTTGCTGCTTCTGACAAAAATTCAGAGTTTAATCCGAAATTTGTGACGGGCAAAAGTAATTATTTTATGTTCTTTTCCATGTTCCCTATTTCATTAGAGCCCATAGACAACATAACATAGTAACAGCTATTATCCTCTTTTTCACATTGTAAAGTTTATAGTTTTTCTCTTTGATGTTGTATACTAAATCAACCAGGCCTATACACCTCTACCCATCTATGTCAAGTGGTTAAAAGTATACTGCAAGCAGATTTAAACTATTTCCAATAAATTTAATAGTTACCGACGTGATAACTGTTTCTCATAGAATTGTGATATTTCTGTTCATTTCCTTGTTAAATTGAATAAGGAAGAAAAAGTACAAACGGCCGCCATTCCATGAGTTCAACACCCGGCCCATTATTTAGTTGTATGTGACTCTCTGTGCAAGTATCGTTGCATTTTGGGCGGAGGTCTTAAATTACCGAAACTGTCATAGTAGACTGCTTGTTTGCTTCGTTTCATGTATGCTACCTAACGGGTACCAGGACAGTTGGTCATGTCCAAGTTGATAATGGCACATGTACCGTTTTTGGTTTTACGTGGAAGAGCTCTCGCATAAACACTGCCATAAAATTGAGTATATTCAATATGCATTCGTATATGCTTGAGTCTGTGTTTGTTAGTCGTTTTTGGGGTAGTGTTTATATGATCTTTACCACTTAATTTTCCTGATACTTCTCTTTTGTACAATTCGGTCTCGTAGAGGTAACTTGCTTTATTTTAACAATAACGAAAGGCTTTCATATTTGCTCTTTATTGTCGGGCCTCGTCTAATTACATAAATTTGTTTGATGCAGTGCTGACTGGGCACACGATACTGTTCGTGGCTCAAATTATATAATCAGTGCATACAGTTCAGGCAGAAACAATGACAAGATAGAATTATATACGCTCTCATGAACTTGCATTATTTTTTCATTCATCGACAGCTTTCATTTTATTTGTGGCATTTGTTTCTATTTACACATAAACCTATCATCACCTTGGCTTTCGATCAGATAAATGATAACCACAAACGTAATAAAAAGTATCGTGTTTGTAAGTTTCATAGAAATATTTCAGAAATTACTAAACGTATATTTTTAAGCAACAATATTTTTCACTTACAAATTATTATAATACCCAAAACTACTGTAATAAATACATTAAATTTTCTTTGCCAAGTCTAAAACTGAAACTTATAAATATTTTCATAGTAGGGTATTTTGGTCATTTAGACTGTCTAATTCATAATTTTATATTTTTTTTCATTTTTTTAAAGAATTTATTCGCAAAATCTCTTTTATTTGTGGATATTTTACACATTAATAAATAAAATGTTTTTATATAATCCAGTTTTTTATCATGTGGTATTTAATTAATAATATTTTATAACTCCTACTAATTTTANTGAAACTTATAAATATTTTCATAGTAGGGTATTTTGGTCATTTAGACTGTCTAATTCATAATTTTATATTTTTTTTTCATTTTTTTAAAGAATTTATTCGCAAAATCTCTTTTATTTGTGGATATTTTACACATTAATAAATAAAATGTTTTTATATAATCCAGTTTTCTATCATGTGGTATTTAATTAATAATATTTTATAACTCCTACTAATTTAATGGCTATAGAACTTCCTCTTAAAAACCATTTAATAATAAATAAACTATATTAGCTGATATTAATTTCTTAAATCTNATGGCTATAGAACTTCCTCTTAAAAACCATTTAATAATAAATAAACTATATTAGCTGATATTAATTTCTTAAATCTTTAGTACTTAAATACATTATACAGAATAATCAACAAACTTAACAAGTGCCTTTGCTTCTTAAAGTATGGACCTCTTCTTCATTATCACGTAAATATTTAATTCTTCAAATTCAGAAGTTTTTTACATAGTTGTTTTTTATCTCTTGAATTAGTAAGTATAACTTCAACAATATAAAATTAATTGCAATATGAGTGGTTAATAATTTATTTTTCTTGTTTTATAAAGATGTGATACAATGTGTTGGTATGGAATGTTTAGTTCAGTGCCTCTGTATATACTGTGACCAAAAGCTGTGCTTGCACATGCGACTGTATTTTTCCCATTACGGTTACATTATTTCTGTTTTCTATAATCCTTGGTAATAACACAATTTCAAAATTTTTCAACGTTTATTATTATATTTATATATAATTACTGCGCTTTTTTTTATTCTTGAAAATTTGTTATATTCACATTTGTTGCTGAAATATTTATCACCTTTTTTAAAGAGTGAAATTTTATTAGTTCTTCTAAATATTATTACATTAAAAATATTTATTTTAATATTACGTACACAATCTCTCTATGATTACATGATGATAATATTAAAATATTAAGTTTACTATTGCCTTTTATGTAATATGATTTTTTTATAAATCAGGCATTAAATTAAATTAAACGAAAATATTCTTTATGATGTTATTTGCTGTGATAGGTTATTATTGGGGAAATAGTATCATTTATGTATATTTTTGTATTGAATAAACATGTATATAAATTGTGTTATGAAAAGGATATTCTTAATATTTTAACAACTTTACATATTTTACTTGTTTGTTTATATACCCTTATTTTTTTAAATTATATAATGTTAACTCTACATGCTTGTGAATGTATAAATCGCATATTTATTTACCACACTTACATAAGACATTTCCGAAAATGTAATTTTTGTTTTATCTAACTTTATCACATTATAAATCACATTTTTTTAAATATATAATTAAACGGTTATCCATATAATTAGTATATTAACAAAATNTTTATCACATTATAAATCACATTTTTTTAAATATATAATTAAACGGTTATCCATATAATTAGTATATTAACAAAATGAATATGTACTTTTTTGACAATATTAAAAAGTAATTTTTATAANTACTTTTTTGACAATATTAAAAAGTAATTTTTATTAAATTTTTTATTTGTTACTAATCCTACATAACTCGGAATATAAGAATGTCTAAAAAGTTGTATCTAATAATACGTTTACAAATTTATACAATTTTTATAACCGTTTTTACTAGTTCAATATGTGTTTTAGTATTTATTTATGTATTAAATAATTTAAAATTTACTTTATATATTATGTACATCGTGTTGCCTTTAGGAATATTTTCCATTCAATAAATTTGGTTTTAGAGTGTCAGTTCATTAAAATTAGATTTTTTAAAATCTCTATATATCAAATGAAGTTCCGATTGACTGACGGACTGACTGACTCACTCACACAATTATTAATGCAAAGCGCAAACCGTCGGACGCAAAAACATGACGTATTGGGATGCCTTTCGCTTAGGGTAGAGGCACCTACTAAGAAAGGAATTTTTCTAAATTCAAACGCTAAGAAAGTGAAAGGTGTAAATTGGTTTTCGAGGAGTCCACAATAGCTCGTTAACCCGATGAAGTACCTTTGTGTACATAGATTCAAATGATAGCCTATACAGATACCTAAAAACGGCTTTTTAGATATTTTAAATTGAGCCTCTAAGAGGGAGCAAGCAGTAAAATGCGTTTTATAGAACTCCTCAAAATTTTATTAACCCGATGAGTAATTGTTATGCTCTTTGCTTTAAAAGATTGCCTATGCAAATGTTCAAATGATAATTTTAGGTTGTTTTGTGTTTCAACCCCTGAGGGGGTAAAAAGGGTAAAAATGTGTTTTGAGGACTCCTCAATAGATTATTAACCCGATGAAATATCGTTATGTGTTTTAATTTTTTAAAGACTGCATTCATAAATTCATATATATTAATTGTACATTTTATTTAAATTCAACCCATAATCAGGTGAAAAGATATATAATGTCGTTTCGAGGACTTCTCAATAAATCACTGACCGCATAAGATATTGTAATGCTCTTTTATTTAAAATATTACTTATAAAAATGTCTAAAAAGTGTTTCAGAATGTTTGAAATTCAGCATCTTAAAGGCTGAAAGGGGGTGTAAAACGTTTTCGAAGACTCCTCAAAATATCATTAGCCCGAAAATAAATCGTCATATTCTTAACGTTAAAAGACCAGTAATATGAAAGCCCAAAATAGTAAGATTATTTCTTTTAACAAAACAACTAAAATGTTTAAGGTGGTAAAATGAGATTTCGAGGACTTCTTAAATGCTTACTACCCCGATAAAATATCACATTGCCACGTGATTTGAAAGACTACAAATTTAACACGTTAAAAACAAATTTTACGAATTTTTTACAATAGTGCACCTAAGAGAGTGAGAATGGGTAGGCATCCTTATGCTTTTGCTTATAAACATGGCCTTCATATAAAACTAAAATAATTTCATGAATATTTTTATAAATTAAATTCTTAAGAGAGTGAACAGATGTCAGATATGTGTTCGAGTAATCCTTCTTGAACTCATTAACACAATAGAATATCTAACGCGTTTTGCTTCCAAATGTTCACTACATAATTACCGGAAAACGACTTTTCGTTATTTTTCGGAATACGAAGATCTTTATACGTGAAAGTTGGTCAAAAGTTTTTTTTGTATATTACCTTCAGTACACCAATAATCTCTAAATATTTTATATAAATTTATGAAGCGAAGATAATTTAAATACAAAGAAAACCTGTTTATTACTTCAAAACATCGCACTATGTTCATTTATTTACTGATGAAATTGCATAACCATTAAAAAATACCATTGCATACTGCTATTAATAATTACGCACGCCATTTTGGTTGAAGGGAGAATTCAGACAGAATTTCTGTGTGAGCTGCGGATTAACAAATTTGTTTCTTGCAAACAGAAATGCCATAATAAAACACCTGCGAATTATCTAACGAACTGACATAATCGCGTTTTATAACAATAGTAGGACGATTGTTTATATTTGGTTTTCAACCAAACCAGATCTTGCAATCACGAAAATAATATTAAAAGTTCATTGAATATATTCTAGTGGCATTATTACTAGAAATGCTTAGAATACAAATATAAGCTCATGCAGTCTTTATTCTGTAAAGTCAAAGTGAATCAATAAATAACTAAAATAATGATGCCACACAAGACGATGTTACAAGAACTTAGCAACGTCAAAAATATGGCAAACCATTAGTATAACTTGCTTCAGATGTTCGATGTGGTAGAAATGCCGTAGTCTAAAAATCTGTAGACACAGTTGTAAAATGGATGATACAGTCCATTACCCTTCTCACTTTAAGTTATCTATATAGTGACTTGTCTAAAAAAATGCGTAGATTATAAAAGTAAAAATATAAAACCTTGCAATAAATTTAATATTTACTAACTCTTTTTTAATTTATCCGAGACAGCGAATGTGGGTTAACATTTGGGAGACGGTAATTGTAGTTCTTATAACACTTTGTACGTTAGAGCTAATATGTTAAGAATTGAAATAAAAATTATTTTGGGAACTTGCTTGACAACGCACTTTCATTCGCCAGCTCCTCAACGACTTTGGAAAGCGGGCGGCAGAACAACATGGCGCGTAATTGACGTAGACGTAACCATTACCGGCCCAAAGGAAAGACTAGTAAACAAAATCATTGTACACGGAAATACATGTTTAAAAATTGTACAGAGCTCACGTAAAAATAAAACTAGTTGTATATTTTCGTAAATTTGTTCTTTTACACAAGAAAACTACATTTTTATTTCTAGTTAGTACTTCGGGAGAGAGACAGATGGCGCGCATGGCATGTAAGGCAGCGCTTTTGTGAGCGGAATGCGTTTCTCAACAGGTAGCAGCACGTTTACCTGCCTCATGATCCCGTCTTTATAAAAGTTGATTTTTCTCATATTACTGGCTTGAAATGACATGAGTTTTAAATATATTTGGTCATATTATTTGAAAAAAATAACTCAACAATACCCGGTGATACTTCTGTAGGCTTTTGGAATTAATATCAAGCGTGTATGGAAAGCATGGATGGAGAGTGGGCATACGACGTGAAAATATCTCCCAAGGTTAGAAGTTGTATTATTTTAATATTGATCGTTTTCATGTGCATTTCATTTTCAACATCTATACATTATTACTTTAGTACGAAGTTTAGTTGTAACACTAAAACCCGCTGTTTTATGACCATGTAAAATAAAACGTATTAATCGTTATAAGAACTCTCTCTTATCTGCATATTTTCTGCTTGTCTGATGTGCATAGGCAGTGCACTCGGAATAGTCAACGCAATATTAATTTTTGTTCGCTCATGCATCAGCGGATACAAGATTTTGTAAATGGCGATTTAATTGTTTCGTATAAGTCAAGTTGCCAATCACTGTCTGTCAAAATCTCGCCAACTTCTATGAGACAGGCAATACTGAATTATGTTCCTTCTGAACTTTTATCATCCTGACTTCAGTTCTTGTCTCCTGGCACTGTTAGCTCCAAACTAAAATCTGAATCACAGACACTGTAGGCAACAATAATATAAGATTCTTAAAGAAGTTGCTATTCACATAAAACTAAACTTAAATTTCTAAAGTAATTTCTTTAATATTAAATACAACCGGCTTAGAAGTTTTTTTCACCAGATTTCTGTAACGGATGACACTGCGGTCACACATGTTGAAATATATCTCATTGATTTTGTTTCCTTTTAGCTGCAGTCTGCACCCGAACCACACGCATTTT
Organism: Clitarchus hookeri; assembly: GCA_002778355.1. Lineage (NCBI taxonomy): Eukaryota > Metazoa > Arthropoda > Insecta > Phasmatodea > Phasmatidae > Clitarchus > Clitarchus hookeri. Next base: position 58,392 of record NQII01001283.1, read on the forward strand.
ATTCAATGCATTCTTCAGTCAGGCTCACCACTAACAAAAGAATCGCCCTTCAAGTAAACACGGTAGTAGCCTTCAGCTGATACCAAACTTCTGCCATTTAAGTTCCTCTTTCAATATACGCAAAAAAATGTAATAGAGCGTTATTATTAATCTCCTCGCACATTAAATTTGTACCTACGCTCAGAAAGAGCGCACCAAATAGAAACAGCTGACATTCACCACGTTTTAACGACTACTTTAAATTCGAAAAAACTATAGGGGGATTACTTAAAATAATGAAATTAAACGAAAGGTGATCTTACATGTTTCATTTAAGATTACTACATCTTCTTATTTGAAACAATTATCCGGCATAAAATTTTTTTTAAGTGGAATTAAAGTACATTTGAATAACATATTTATNCTTCTTATTTGAAACAATTATCCGGCATAAAATTTTTTTTAAGTGGAATTAAAGTACATTTGAATAACATATTTATTCATTCGCACCATTTTTTTTCTTACGGACGAAAGGCCCGTAATACAGATTTAATTTCTGCAAATCTATCTACATGTGGTTCTTTCTGTGTGATATGTTTAACTTACAGTATTTCCTTTGATATTCGTCTTATTTATACTACGTAAAATTGCTAGTGTAATACATTAAAAGTCTTACTATCCGTAATTTTTTAAGTAAGAAAAGCATAACAATTAAGTGTATTTGTCATTTCTCATGATTCACTGAACGGACAACAGCCATNATTTTTTAAGTAAGAAAAGCATAACAATTAAGTGTATTTGTCATTTCTCATGATTCACTGAACGGACAACAGCCATTTCGAAATTTATATTGTGCAGTTGAAGGGAAATTATTTTTATAAATCATCAATTCATGAAATACAATATTTTCGAAATGTTGATTTCGTACAATATTTTAAGTAAAATCCCAAAAAAATATAGATTTTTTTTTTTCATTTGCATGAAACCTATTAGATTTCCAGCAAATAAAATGCTTTAATGCACTCTTTTATTTGGGAAAACGTGCCTTCCATAAAATGATGCTTATATAATTTGTTTTGGGACCCATTCAAACTATTTCAAGCATATCTGGATAATTAAAAGCACCGTTTGTTTGGATAATAAATAACATAATATTTTCTAAGGTACCAGTTTTTAAAATGTACAGAGTCAATCTGAAACACTCGCTTCTTACGTATATAGCCTGTAGACAGAATATAAAGTTATGGTTTTGAAAGAAGTTTTATGAAATTAAATTTCCACATGTTTTTGGTGTACTCTCCTCATTTTCATTATCACATATGCCATTAAATCTATTTTAATAAAATCTTTGAATCTAAAAAGTTAGTGACACGTTTTTTTTCCAAACATTTTAATTTCAAGACAAAATGGTCCAAGAAACATTACACCGAAATAAAATATCTTATAATGGTTACACAACTATTTGGTTAAATCTATATAGGGCGAAATTTGGTTGCTGGTAAACAAGTATTGTGGTTTACAATAGCATGTAGATTGACACGCAATAGAGAAGAATACTGCTTACTAACATATTTGTTTATTGGCAAATTATAAGCTACCACAAAATATTTATTTGGCAGCAAAAGCATTTTTTTTGTCCAAAGAACTGTAAAAAATTACGATTTGGATAAATAATTCCATGATACCAAATAGGGTAATAAAACGGGTTTGGCTCCCAGATCGGACGTTTTGATCTTTTTTTTTAATAGTCGTTAAATCATACATACTTAACTTATCGCGGAAGCCGCAAAAAACTATCCGTAAAACTCGTAATAAGTGGTATTGGTGCTAGTATATTAACACCTATGCTGCAACTATCACTTTATTGCCTACCAATGCACTGAATATATTGGCAACCCCAAATTGCCTATTTTAATTGCCCCAAAATACTCAAATGACAAAGATTATTCGTGCCACAAATTCTTTTGTTACGTCTATATTGACAAAAATAATTTTCTGGTAAAAAAAACAACATTTTGTTTACATCAAAACAATTTTTTTTTTTTTGCATCCTTATTAACGTTACGATATATATAATCTGCCATTGTCAAAAACGGATAAAGATCCATTTTTGATTTTATAAAATAATAACCTTTATTTTCTTGTTAACTAGAACGTGTCCTCCATTTGAAATAAACATGTTATTTAATCAATTCTGCTCATTTGATCTGTATAAAATGCAATATTTAAAATTTTTATCTTTGTCAAATAAAATTTTTAATTTACTTTCGTAGAAAAACTATTAAATCTTTTCTTCAGCTAAAGTAATTTGATCAAGACTAGCTCAGAAAATGTTCCATTAAAAAAATTACTTTTATATAAATGTCAACATTTTGAGTAGTTGTATAGATTTTTAAAGTGTTCTGTTGTATCCAGGTATGTATGCACGGTTCTGTAGTATTATCATTTTGTCAAATCAGAAGCACTTAGACCTTCAAGAAATTTACTTCAAACATATATCAAAATTCTTCTAATTACTTTTATTAAGTATTTGAGTTTTCTTGACTACCGAGCTTGTAAGGCAATGCAGTACTTTATCGTTAGAGGCCATGTGTTGTATACCAGCCATTAGCATTGTGACTTTGTCAAAACAACAAACCTGTCAAATTTAATTTAAAAGAACCACGCATGCTTATACTATAATATATTGATATGTTGCAACATTATCAGAAAATAAGTAGCAGATTAAGATTTGATTGTATTTAATTACTTGTTGCGTTATTAATGTATATATATATATATATTTATTTCTGGAAGTTATCTGGCAGTCGAGGTTCACATGCTATATATCTGGGTGAATGTTTGTTGTGAATGATGGTATTTCAGTGTCATGATATACTGAATCGGAAACCCGGCGGTGTATGCTGTTTTCAAAATTAAATTTATTTTAGTTAGGCGTTAAAGAAGTCGGCCGAATAACCATCCTGCATAACAGAAAGAACGTTAAAAAGTATTAATAATAATAACACGCAAATAAATGTATCAGTGAGATTTATAGTGATTTACTATTCCAAGAAGCCCTCGCCCAACTTTAGATATTAAAATAAGTTTTATGCCGTTCCTTGTCACGCAAGCAGTAGAGAATTTTCCTTAACTAAATGTTGAAATCTGTGAATCTCAACTATTTTTAATTTTAGTGATACATCCAGTACAGCCATTAAGGCATCATTTCAGAATTTCGATGACTCCTAAAATACGTGTAAGTTTTGCAGTTTACCTTTTATTTCGGTAGCTCAGGCCAGTTAAAACAATGCAACAATTTATGTGCAACAAAACGAAAGGAACCAGTCTCTCAATCAAAGAGCTGAACATTTCTTGATCAAATGAGGCGTTTACATAAGGGCGATGGCTGTGATTGTTCACGTAAAGTGGCATTTGTGACCACTGGTTACCAGGTACAAAATAAAAACAGACTTAAGCAATGAATTAAAGAAGCAACCTCTAGTCTTCAGTGGCCTGCGATTTGAATTTTTGATTTTTTTTGCGGGTTAATTTTTTTTAGAGAATTCTCCAACAGCCAGTAAGTACCCCTAGAAAGAACCTCTTTGCTGGTTGAATGGCCATTAATTTGTGTTTAATTTTAAATACAGAATGTAATCGAAATATCTTAGGTTAAATCAGTGTTGCTACATGGGCGCACGAATAAAACATACACTTTAAAAGCGATTTAAAAAACCGTTATTTAAATGGAAAAATGATCCAACTATTGTTGAAATATTTTCTGCTAAATATTTACGTCATTTGATGATTTTTTTATATGACAATTTACCTTTACAACATTACAAAGCCACAGTTTTCAAGATATATATGTATATATATATATATATACACACACACACACACACACACACATATATATATATATATATATCAATGTAATCTGAAACCAAATCTCGTTACTACCCACTGAAGTACTTCGTTTATACATCGAATTTAATGGAAAACGTGTAGATATTTCTAAGGTTTATGTTAAATGCCCAATTTTATCTTTAGGTGCAATATATACAAATGACTGTAGACAGGGCTTGTTATACAAAAATATTTTCTTCTCGCTTTCTACTGCTAGTGTACAAATTAGCTTATAACTGTCGGAAAGTTTCAAAATATTTTTAATGAATCCTATTTAAAATATCTGTCATTTTGAAAACTCGTTATTCAATTCTCTGAATTAAAAAAATATTTCAATGCTCTTATCATTTGTAAAATATTAGAATCGGTTGTATATTCGACAAGTTTGTAATAAATATGCTTAAGTTGTTAGAATAGCTCTCTCCCGAAATTATAAACATTTCATTAACCAGTTCCCACATAAAATTATTTTTAATCACTATGGTGGTTCAAGATATATTCCACGGCATACTATATGATAAGTAAGGTCACGAAGTAAAAACATAATGTAAGATTATGGCATCGCTGTTAACACATACATTTTCGTGCTCTGTCATTCGAATCGGACGTCGGCCATCTTAGCTTTAAGTAAAACTTGCATCTCACGATATCGTAATAAACAAGAAATTGAAAATAATGGAAAAGACAAAAGCAGTTCTATAAACCCACGAACACATCTATATCTTGGATGTACGCAACTTGTGGGGCTTGTGTGGTGAACGTGTTGCTTGCTTAACTGTCGGCTATACGATGCCTCTGCAAGTCGTGTTGGTATAGTTGTAAGAATACTCACCTCTCACCTATGCCAACCGGATTCTATCCCCGGAGGAGTGACCCCCAGATTTTTGCATATGGGAATCGTTGTGGACGATGCAGCTGGTCAGAGGGTTTTCACGGGGATCTCCCGTCTCCCCTGCCCTTGCATTCCGACGCTGCTGCATAATCACCTCCCTTCACCATCATCGGCTCTCAAGATCTCGATGTTAAGACACACCCAGAGCTCTCCACTCCACGATGTCTCTGCAAGTAATTGTGATGAGTGTAATTTGCAAGTGCAAGCCGGCAGCAATAGCTTCTCCTTATTCTGTCTTGATATCCAGTTCTGCAGTCAACGTAGTTAATTTCAAGCCTGCAGAGCGAAATGAAATGATTTCAGTACACCAGGGAGCCGTGACAACTTCTCTGCAGGATGGCGTCAACAACTACAAGACGCTGTTTTATGACTCCAGTTCCCATCTGTAATAACCAATGAAGTTATGATTTTATATTTCATTATACTATTTAATGTAAAAAATGCACATTTAATTGCATACTGGCATTTGTATTCGGGTAGGTATTAATCCATTCATGATATTGTTTCTTATTGCTATTATATATTTATTACACTCAAATTTACGAATATTGAGGCTTATTTGCCAAGTTCAATTTTTGACACACTGCCAGAAAGAGTACATCCTTTCTTGACCTTGGGCGTTAAGAGGAATCTAAAACAGGACCAATAAAATGGTAAGCCAGCTGCACCATTGTATCTGCAAAGATATCGCACTGGATGTGAGCCACCAAAAGCCATTTTCGTGAGGATCGAGTGCAGCTTGCTATAAACTGGAATTTTCCCGCCAAAATAAACAACTTATGGTGATCACAGGAGAATAAATACACAATGCTTGGGAAAAAAAGGACTTATCCTATTGCAGAAAAAACAATTTACCAGCGTGTATGCTGTCAGCTCATGAGATGGGCACATCATTCTCGACTTTATGGGATTATGTCAAACCAGCCGCTACCACGCTCATGTCAGAGATGAACAGTTCAGGCAATGAACCCCAGTATTTTTACCCGTGTAAAAATTTCTGTGCCTGGTTTCTACCGCGAAAAGTTTGTGTTATGGAGGTTTATAAATTAGCGCACTTTGTCGGAGAACTTGCCTTTCGCTGATGGTGATATATGTCGTACAACAGTCGGTAGAGCCAGGCCGGTTCTGATAAAAGCCTACATGCCGTTGTCTTAACATAACACAAAAAGTGTTTTTCGAATAAAATACGTGTCTGCATGGTCAATGACTATTCAGTGGGACGGTGCCTGATATGAAAGCGTCCTCACGACTCTATAGTAGCAGTTCTTGCAACAAACATTACCCGAGGTTTTGAAATATGTAGTAGCACTTATGGCATGTGACCACATGTGCCAGTATCATATTCGATTACCATCACGCAGTGTTCGTGGCAGTCGGGGATTATCTTGTACAAAATGTTCAAGGCATGTGGATAGGGAGAGGATGGTCTGTAATTTCTACTCACCGCTCAACTTCTGCCTTTGAATGGGCCACGGTAGTGTCGTGGAGAGACTACTCGCCTCCCCCACCACGGCGAATTGGTTTCGATTTCCGGCAAGGTCGCTCCCTGATTTTCGCCTTTGGGAATCGTACGGTCGGCGGTTTTCCTTAGGGATTTCCCGTTTCTCCCGCCCTTGCATTCCGGCGCTACTCCATACTCACCTCGCTTCACCCTCATAGGCTATCGAGACATCGATGTTAAGAGCGGCCCAAATCTCTTCACTCACTCGCTCATTCTGCCTTTGAGGCCGCTCAAAGAATCATGCCCACGAGAGGCCAAACGACGCACGATATATGACGTGGTAGGAGTAACAGATGTCTGTGACACGACCCGAGTAAAGTTCGCCGCATTCCAGAGCGCACCGCAGTCCATACTATGACACTGAAATGTATTTATCTATACAGTTGGCTTGTGTTGAGTGTCTGTGAAACCCTTGTCAATATAAAACGGCAACACCAAAGTGCGGCAGCCACAGGCATGTCTTTATACTACGCATTTAATGCGCACGCTAATTCCGGGCCTGTTCCCACGCAACCAAATGGAGAGGATTTTATGTTAAAACAAGGAGCTTAGGTTGTGCATTTGGGCATGACATTTGGAAACAAATCCTTAAATCTCTGTTTATTTTTAGTGGTACAATATTTAGTACGGCATAAAGACGTCAGTATCTTTTTATGGTTCATGACGGGAGATATTACGCATCTCATTTACGAGTACACTTTAGACGTATATTAACCTCCTTTGAACGATTCATTATCGAGGCCTCTTTTATTACATTAATGCCTATCATCGTTAATTTTAAATAAAATATTTTTTTTTTACTCTCAAGGCTGTATGACTTCTTGATAATAAATTATAAGAATTTCCCCCCCCCCCTGCTAAATACAAAATTTTCTTAAGGTACAAGCTTTCTATATTTTGTTCTGGTATTTATGTTACGTGAATATTGTGTTAATAATAATAATGAATATAACTAATGTTATAATTGTACATTTTGTACCTACATGACAACAATGTACATAATTCTAAGAAAACTGTTGGATTTATTGTAACTAGTTTTAATTTGTACAGTTACTTAACATAAATCCCGTCTTGTCACGGATCTGAGCCAACGCTACAGACATATTTAAAACATTCATTACCCATGTTATAAACTTCTCATCCACGTAATATATATTTAATATTTCGCTTAATACCAAACACAAAATATGATTCGGAAGAATTACACGATTTGTGCACACGAAGAAATATAGTAATAATTAGCCAAATTTTAGAAATAGAGGGTGGCAACTCTGAACGAAAAAATGTTTAGCGTATATTACATTATATTGATTAAATTTCATTAGAACACCTCAAAATCAATCTAGTCAAGTTGTAGGGGAAGAAGAAATAATTTTAAGGTACGAAGTTGATTTTGCAGTTATTTCTGCATCCGGAAAAGTAGTCAATTCTGACTCATGAATAAAACAAGCCATCATCGCCTTTAAAATTAGGACAGTTCTAAAAATAAAGTTGAGAAATTGAATTTTTAATAACCGAATCACTGTTTTTCCATTACAAGTACTCTAATATTGACGGTCTTAAATATTTAACTGGTTTAAAAATGTGATTTCATATTTATCAGTAATTTGTTTCCTGTCTTGTGACAATGATATTTATATACAAACGTTGAATGTAAATGAGTTCTTTGAAGGCAAATATACAACAATGAAAANTTGAATGTAAATGAGTTCTTTAAAGGCAAATATACAACAATGAAAACAAAATAACACAAAAACTTATTTTCTGTGATTCTAAATAGAAGGCACTATCACCATATTATCGGAAAACGTAAACTTACATGTTCAATTCAACCGATTTGACTGCTCGCCTAATTTTCAGTGAAATCTCCAGTAATTAATAAATACAGAGTTCGTGAACATTTATCACATTAAGTAGGAGGAAATAATCACGACGAATTAACTAACACTATTTCATCCTATTTTTATTCTGCATTTATTTGTGTAAATTTCAAGAAAAGTACCAAAACTATTTCACTAATTGTTTCGAGGAAATGTAAGGGGCCAGTTTTTCAGCAACACTATCATTACAAATCTAAAATTTACAGCGCAAATTTAACTAGATTGTCAGGTTTAGTCAAATAAATAAAATATATTTTCTGAATTGTAATTTAAATGCAAACCAAGTTCAGTGTTGTGAAGGTATGCGGTATACAAACACGAGCATTTTATTAAAGGTATTTTACGAAGATTGAATAGGAAATATGTTTATTTGGTTAAAATATTTGGCACTGTCTATACGATACTCCGAAATTTTTAACAGAATTTTATAATGTTGTCATTGAGGTTTAATGGTAATGTCGTACTACTTAAACACTAAACTTTGAATAGAATGCGTATATTCCTATACTCAGGTTTATTAATTGTAAAAGGAGGCCACAAGCCATAACCGTACAACATGGCAACAAAACATTAGGAGACAACGTGCATGCCAACAGTCACAAAAACCATCGACAACAGTAAATATGTCATATCAAAAATGGAAAAGTTCGAATGCAAATCAGCAGCGACATAAACCAAGATGAGTTCCAATCAAATATAAAAAGTGCTATATATACGCTAGATATAACGAGTCCGTAGTTTTCTGTTTTCGTTGTTTTTCTTTTGTATTATTTTCAGTTCCTAAGTAACCTGCATTCTGTTGCAGACGTTTTAATAAATGCTAGGATGCTCTTTTATGTATCCTCTTCTGTATTTACGAATCACATACTTTCTGTCAGTTATTTTACTTGTAGTTTTCCAAGGAAGGAGCTCAATTAACTTTCCAAAATAGGCACCTAATAATTTTCCCACGTGAATAAAATGGTTCTTCTGTTCCCACGAGCATGATTATAGTGATTGATAATGTTTTTTAGTATGTCACTCATTGTAGTATCGTTACTAAACATATTTATAATAGTTCATATTTCATTATTTTGAAAATTGTCTTTGAGTAATTATGCCTAACTGAAATCTGTGAAATTAGTAGCTATTACAACTTAACTGCGTCCAGATATAATACACTACAGTGTTACTGACTTTTGGTATTAGTTCCATATTTTGGCCTCCGACTGTAGGAAGTTGTTGAGAAACGTTGACCAAAACTTAAAAATCCATGTTAAGTAAACTAAAATGTGATGCGTGTTTGTGTGTACACACATGTAACTAAGTAATAATTGAAATATTTACTGTTCTGATAATATCTTACGTCGATCCCTAAGGGTCCAAGAATTACTGATGGTTCAATTTTTCAAATTCTCTGGGCATAGCGATTATTTTCAAGGTATTGAGGTCTTAATTAAATAAATAAGCTAATTGTCCTTTGATAATTTTATAAACAAGCAGAAAAAGAAGTATTATATCTTAATCTCTTGATAGTCATGTTAATCACTTTATACTTACAGCTAATTTTTACATAATTATCAATTACCTAAAACAAATAAATAAATTTAATTGTTAAATTCGTTTTTAAAAACCGATCTAAAAAATTATTTAATAAAATAAATTAGGTGTCTTAACAGTTCTAGTATTTACAAGAAAGTCTGTATTACCCGTCCTTTCGTCCCATTTTGTTTCAGTCCATATATATACCACTAGTTTTTCCTCTCTGGAAGGTTCAAAACCGCCCCGAGTCACCTATGAACAGTATTCCTTTAATCGTCTGATACCTGGCTCTCCGCAGCACTCAAACACTTTCTTTCGTTATCGTAGCAGACACACTCGTCTGCCGCTGTCTCGCACACCCTTCTTTGATGACATTCACCTTTCTTAGATGGCCCAGTACCCACCATAATCTTGCCGCTCTCAAGCCAGGTGGCTATCACATATTGCGTACCCTCCGGCCGCAGCCATATTTATATTGCAGGCGACTTGTCCCAAAACCTTCTTCACACCACGGGATGAGCCGAGAGACGTGATGACCGGAAAGTTACTGCGCATGCACTCAAATCGTTAACTCCTCGTTATCTTGCCGCAACATAAACACCACCTTATTGTTTGGCAGTACCACAAGGATGTAACGATGTTTAAAAAGTGCTTACTGTTACATTAACATTATTAGCTGTAAAGTATATTATATTAAAAGCATCATTAGTTTTTGACGGCCCACAGATAAAAACATCACTTTTATAGTAACATTAATACTGTTGGCACAAAAAAAAACTTTTTTCTTTGTTAACGGTAAACATTCATGAAAAAATAGAGAATAAAAACGAATCATGAAAATGTAATNAACATTAACATTAGTAGCTGTAAAGTATATTATATTAAAAGCATCATTAGTTTTTGACGGCCCACATATAAAAACATCTGTTTATAGTAACATTAATACTGTTGGCACAAAAAAAACTTTTTTCTTTGTTAACGGTAAACATTCATGAAAAAATAGAGAATAAAAACGAATCATGAAAATGTAATTTTTCTTGTTATGAGGTTGCTTTTATTTCTACCAGGTGGTTGTATATTCTTTAGTATTTATCAATTAATTTGTTAAATTAACCACTTTAAAAATTAACATTTGAAAAAATATTACTGTCCATAACATTACATGTACACCCTGGCAAGCAGGCTTCCAGATTAAGTTGGCAGTAAATTAATAAATTTCAGTCTAAAACTTGACGTTGTATCAAGAGTTTAGTAAGTACATGCATGGCTACTCATATCAGTATTCCATGTTTTATGCACGCAAGAGGAAGAATTGGCACTTTAATATCACGTCTACATTCTCAAGTATTCCACGATTTCTCTTGAATGAGGCTTGAATGAAGTGAGACGTTTCATAGCAACGTTAAACATTCGAATAGCGAAAGAATACAAAACGAGAAGCGAAGTAGATCCTAAGCATAGGTTCTAGAAGTGCCCAAGTAACCTTGAAAACCGTAGGCTATTCACGTTAAACTAAGCACTTTCGAACGCCATATTTTAGGGAACCTCCTCCCCCCTGCCGCAATTGCGTTCTTAGATTTCCTAAAAATTTTTATAATTTTGAAAATGAAAATTTTAAAAGTTTCCCAAACCTTATTTTCTACTGATCTTTCACTGATGTACAGACGAGGGAACTACGAACTCATAATTACGTCATAATTATAATTCTACAATTCATGACGTAAATACGAGTTAGCAGTTCAGTCGTTATGTCAATACTGCTTTGTAAGGCCAATATGTAGTTGGGTATAAGGGTAATTTAGGATTTTTATTAAAAAAAAAACATAAACAATAAAGAAAAACTAAGAACTCAATATGCGTGGAAAGGTTCCTACTTAAGATATATTTGTTAACAAACTTTATATTCTTCCAGTGTTTGTGAAATTAACATGGTCATAGGGGCGAAAACTTTATTTATGCGTCGATCAAGTGAAAGAATGGAATTATAAGAAAACAACATAGTTTACAAACCTGCCAACTCTAACCAGCACGTGCATGAAAAAACATGAAGCAAAATAAACATTTTCACAATTCACATACGTTTCCCTAACACTTTTGCTAAAACTTTAAAACTCTGTCGTTACCATCTGTAGTGGCCCATGCTAGTCTGTGTGCCTATTAAACGATATGCATGTGCCGTAGTCATATTTTTGAAATGTTTTTTTTTTTCAAAAGTGCTAGGTTAACAGTGAACAACCTATAAATTCCGTTCCTTGTTATTTTTAACATTTCTGAAGCCCTGCTAAAGTTATGATTGCAGGATATTTCTCCATATTCTATAAACAAGGCGTAACTAAGTCAAGAAATTTACACCAAATGGGCAACGGATCGTAATCTTGCGCACTCTGTTAAATAATATATCTTACTAGGAATTAATAAAACACTTATTTATTTTCTGTCTATATTCATATTAATTACTAATGAAGTAATATATTTATACATAGAATATTAGTTAAAGTTAAATTTTACCTAATATAATACAAGTATATACATACACCTATATTTTCGTATCAGAAATATTTTAGAAAAATATTTACAACCATTTTGAAAAATATTATAAATAATTTTTGACCAGAATTTGGCCATATCCAGCCCATTCTCCGAGGCTTCAAGTATGTCATCTTCTGGGCATAAAGTTGGACATATTCGACATTGAAGAATGTGTCTGACAGTCTGGTCTTCTTCGAAATAATATTTGATGTTGTTATCCTTAATATAGCCCCAACCTTACCAAGTTCACCTTGAATCACACCACTCCTGATCTCACTCTGTTCAAAGATTTCCATATCAACCATCCCTGTACTCTGCCAGGTTGTAAGCATTCAGTTACTTTTTCCCAACAGAATGGAGCGGGTTTTTTACTTTCCACAGCTGTAATCTCGCCTTTTCGGCGGGGATTTTGAGTTCCTTTGTTGTTCTTAAGAAGCTATTTATGGACTTCAACCTTTTTATAGGGAGTTTATGTCCATATATCAGGTGGGTAACCTCCTGTTCCACTTTCTTATTTCCATGTACACTGCTAATTCTCATCGAACAGAGGGTGGTGCAATTCCTGCGAGGGCAAAAAGCCATTTGAGTGGGGTTGACTTCAGACAGCCTGTTATCAATCTGCAAGTGTCATTGAGAGTTACATCCACCTGTTTGGTATGGGATGAATTCTACCAGACAGGATAGGCGTATTCTGCAACAGAATAGCATGGTGACATTACTGAAGTTCAGACATTTTGTGGTTGACTACCTCACTGTGATCCAACCAGTTTTCGCAGTATAACGTTCCTGTTTGAAACTGTGAACTTGCAGATCATGCAGTTCTTGTTGAATGCGAGAGATCTATCGAGCATCACTCCTTGGTATTTTGGAGTTTCACAATGTTGTATTTCAACGCCTGAGCACAGCATCTTTAGCCTTCCACAGGCTTCCTTATTTTCCAGATGAAAGGCGCACACTTTTGTCTTATAGGGATTTGGTCTAAGCTGATTTTCGCTGTAGTAACTTGAGAAACCATCCAGAGCATCAGTCAGGCTGCTCTCCACTGTTTCAGAGTCTGTGCTCTGTGCAGCAAAGGCGAGATCATCAGCGTATAGGAAACTTCTGCAGTTGTTGAATAGAGTTTGGGTAAACTCACTTCCTTGGGGAAGGCCGTTTTTATCCGCTCTTTGTCGACTGCGCTGCCCTTGGATGTCCACAAGAACCTGCCATTCACTAGTAGAATGGCGATAAACCTGATTAATCTGATGTCCTTGGTCAAATTATAGAACTAAGTCGGAAGTGTCAGATTGTTAACGGTGTCGTTACTGCTGATAAAACAACTAATACCACTCGNAAATTATAGAACTAAGTCGGAAGTGTCAGATTGTTAACGGTGTCGTTACTGCTGATAAAACAACTAATACCACTCGTGTTACCTTACGTACTTCATATCCATCCTCTATAAACAGCGTCTTATTCAGCAGTTGTCCAATGCAGCTTTTACTANTGTTACCTTACGTACTTCATATCCATCCTCTATAAACAGCGTCTTATTCAGCAGTTGTCCAATGCAGCTTTTACTAAGGTGAAATACAACTTCCTGAGGTATGAGCAAAGGATTAATCACAGGCAGAATGCGATTTCAGATCATTATTTCTAAGAGTTTATACAGATGACACAGAAGCGCAACTTGTCTGAAATTCTTTGGATGGTTTCCTTCTTTGTCAGGTCTCTGTAGAGCAATCACTCGGTTATTTCGCCATATATTTTGAGTTTGATATCTGCTCATAGAGTTCATGAAGAGCTGGAGAATGTGCTTCTTTGTTACTAGGCCAAAGTGGTTAATCTGGTCAGTTCGGATAACATCCAAACCAGGAGAATTTCTGATTTTACTTTGTTTGATAGCCTTGTTTAATTTCAACATGCTGAATGGTGGTGTAGTTGTGATGCATAATATACACGTTATACGTACATTTGATGATTTTTCAAAGGTTTGAATCAAAAAGTGTGAAGATACTGCGAATAAACTTTACGCTGTTCACGGTTGATTGAGCACTTTTGGAATCAATGTTTGTAAAATGCCACTGTACATATCTTCATTATATTTACTGGCCACAGTGAATAGAATGTATCCAGAAAAGTTGGTAACGACGTAGAGAAATTAGTTCCATATCTTAACGCTGAACTAAAATGGCAGGTAAACCAAACATTTATAATTACTGAAATTATTTGTTTTGCTTCCTGTTATAATAGTGCGTATAAAAGTAATAAATTAAAATTTGTGAAATATCTACTATTCTAATAATTTCACCCCTTCTCGTAATTGACTCGTTTTGCAAAATTTATCAGTCCCATGGAAATGGAAATGTTACATATTGTGGAAGGATATACAATATGCATACAAATATATGATAATTGGGCTCCAAAGTGCCCAGTTAACCGTAAACAGAATATATTTTCTTCACGACTGTTAAAAAAAAACGTTTGAAAATTCACCCCTCTATATGACGTGTTTTGGTTGGGTCCTAAATACATCGCGTACCAAGTATTTTATTTGTAATTGAATTAAACTGATATTTAATTTATAAATAACGAATTTAGTNTAAATACATCGCGTACCAAGTATTTTATTTGTAATTGAATTAAACTGATATTTAATTTATAAATAACGAATTTAGTTTTTAAATTATAGAAATAATAAGAGCGATTAATTATTTCTCATGCAAAATATTATTAAACCAAGTGCACATAATTGTGGTGCGTTGCCCCTTTGGTGTAANAATTATTTCTCATGCAAAATATTATTAAACCAAGTGCACATAATTGTGGTGCGTTGCCCCTTTGGTGTAATTTTCTAGACATGGTTAAGCTTAGTTTGCACGAGACGGAGAAATAGCCTAAAAAGAGAACTATAGCGCAGCTTTAGNTTTTCTAGACATGGTTAAGCTTAGTTTGCACGAGACGGAGAAATAGCCTAAAAAGAGAACTATAGCGCAGCTTTAGGAAAGCTGCAAGTGACCATGAACAGATTACATAGTCTACTCAACGTTTCTTCACACTTTTTTCATTAACTCTTTGAAAAATCACACCATGTATGAGGTGGTGGGTTGCTTCCTAATTGTGTCATGTTTCACAACGTTTTATACTTGTTAACATAAAAGTGCCTAATTTTTGATTAAATTAAGATTTTATTATTATTTTGTCTTTAAATTATAATATTTTATTTATAATGAATATAAAATAAAACAGTGAAAAGTGCGTGCCTAATAAGAAATAGTCCTAATGCAAAACATTATTATAGTAAGTGCGTACGGATGCCGTGCGTTGTCTCTTTGATACAAATTTCTAGACTCCGATAAGGTTTGATTGCACGAGGTGGAGGAAAATCCTGGAAGTAGAACTTTAGCAGGGCTTGAGAAAAGTGTGAAGTAACCGTGGTTGACTTCGTGTTGCCGATGACGTGATGACGGGAGGCTGGCGAGGGCAGGGTGTCGACCGCCATAGCGACGACGTGGCGTCTGGGGTTGCGCGAGCTGCGTCGCGGCGCGGGGGATGGCCGGCGCCCGCACTGCGCATGCGTCCTGCCCGGGGAGGNNNNTCCTGCCCGGGGAGGGGGTGGAGGGTGAGTCGGCTGCCGGGGAGGCGCTCAGTCGGCTGCAGGGCTGCCGCATCTCGCGACCTCGTCTTGTGCCGCCCGCCAGGTGTGTGCGTGTGTGTGCTCTCGCGCGCGCGGGAGGGGGCGAGACGCCGCCGGTTCGTGACCTCCGGCGATCACGATGATGCTGACCCCTCCGTGAACCCGTGCCACCCCGGCGTCGGCCGACGTCGACGTGTCCGCTGCCACTTCTCAACCCTTTCCGAAAGACGGCTCCTCGTATCGCAGACCGATACTGGATCCCCTATTTCACTCGCTAGATGAAGCAACACTCGTGTTTATAGATCCGCTACACAAAAGTCTCGCTAACGGTAATCCTAACCGACTACTCAGTAGTAATTTCTCCATAATTTCATTTCCCTTAGTAAACTGGGTGATGTGAAAGTGTCTGCCACCGAAGAAAATTTTCGAGAAGCCTGTCCCAAGTGCGGCAATCCCGACGCAAGTGCGCGAGTGTGGATGGGAGCAACTCCCATCTTGTGAAGAATATGTGAGAGAATTTCTCTGCCCGTGGATCAGCCTGTGTCGCACGTTAGGTGCAGTGACCTGTGTGTTAGCGGGAGTGACGTCTGCAGTTTTCCGGAAGCTTGTTATCCTCCCTCGCGTGGCCACCGGCGGAAGATGAACAATGAACGTCTCGGGAGCAACGACATCTGTGGGCCTTATTCTGCGGTTCCTCATCGTCTTCAGCAGCGTCTTCCACGCCGTCACTTCCGGCTCAGGTCAGTGCCGGCCCTAGCAACTCTGCGCCATAACTTTAGAAAAAAAAAAAATTACGATTATGTATTTCCTAATAATAAATGCTCCATTTGCTTTTTAATACATACATTGTTGCGAGATATCCTACTAGCACGGCGTGCCAGCGCTGTCGATTTTCGTGAAGTTCATAAATGTTGCTTTTTATTTACTCGACATTTAATATGTTTGCGTTTTTTTNCAGCGCTGTCGATTTTCGTGAAGTTCATAAATGTTGCTTTTTATTTACTCGACATTTAATATGTTTGCGTTTTTTTTACTTAAGGTATTTTTGCGTGATGCTCTATAAACACAGCGTTTTTAACAAACACGTCGACATACAGAAGTNTTTTTTTACTTAAGGTATTTTTGCGTGATGCTCTATAAACACAGCGTTTTTAACAAACACGTCGACATACAGAAGTACCGTGAATCAAAACTTGACTTTTCTTTCTCTTTTCAAAAGAGAAGTACTACATCTCACTATTTGTATGTTCAGTAAATAACATTTTTAATGGTAAAAACTACAAAAACTCTTAGTATTATTGAATAGTTTTCAGATACTTTTAATTTAGATTTTAGAGGTACTGCATTTTTTACAAATATTATGACAAAGATTACCACCATTAACGAGAGAAGACGTGCGAAAAATTGTATTAATTTCAAAGTATTCACTTACCTCCAAATTCAAACTTATTACGTAGTTCATACATTTACGAAATTTTTGTTTTAAGACATTTTTAGTTGGCCTTTCGAAAATTGGTTTTAAATAGACATTTTCTAAACTGAAATTAAAAAAAGATTATTTTACCGTCACGCCCAATTCATCATTTAAGCTAGCCCGCAATGATGCAAGTTTACATTTCGTTTTTCTGTATTCACTATGTTTGTTGGACTACAAGACATGTCTGATAGTTCGAATATTTGTTGCATGTTTCTGAAGCGCAAATGAAGTAACTATTTTTATTATTATCTCATTCCGAACTTGCTTTCTCGAAAAGGACAGAAAACGAGCGCGGAATACGAAGATAATCAAATTTGTTACTTAATTCGCGTTTCTAAAATAAAAATTGTTTTAAAAACAAATTATATGAATCGTAATATGAAATGTAAATTAATTGTCACTGCTTGACAACAATGAATTTCATTTGAAATGCCGCCGCAAGCAGATTTTTAACATTTACCATTGATCGTGTTATTTTGGTAGACATTTTTCATGCTCCTCTTAAAATAATATAAAAATTCTTGGCCTTTATTAATTAGTTATTATTAACTAATTCTAGTCAATCGTCTTATTCCGCGAATACGTTTGAAACTTCCGTACGTTTATTGGTTGTTCACGGTAATCCGAGCAGTTTTTGAAAGGCTGGGATAAGATCTACGTCTATACATATTCCGTATTCTTCCTGCATATGTAAAGTTAACATTGATTTTTATCCGTGCGTCGGTCAAGTGAAACAATACAATTATTATAAATGCAAATATGTAACAATTTCGGTAATTCTTACATTAACACGTTATCAAAAATATCAAAGAAATAATTTTCTATTTATAAATATTTACCTAACGCCTTTAATTTAACGCTAGATATACGTAACTACTTTCGCCCCGTCATCACCAACCTTACTGGGTTGCTATTCAGTGTGACAGTTGAAATATATGCAAGTAGGGCCAGTGACATTTCTAAATTGTTGGTTTCAAAAGTGCACAGTTAACCGTGTTCAGCCTTTAAAGTCTATTCACGGTAAAGTGAGCACTTTTGGAATAATAGTCAGTAAATATATTTTCCGTTAGTTCTACTTATACGTTAACTTCCGAGTGCGGTGGAATATACACGCTGTGTTATTACTTACATGGCAATATTTATTTAGAAAGGTAGATAAAATATTTGTAAAAAATGCCCGAAAGGAAAAATTAACTAGGGCTTCGAAGTTGCTCACTTTACTGAGATCAGCCTATAGTATCGTTCATCGGTGCAAAACCCTATTCGAGCTGTCGCTCTCTCTTCTAATGTCCTCGCCCTGTCACCTATTGTCGCTTTTTTGCATGCATTTTTTTATGTCAGCAACTCGGAATCAGTTTGGCATTAATCTCTCTTTACCCTAGACGATCTGAGCTTTATTTGTGGTTAAATTCATTTTATAATGCAGATATAATTGACGTAAATTTGCTGTTATAGGTGATTTGTAAAACACATTTCAAAAAACCACTTAAAAGTAGTATATGGTCAATATAAAGAGGAAAATAAGAAATGAGTTCATTTATTATATTTACTTATGTAATTTTCAATTTATAAACAAGAAACTGCATATAAATTTTAAGTATTAAACATTTAAATCACGTAGGAGCATGTGTGAGAATTTATGAAAATAAAATGAGCTCAGGTAGCCTGCAGATAATACGATTTCATCGAGTCTGTACATTTGGTTCAGGTCACTTTTTCACATTATTGAACGACAGTAAAAAAAATTATTGGGTCAAGTTTTGTAATTAAAAAATAGCTAAAGTTTTGCTGCGTTAAGATTGACGTTGCTTGCAGCAAGAACCTCTTATCGAGATATTACAATTGGTTCTGTTCCATAGAGAGTACTCGGTAAACATACGTTTCACTGAACGGAAGTTGACAGTGAGCTATAGTCACGNTTGGTTCTGTTCCATAGAGAGTACTCGGTAAACATACGTTTCACTGAACGGAAGTTGACAGTGAGCTATAGTCACGGGTCACAGAGAAACCACTCGCCTAATTAATCAATATCATTACGTATATTTCAATACACTTAACGGCAGTGTGACCTGCTGTATGCACTTTTCTTCGCCAGCAGCTTGTTCAGCCTTCGTCTGTTTGTTGTCGTTGCGCGAGAGACCAATTACTTAGGTAAGGAACCCGGCTCAAATAGTTCATAATGAACCTAGCGGCGATCCAGTTAATAAACGTTAATGTAGTTTTAGGATTACCTGGCAAAATACTTTTTATTTAAAACATGCACGGGATTCAGTAACAATTATAAATATTTTCAAAAATGGGCTACGGAAAACATTTAACGGTTAACGAAAGTTATGAAAATAGTTATACGTNCAATTATAAATATTTTCAAAAATGGGCTACGGAAAACATTTAACGGTTAACGAAAGTTATGAAAATAGTTATACGTGTTTACGTATTAGGCTTATTCAGTAGTTTTAATTAACGTAAGTAAGGTAGTTAGGATGGGACTACTGCAATGATAGTATTTTAGTTTATGGCAATAGTACAAAATTATATATTTTTATAAAATTGTGTCTCATTTTTAAGATTGTTCTTCAGTGAATAAGTACAATTCTGCATTTGAGCATAACTTAAGATAATAACTCTTTCGTCACGCATAATAAAATAAATATTACTAAATATAATATATAAATATATGTTTTACGTATCGCCTAGGAAAAATCATTTTCGAGACTCTTATACGATATGGCTATATGATCCGATATGATACACAAAGCAGGTACCGTCATAGAGAGTCCAGTGGAAACTAGAGTTTAATTGCCCTAAGTACGGAATATATTAAAAAGAAAACACATGAGTGTTTGAAATACCTTTGCCCTGACTAAACGATGATGTTGCTACTGCAAACTCCGTCATTGTTGTACAACTAGTACGTCAATCTGCTCTTTGCACTAAATTTCCAGATCGTTGAAGTGTGATTGAATTCCTAAGAATTGGCTACCAATGAGAATGTAAGTTAAAATGAATAGAAAACCAATTTTGTATTACTTCTCGGAAAATACTCTTGCTTGCGTCAATTAACGATCCACCCACATTAGTTGGGAATATCAGTGCTTGGCACATGTTTCGCATGCATCGCACTCATCATGATACACATTTCGCGCCTCTGGGGGTATATTTTGAAAATAGGCACCTATAGGGTAGATATATGTGCATCTGTTAAAAAATTTAATTANCGCGCCTCTGGGGGTATATTTTGAAAATAGGCACCTATAGGGTAGATATATGTGCATCTGTTAAAAAATTTAATTTACAATGCATGTGACAAAAAAAGTGTCCATATAGGTTTCATCCATGAACTACGTAGCAAGAATACTTTCGAACAATTAGTTTCCCTTTCCTCAAAAAATGGTTTAAATGTCATATCCGTGGCTTTAACACAGAAAGTGCATTGTCGCGTCATTGACTGCAGATCTCATTCGAACATACCAGAATATTCAGGAAATTTNCTTTAACACAGAAAGTGCATTGTCGCGTCATTGACTGCAGATCTCATTCGAACATACCAGAATATTCAGGAAATTTACACACGAATAAATTATACTATGTAGTGGTACGAAATTTATGAATAAAACCTTTCTTTTTAAATTTAGTTTTCCAGTGCAACGATTTGTTCCTGTAGCTGTATCACGGCAGCGAGACAAGACTGAGTGTTGACAAAATTGCACTTCTGTTTCAGGGTTTTATGAAAGGACTCTTTAGACACGACCGGGTTTTGGTGGCGTTACCGTCATAAAGCAGAGCAAAATTTGTAGGCTAGTTTAACATTCTGTATATCGTTGCGTCTCATTCTCTGTACCGAATATACTGTTGAAGGTTTGTCGGCAATCATAATGACTTTCGAAATAATTTTATAAGGGCAAACATTCTGCGGTCGTTGCAAATCATCGCTCACATACATACTCTCCAGTCTATAAATCTTCCCTCACACTTGAATATATTCTGTAAAGTTTTTCCGATCCAAATTCCAAGGTTAATTCTTAGGAATCACTTATAATATATGTTGAAAAGCTTGCACATTATTACTACAACGAAAATGCAGTATCAATTTATTTAACTCTTTAATATTCCACTGTATTTATATTGTAATGAACTGTAGGAAATAATTTTCTCTANCAGTATCAATTTATTTAACTCTTTAATATTCCACTGTATTTATATTGTAATGAACTGTAGGAAATAATTTTCTCTTGTGTGGCGTGAGTTTGTGTAAACCTTTCATATAGTTTAAAATAGATTATATACTGTATGGGTCAATTTTATAAACTTACTACTGCTGTGTCTCTGTTCTTCCTATTCTATGGTACTGATAAATACGTTACACTTTCTGATCGGAGTATTTGAGTTAAAATATCAAAGAATTCTATTCCTTCGAGTTCTCGGGATATTTCTAATGGTGGCCAAATTATCCGAATACTTTTACCCGAGTATCTAACTGCGTGATTCAGTTCTCTCATTAAGGTTTGTTCTACTCATTTTGGGAATATCAATGCTTTAATTTTGGCAACTAAAACTTTTCGTCACTAGGTAAGCGCCAGTGTCGCATTTGTACACGATTTTCNATCAATGCTTTAATTTTGGCAACTAAAACTTTTCGTCACTAGGTAAGCGCCAGTGTCGCATTTGTACACGATTTTCTATACGCCAAAAACAAAATAATTGCAATAATTATAAATAAAATAGAAAAACACTTCGTAGTTAAGTAAAAAGTTTCTTTTTTATTGTCCACGTAGCTTAAAATGTTATTTAAATGTCACCTCATTGGATCGCTGCGTACCAAATAGCGAAAATTTTTCGTATGCCAAACTCGCCCGTAAGAAAACTCGTTTTGTTTCTGACTTTAGACGAATTATTCCTACTCACGTCTTACGCAAATTCATTGACTATGAGCAACCCTACCTTTCGTGCAAAGGTAATATAGTCCGTTCCGCGCTTGTTCTGGAAAGCTCACAAAGCCTGGAATTCATATTTTTCCCACGTCTTACGGAGTGCTGAATTCTTATTGATGGACTTCGAAGAACTTGAAGTATCAGACAGTAAAAATGTTGGTTTCATTTTGTATACATATACTGTTTACGTATTTTAATTGTCTGCATATGTGTGATTTACATGTTTAAATCAGGTAATTAAAACAATAAAGCCAGAAACGTTCAGAAAAAAGTCACCTATAAGAATAGGTGAATACCACCAAGGAACATATCGTTCATAGAATCATTGAAGTTGCGAGTGAAAGTTCACGATATTTTCAAGTATTCGAATTCAAAATAATCGATTAGTGTAAATATTCGATTCTACCCATGACTTATTACATTGATGTATATCTGTGTGGCTACCGAGCACCACAGAAATGCAACGTATTGGATTGGAATTGAGAAGGGCGCGGATTCAATTTCCGGTACGGCCATCTTGGTTTCAGTTTCCCGTGGTTAAGGTTTATTCTATTCAGGTTGGCCAGCTCAATGCTTTTAGATTGACAACTAAACTATATCGCCTCCAAGGAGCACTGGTGCCACGTGTGTACCAGGTTTTTCTTTTTTTTAAGTAGGTAAAAGGGATAGTTGCAATTTTCATAAAATATATACAATTGTGTACAACCTTCAAATTTATATTGCGTTAGAAGCTATGTAAATAATGAATNCAATTTTCATAAAATATATACAATTGTGTACAACCTTCAAATTTATATTGCGTTAGAAGCTATGTAAATAATGAACTTTTTTTTCGTATTGGAGTGGAAATATGACGAAAGTTGTATTTTTGCTGTTTACACTTACAAACACATTTGGTTAGTGTAGTTAATAGTTGCTTAATAAAGTAAATATTTAAAATTTGCTCGGGCAAGTATACATTACAATTAGAACCAAACACAAACTTTTACACGCAATNAATTTTTTTAGTTACCGCCAGCTTAAAAGCGACCTCTTTGGAACACCATCGCACTTTCCGGTGAAAATTTTCCCTATGCCAAATTCTCTCATAAAAATATCGTTTTGTTCCTAACTGTGGTGGAACTAACCTGACGGTGGTTTCCCAAAATCACTTCTCTGACAGATATGCTCCGTCTCTAATGACCTCGCTGTTGACGAGACTTTAAGCCTCACATAAAGAGCTAGCATTATGTCTGACTGACTCCTGTGTAGCGCGTAAAACAGTGACCGTATTCACTGCGACATCGTTCGCATGTGATGAGGAGATATAACTGGTAACTGTTGCACATTCATCCACGGCATCAATAGTAATACAAGAATATTACTTGGGTAACAGAATGCCACAAGAGTATACATTTTGGTGTTGGATCGCTCGGTCTTAAACCGAAATGTCAACTACAGGACACAAGAAAATTACTCCGTGCTCATAAATAGAATAAAACCTAAGATTACGTGAGAACCAAAGTTTATTCTTCTCCAGCTGGGAAGAAAATTAAATTACTTAGGGTGGAGCTTGGCAATGTAAAAGGCCTGTTCTTAGCTGGCGGTAAATAGAAAAATTAAATTTATTTATGTGTAAATATTTCTGTTGGGCCCGCGTAATAGTGATTTATACTTGTTCGAGCCAAAATATTCACATTGAACTTTTATTTGCTACTATTATTCGCACTCTTCAATTATGTTTACAGAAGTTAATAGTAAAAATGCACGTATGTTTGGCACTGTACATTAAAAACCAACTGTATTCAGTGAAGTAATAGTTACTTTTTAACTGCGAAATAAATATAGTTGTCTTAGTAAGGAATAAATAAACCTATTCAGTTGTCACATTAAAATATAGTAGTTATTTAAGAAAACGTTTTGCTTAATGCAGTTATAGCACCAAATATTATACTTTGTGTGGACATATTTCGTTAAATTTTCACTTTAGTAAAGAGGAAAAATGTTTTATTATTAAATATATTCTAGCAAATTATAAGACTGAAAGGTTTCGCAAAATAATACCTATTTAATGAAAATAGCCAATATCCCATTTATTTACGTACTAAATCGAAATAATACAAAACCATTATTAGTTGGTGGTTAAATGATCATTTGCCATACTATTACCATTGAACTTCCAACTTGAGCAGAATAAACCGGTATGTAAATCATTGCCTGTCCGCTCTCCTCGCAGTACGTCAAACCAGTGTAGAGAACCTTTCCCTTACTATCGCCGGAATTATTACCTAGCTTTCATGTGCATAAAAATGAAACGCCGTTCTTCATAAACACAGAAAAATGTTTAATGATCTTGCAACAAAAATTATGCTTCTGGGGCATATCTTTAGACGTTTATGTTGTAGAAATTAATAATATCGTAACAATATTAATAATGTTAACCATTTACAATATATCATATCACCAACATGCAAATATACTGTCGAAGTGTTAATTTTAGTAAAGTCTCTAAGCAATGTTGCCGCAACCAAAAGTTATATTACAATAAAAATAACAGGAAGAAAAAAAATATTCGGTGTTAATACAACATTAAAGAAATTACCAACCAACACAAGTTTACACAAACTTGGCGTTATAAAATGGCGTATAGTAGTGTACAGTGATAACCTCGTAAAATAAAACCAGTCGATTTAATTTTTAAAGCATAGTATGAGAACTTAATGTAGCTTAGACCAGCTCTCAAACCTTGTAAATCAGTTTACGTGTGCCAATAATGCATATATTTAGAGAGCATTAAGTATTTTGACGTTACGATAGAGAATGGCAATTTTGTCCTTATGTTGGACTGAAGTCCCTCTATATGAAATACAGTATGATCAGACCTCTTAAGATTGAGCAGTTCGTATGACGTCACTCACCCAAGGCACGGGTTTGAAATCCCTCTCAGCCGTAGTTCTCTGTTTCGTTGATATTTTATTTGTGATAGATATTAGCTTACTTAATTTATTTGACATCGTAATGATTTAAAAAGCAAAGAAAATACAAGAAAATTTTAAAGGTTAAAATAAATTTACTACGAAATATTATTTTCCGCGACATAAACACCACCTAAATAATGAAAGGACAGTATGGAGGTAATGTTGTTACAAACGTACTTAATGTTACATTGACTTTATAGCTTAGCGATATATTGAATTAACAGCGACATTAGTTACTAACGGTTCACAGATAACCGAGAATTATTGTTGTAGTAATATTAATATCGTTTTCGCAACATTACATTTTTTCTGTGTAGCCTTGTTGCATAGCTTATTGCATTTGCATTTGCACAGTGAAAGTTCCAATGAAGTCTTTTAAATCTGAAGTTTCTTAGTCTAATTTGAAAACTACGTTTATTTACATATTTAGGCCTACATCTTCAAGGCTTATTTATTATATAAAAATATACAACTCAAAATCATGCGTAATTTGCAACACGATAATACCTTCCTCCTCCGATTCAAACAAAAGCGTCTAGCACACGCATGCACACATGCCAGCACATTCTTCGAAATATATCTTTAATGTTTTCATGCACTGCGATGACCTTTATGTGTTAAAAATATTCTTCCTGTGAGCCGTTTGCGTACTGACATTACAGTAGTCAAGAAAACTAAAGTTATTGTTAACATCTACAATGAAATTTCGCTGCCTTTCTTATATAATATGGTAGGTATCGTTTAAAATGNACTAAAGTTATTGTTAACATCTACAATGAAATTTCGCTGCCTTTCTTATATAATATGGTAGGTATCGTTTAAAATGGTTCCTAAACTATAAGAATTTTAAACATAACATTAAACCACCTCTGTTTTCAAATTGTTTGCTTGAACTGAAATATGAAACACAGACTCGCCTATGGTGAACAGGCGGTAGTCATATCCGTACAACGAGTGAAAATTACAGAAGTATTAAGGTCGTTTCTTTTTAAGATGATAACTTTGGCAGTAACAGTCACTAAGTACTATTCTGAAACGTCATTCTGTTATAACGAAACTCCTTTTTAGAGCGCATAGTTATAACAAAAAAAAAAAATAGACGAATTCATTACTAACTTTGTTCACACGAATTTTCATCGCATATTACTACAATCGTTCATATTATTTATCGTGATTTTAATTAGTTTACAAAAATACGAGTATTATACCAAATTTTTGCCAGTACCTAGTAACAGTCGAAATATTATTAAACCATAAAATATATCTTATTAAACTATATGATTGGCTTTCGTAGGCTACATCCGTTATTACCANACTAAAGTTATTGTTAACATCTACAATGAAATTTCGCTGCCTTTCTTATATAATATGGTAGGTATCGTTTAAAATAATTCCTAAAATATAAGAATTTTAAACATAACATTAAACCACCTCTGTTTTCAAATTGTTTGCTTGAACTGAAATATGAAACACAGACTCGCCTATGGAACAGGCGATAGTCATATCCGTACAACGAGTGAAAATTACAGACGTATTAAGGTTGTTTCTTATTAAGATGATAACTTTGGCAGTAACAGTCAGTAAGTACTATTCTGAAACGTCATTCTGTTATAACGAAACTCCTTTTTAGAGCGCATAGTTATAACAAAAAAAAAAAATAGACGAATTCATTACTAACTTTGTTCACACAATTTTCATCGCATATTACTACAATCGTTCATATTATTTATCGTGATTTTAATTAGTTTACAAAAATACGAGTATTATACCAAATTTTTGCCAGTACCTAGTAACAGTCGAAATATTATTAAACCATAAAATATATCTTATTAAAGTATATGATTGGCTTTCGTAGGCTACATCCGTTATTGCCAAACCTCAAGTCACTTGAAGTTGCCCATTTTATGAACATGACGACTCGCACATTTATCTCAGATATTATTCATACGAGAAAATACGTTTATATATCCAAACATCAAAATTTATATAACAGTTACGAAAATTTGATTTACTATTGGCTTTCCTGGACTCATAATTATTCTAATTCACACATTTTGACATCTGTATGCAAAAATTCGCCAATAATTTGCTATGTAGGAGGCATATTAGTTTCGTCTTTGTGTTAACACCTCACATTATAGACGAAATTTATTTATATCACATTTGAATAGCACATTACTATATAGATTATTTTTTCATTTTTTTTATCCGCTGTAACATGAACTTAGTTCAAACATTAATAAGCGCAATAAATCGATAAACTATGACATGTGTACCTCTAATAAAATTCATTACTGCTAGTACACGTTGACGGCGACAATAGATCCCGTTTCTCTATGAGTTGCTTAACGTTTTACAAGATGAATTCACTATTAAAACACAGGCGGACGTATAATATTAATGATTAATCGGAATGCGTACTATCAAGTATTTATTATTTTAACTATTTAAATTTGGTTTTGGCAGCTATTTTTCTACGTTTACGTAATTACCTACAGAAATTGACTACCTCTATATGTTTTACACATTTTTTGATACACATCGCGTGAAATCTTTTGAAATGAAATATATTTATATATAAATATGTTTAAACATTTGTAGACTTCGTATCACAAATCGTGGAAATAAATTATAGTAGTCATTTATAATATCTTATCTCCCGTATTTTATCAATGATTTCGTTCCTACTTTAAAATTACTGTTGTTGGGTATTTCATAAAAAACTAATGTAGTTTGCATTGAAGGAGCTTTCAAACGTTTAGCATACAGACAAAAGCTGATATAGACCAAACTATTTCCGTATGTCAAGTTTAATCACTCGTCAGATAATTATTGTTTTTAACTTATGGTATTTCGAAACTCATACATTTTATAATGCATTAAGTAAACAGCTGCAGACTAAAAAGTAATTATATGTTTCCTTTATTTATATTTTTTATAGTATGCATAATGAATTTGTTTTAAATATATATTTTGTATTAAAATGTCTCACCTGAATGTTTTTCCGAACGTGACTATAAGTATTCATTTCTCCAATAACGACAGCCAAACAGAACATTTGGTTGTTTAAAAATGTTTCCTCACTCGTGACTGCAACTGAAACCGTCTTTGCCGCAACCCCGAGTTTATCTCTCTCTACGACGGCAGCCAGTCCTTTGTTGACCTGTTCGTTATGTACTACATCGTGTTACCTTGTTGTTTATCATTTACTGTGAGTGATTCCTTAATATAAAGTGACCTTTTACTGAAGACAGCATCTTGTGCTACAGTAAGTTCTAAAAACAGATTTCCAGCCTATCTACGAATTTCTGATCCACGAATTCTTTACACCAAAATAATTTTCTTTAAAAACAAGTAACGGTGAAATGCATGACTATTCACGATTAGGCCTTTACGAAAAAACTCGTAAGCAAATTTTTTGCTTTGTTTANGTAACGGTGAAATGCATGACTATTCACGATTAGGCCTTTACGAAAAAACTCGTAAGCAAATTTTTTGCTTTGTTTAACTAGGGATGAAATTTCGTAAGGTGAATATTTTCATACATGTTAAAAGATAATGTTTGGTTTTAAATATATAAGAAAATTTTAACGAGGACTATTGAATATTAATTGTTAATGACCGAAATATTTTCAGAATACACGGTAGTTACCAAAACGATATTCATGTAATGAAAATTACGAGGATATTCTAAAATTAAATTATATGGTTTTGTTAGGTAGCAAAGTTAGCTACGCAAACACAGCAAACTTGTTTTTGGAAGCAAATATTTATAGACATGCATGTAAAAAGAAGATCAAAATCCATGAAAAAACGATTAAAAACTTTTTCTGAGATTTTACACAAAAAATGTATCTCAGTAAAATATATTTACATTCAACTTGACACATATCGTATCTCAAATGAAAACTTATATATATGACCTTCCCATTCGCGATAACTTTATAAATTAATAAAGTACATGTAGAAAACCGACCCGAATTTGCATAGTTTAGCAAGAAACTTTAATAATATTTTTTTAGGAAACATCCAATTTATGTTTTTTTTTT
>NQII01001283.1:88887-175436 GCA_002778355.1 Clitarchus hookeri
TTTTTTTGCGGTCGATCGCTGATGGTACAAGTCTGAGCGCCCCTGGCCTATACTATAGAATACAGAGGTGGAACAACTACTTATACAGCTAACTACAGTCGCACAAGTCAGCAAAAAGGCGTCAATGAACAGCGAAATATCGGAACGCCGTTCGCCAATCAGCGCCTTGATACCTATACCCACCAGCCGGCAGCCCAGCGAATGGGGAACCTTCCACTGCATGCAGTAGCCGATCAGACACATTCCCACAGCCTCGCGTGGCCAATCAGAGGATTAGTAGGCCCACGTCAAATGAACTCCCAATTAATTTCGCTTCCGCGTAGTTATTTACTGCGTGTTAAGGCGCAAGATATGCGTTATGTGTGCTCAACACGAACGTACGTTTACTTTGAATAGCAGTATTCGTAGTCACCGTATAATTTATTCGCGGTTTGTTCACACCTTTTGAAACAAACCTTTGAAAAAACACCCGACGTATGACATTTTTGGTGGCTTCCTAAATGTGTCATGCATCACAAGCGTTTTATACTCGTTTTTAAATAAACATATCTTCTTTTTGGTTAAACTGAACATAAATGTATACTACATCTAAATATTTAAATGTTTTATTTATAACTTATATGAATAGGGACAAAGAGAAAATAGGTGAGCTGGTAATGCATTGTAAGAATAAATCTGAAGCAAAATAATGTTACACTGAGCGCGCACGAATGCGGTGCGGTGTCCTCTGGTGCAATTTTCTGAACTTGGTTTTTATGAGGCGGAGGTTTATCCTGGTAGTATATATTTTACCAGGGCTTCAGAAAAGTAGGAAAAATACGCGAATTAACTATACACGTAGTGGCATGATGAACGCACTTTAAAGCCACATTCTGATAAATAAATAAATAATTTAAGTCTAATTCATATTACTAGAAGAAGAAAGGCATATTGGCGTAGTGAATACAAGGAAATAAGAGCTATACGCGAGAGTGTGTCGTAACATGTGAATTAATAAATACAAGATTCGTACTACTAGGGACCAATTTGAAGAAGTGTATAGTATGATTGGAGAAGTCATTAATTTANATAAATGTATACTACATCTAAATATTTAAATATTTTATTTATAACTTATATGAATAGGGACAAAGAGAAAATAGGTGAGCTGGTAATGCATTGTAAGAATAAATCTGAAGCAAAATAATGTTACACTGAGCGCGCACGAATGCGGTGCGGTGTCCTCTGGTGTAATTTTCTGAACTTGGTTTTTATGAGGCGGAGGTTTATCCTAGCAGTATATATTTTACCAGGGCTTCAGAAAAGCAGGAAAAATACGCGAATTAACTATACACGTAGTGGCATGATGAACACACTTTAAAGCCACATTCTGATAAATATTGGCGTAGTGAATACAAGGAAATAAGAGCTATACGCGAGAGTGTGTCGTAACATGTGAATTAATAAATACAAGATTCGTACTACTAGGGAACAATTTGAAGAAGTGTATAGTATGATTGGAGAAGTCATTAATTGAATATCACCACTTTTTACCCGCTCAATGCTAACGCACCATCTTCAAACACCAGATGCGCGCAGTAAACAAAGTACTGTTTAGTAAATTAATGGTTTCTTAGAACATTTCTGCAGCCCTCCCCCCGTCTTGTGCAAAAAAAAAAAAGCTTAACTAAGTCTAGAAAATTAAATCAATTTGTGCGCGCTCAATTTAATAATATTTACCGTGGAACTATAACTTACTAGCTACTACCAACCTCCTATTTTCTTCCTATTTTTATTCGTATGGACAATTCATGAGAGATTACTATTTATAGATAGAATATTCATGTGTAAATGTCAATTTTAACCAGAAATCGAAAACATTTATGTTAACGTAACTATAAAACGCTTGTCACACGTTGCACATTTGGGAAACAACCAAACATGTCATATATGAGGTAACTTTTCAGAAGTTTGATTCAAAAAGTGTGACGTTACGGCAAATAGACTATACAGGGCTTTGGCGCGCAGGCCAGTGCAGGCACACGCTTGCGATACGCCTCAATGCGCATCTCGCAACCTGGGATGCAAATTTCGGAAAATAAAAACGTTTTACAGGTCTCTGATAATTATAGTGATTTTTACAAAATTATAGCAAATTATGGATCGTTATTTTGGCAGCCATTTAAAATTTAGTGCGTGTTTTATAAGTGGTTCTAAATTGTTTTAAACCTGGGAATTTTCTATATAATACTAAAAACGTTTTTAGAAATGCTACTGAAATAATTACCATATTAGGGGTATTTATCGTTATACATATATAAATTTATATATAGTAACTTCATGGTAGTGTTTTCTTGAGCGAATACACGCGACGTTTAGTAATGAAGCACCCTTGTGATTATATGTAACTTGGTGCGACCAAAAGATAAAACTTTAGTATAATGAGTAATCATAATAATTTCAAATATTCTTATCAGTTTGATATAATAAAAAGTACAAATCTGTATGTAAGAGTAAACATACTACAATTATAACACGTTTCACATCTCTACTAGCAACTATTGTTTGCATGTTCCTGCCCAAACCTGCACTACGTTGATGATCTCAACATATTATTTTAGGCCATGAAAATTCTATAACATAGTAATTAATTAATTCTTTTTATTTTTTAATCGTATTTAAAAATCTTTCTGCAATTGCAATTTTTTTCTCAATACATCAAAATATGTTAGTGTAATTGAAGGTTTAGCTAAATAATGTTTAACTATTAAATATTTTGTCTTATTAACCGTCAAATTAAGTGCTTATGTTGATATACATGGCAAAGAGTTATTAATTACAAGATATAGATTTTAATATATATTTTGTTGATTCTAATAAGCACCATTTTAAGTTTAAAATATATAATTTTTAGTATGTGGTAGAGTGTAAAAGAAAGTGATAATGGCTTAACTTTGCCACAAAAATAAAGATTGTTATTATTATTTTTACGCGCCAGCCAGGTCATGAAGGCGTTTGTTTGGGCAGTTCTAAATTGTAGATGGCGTTCTTGTTTGCTGTTCCGCTCATGGCCTCGTAGCACATATTTCATGGCCATATTCGAAGCTCTGTGGTTTCAAAATAATTAAAATATTTTTCTTGGCTACCTTTGTAACACGAAACAGATTAGTCCTCACGTTCCTTTGCACTCGTCGGCCCTTCAGTTCTCAGTTACAATGTGGCAGTTAGCGACGTGTGTTTATCGGTAAACTGTTTTTATTGTTGTATAAATCACCGACATGAAAACATTCTAGATATTAATCATAAAAATATATAGTCTACTTTCAATTAACTATTTTGACTACTCTGTGATTACGACACGGTGTAAAATTTTGAATTTTATTTCAGCAATGTAAAATACTAATAATTATAACAAAAATATAACAAACAAAAGCTCATATTTTTTAATAAAATCAAATAATTTAAAAATTGAGTTAATGTATCATAATTGTCGTCTATAATTTTTATTTAATTCACAAATAATTTTTCCTTTTGTTATATTGGCTCAGAAGTTAATATAAATGTAAAAAGTTAGTTGTTACGGTTATGTACCTCGTTTATGCGACTTCAAAGACGTCGTTGAAGTAATGTGTAACGACAAAAATTGTAACAATGTTGTCACCAGTCGAGAACAGACACACGACATGCGTGGTATTTTGCGGTGTCAGACTGTCATATGTTCTCTTGCAAAGTGATTATTTTATAATTTCTTTAAAACAAAAAAATCCAATTCCTTTAGTAAAATTTTCCTGATTCTCGTTGTGCAAATTGAAGCGTCACAGATTTTGTCCGCGCAAATAATTAATTATATATTGCTCGGATCCTTAATCCGCCCCTTTCTTTAACTACCTAAAAGTAAATGATCAATGTTCTTTTATCTGATAATTACTATTTCGGCTTCCACAACTTTACTCAAATTAATGTTTGTGAACTTATGCCACTTCATCCGAAACAGACGGTAAATGAAAATCTTATTTTTAAATTTTGTAATAAATTTTGAGTAAGTGTTTTTTTTAAATTAAGTATTTATGAAATTATTAAATAATATGCCATATGTTAAATACATTACACATTGTTGACTTTGTATTAAATTTTGAATTCTTATTTTTGTACACCTAAATATAATATAATTGAATAATATGCCTTAAATTAAATACATTTTTTATTATTTCCTCATAATGCACAATTATACTTCTCGCCGTGTTGACTACATATTATCAAGCAGCTTTATCTGTGTACATAGCGTTACATGTTCATGCCTACAGAAAATTCAAGGGCTTTGCGTTTTCTCTAGCCAGTCTACTAAGGTATTACTATTGTAACAAAATCATTAATATCACCTAGTGGAAACAAATCCTTGACCCTTAGTGGACGCCTTATCGTATAGATGTATGAGATTATTAATGGTAATTTTTATTATATCTGTGTATCATGTTATTATACGTATATAATGTAAACATTTTCTCGATAATCTTTAGTGAATAATTTTGTAATTGATAAAGAATACAACATAAATAAATACAGACAATGCGATTTTGCGAATATTCACTACAAATAAAGTTAATTGCGAACTTTATTTTATTATATATGTGGTAGTAACGTAAAATAAATTTAGGAAAATTTTCTAAGGCTTTTTGAAAAAAACTAATACTTTTTGTGATACGGTTTTCTCGTTTCATCTACTCTTAGTCGCTTCCGGCTTGCATCCCTACTTCCAGCTTGCATCCCTACTTCCAGCTCGCATCCCTGCTTCCGGATTGCATCTCTACTTCCGGATTGCATCCCTACTTCCATCTTGCATCCCTACTTCCGGCTTGCATCCCTACTTCCAGCTTGAATCCCTTATTCCAGCTTGCATCCCTACTTCCGGCTTGCATCCATACTTCTGGCTTGCATCCCTACTTCGTGCTTGCATCCCTACTTCCGGATTGCATCCCTACTTCTGGCTCGCATCTCTACTTGCGGCGTATTAAGATAGTGACATACAAACAAACTGTTTGTTACGTCAGTAACAGGAATTTAAGTTTTTCCGAAATCTACAAAATTATTTAGGTGTTTCAAAATATTAAACAGTTATGCATGCCAATATATTTAAATTTTGCATAAGAAACTATTATTATGAACGTTATTTCACTTACCAGCCAGCAACAAACGATTTGTTGTGTCACTTGTAATGGTTTTCTTGTAATTATTTTCTTTCGGGCTGTATATACGTAATTAGTTTCATAAGCACCGATTATAAACTAAATACTATAGAAATAAGTTTGTAGGTCTTCTTATGATTCTTTTCATCGTATCTAAAATGAATCATATGTTTATGTGAGATATGAAGTAGCTACTATTTTATTTTCACATAAGCAGTTCATTTTTAATATTAGCGTGGCAGAGATTCATAAATGTGCAACATAACTTTAGAGGTAAATTAATTATGTTATAGAGCACTTCGTAACAGAGGGATTAATATGGTTTTATACTTGTCTGTATCCTATTTGTTTTTAATTTCTTCCGTGTGTTTATTATTTAAGTGCGCTGAGAACTGAACGGGAAGTAAACATTTTAACCATAAAGTTTAACATTATTTCCCTTTTTTAATCTTCTTAATAAGCTGAGCAAAATTATTCTGTACTTGCAATTTGTGATTGCGTACAAGTAGTTACAAAAAAAAAACCAGCGTTTATTAAACGGTGCAGTGTAGAAATCTGGCAAATTGAAATAAACCACGACTGTCGTATTAAATAACGTGTGATGTCGGTGCATAATATTTAGAATAAGCGATGATTTACTGTGTAGGCGTACGTTTAAAAGTATTTTTCAAATAGGCCTAACTTTTATGAACATTCTAATCTAACTTTAATATTGGTGAACACCCAAACTTATGGTTGTGGGTCTTTGCTAAAAAAAAAAATGCACCTTATTATTATACGAGAAGCAGCAAGAAGTTAATGGTGGGAGGAAGTGTGCAGTCAGATATATTAGTTCTCCTTTTGTAAACTGCGAGAGCGAACTGCGTTCGCCAAAGCAAAACAGCGCAATTCGACGTAAAAGGGAATGGAATATTATGTCAATAAAGAAACACGTTTGCTCTTTTACTCGAAAGCAAACACATGTCAAATATTAAGTAATAATGAGAGTCATCGAGTCATATTATACATACAGTCTCCACAGGTATTTGCTTTTTCCTTCTTCTGACCTTCGTCGTCACATCGCTTAACTAACTTCGTCTGCTCGATACTGTAGAAAAAATATTGAAAAGTTCGTTGCTATAAATGTGCCCGTCGTTATTAAGTATTAATGATATTTTACACGTTTTATAAAAGATTTATCTAAGTAAACGCCTTGAAAAAAATAATAGCAATTAAATTGTAAGGATATTTTGCACGACTAAGTAAACAAACATGGTATGAAGACGATCTCACAATGCGACACAGTTTGAGAGTTGGTTATTATTTTAGCTTAGCCGGTTTCTAAATTTTGACTTATGTGAGGTGCTACTCAAGCCCATTACTATCCGCTGCGTTACATACTACCGGCATCATAGGGTTAAGTAAAATCTTTTGTCAGAACATTTGAAGTAGTAAAAGTTTATAAACAATAGTANATCAAATATTATAACTAAAGTATTAAACACAACTAATATTTATTGAAAATAAAGAAACACTCTTATCGCTGCAATTAAGTGTATATACCTAAAGAAGTTATAAGGTAGGCAAAAACGTCATATCAGTTATTTTGTAGTGAAAAAAGGGATTAAAAAATATGTGTATCTTATTATTAAACGTTCAAAATTAATGTTGTTCGAGAGAAAAAAAACGATTCATATTTATTGTTGTTGCAAACACTTGTAATTTAATTATTTATTTTCAAACAATCGCCAGTAAAACCGTATTAAATCAAAAGCAATATATTAACTAATTTTCTAATATTGTCTTTAATATCGTTGTCTTTAACGTATGTACATAAATACAACGGTTTTAACGACTAATTACATCACCATTAAAATAAACGTAAAATATAACGTTTATAAAATAATAAAAAAAATTTAAACTGGGAAGCTACAAGATACTGTACAAAAAATTTTTCATTTGATTGGTTTTGCTATAGGACCACAGGAACACTGTGTTTTTATTGTAGCATAAAGCTGAGCTTTGAAATATACCATCACTTTAAGTGAAGAAATTTGGCGTATTTGGTTTATATTCCTGATACACGAACAGCAGTACTCCGCGCATTACAACCACAGTTTCACTTACATTGGACTATAAACGGAAAACACATCCATGAGCATTGTTCATGCATGGGGGACGTCACATAGGACTACTTTTCCAAGACGCAAATCTTTTAAACGATACAGGTGGCTGTTGTACATGTGTATTATAAAAACAAATATGGATCATTAAACGTAACCGGCTGATCAGTGGTGATGTTTTATAACACAGTAATTTTATGGGCAGGCTACGTCGTACAAACGTCCGATAAGTGAACTCAGGTATGAAGAATTGAGCTGGAACGCTGGCAGTGAGTAGCTGCACTACTGAAAACACGACGTGTAAGGTGTAACTCTGTATGAATTAAAATTCTACCTACACGTGTCAACGATAAATGTCAGCAGATAAATAGATATTTCGCCATTGTTGGGGTTAACCAAGCACACCGAAAGAATGCCAGAATACAATACCGCCATTGAATGAAAATATTTTATTTTTATATTAAACTCTTTAACACAAATATTAAAGCGTAAATTTTGCGCCAAGAGTTTTGTAGAGCTCTCTCTATCTCTCATTTATACAGTACGTTTTTTCAAGAATAAGTTTTAAAAACGTTATTTCTGAAAGAGAGGCAAATCTGAACTACCGAGATTGAATTGTACAACCATGCAAGAGCATTTTATAACTTAAAGCGATGTAGTATCGCTTACAATTTTTCAAAACCTGTAATTAACTTTTTTCATAACATTGTCTATACGAAGCATTTAATGTTCGTAAGCTCACCATGCTCTCCCTCGTGAGTCGAGCCATTCAATTTGCAGTACGAGTATTTCCCTATTAATCTGAGGCGCTACGAGAGTTATGGGACAACATTTCTACTGCCGCGTGTTTCGCAATAAATTGTTGACACGGGAATCGTGGCAGGTGGCGAAAGTAATAGTTGGGTTTTAGCCAACGATGTATGTTGCCTTTCTGTTTCAACTCTCTCCCCTCCACCACCACAATTTTCTGTTGGCAAATTTGAAACGGGGTTTTTATTTCATTTTTGATGTTTTATTGCTGTTGTTACTGTACTTTTTAATGTTTCAGCAGTTTTTAAATACATGCATTATAACGTGCTTGAATGTTTTCGGCTTGGAATTAGCATTGGATTTTTAAACAGTGTGTTTTCTCAAATATTGATGATAATGCAATATGTTATCTAAAACGGCAAACAAACAATACATTTTCTGCCGTATAAATTTTTAGTCAAATACAGATTTAAGTAGTAGTAAAATAAAGTAAATGTTTTAATTTGGAAACGTAGACACTCGCAGATTTTAATACACATAAAAATTATATTCACACCTACAAACTAAAAGTGAATAAACTGAAAACTGCAAAATCCACTGGAATTAAAACATTTACAAAACACATAAACATAATTCAAATATAGAAACCTAAATTGCAGAGAAAGGAAATTGCATGTTCTAGGAGTTGCAACCCCACATAATATTTGTGTAAGTAAAACATTGTTAAATATTGCGAGCACATACAACTGGCTACGTGTATCGTGTGTATTATATATATATATGTAATTTTTATATATAAAACAAAGTCGGGTTAGTTACACCATTTATAACTCGAGAAGGGCTGGACCGATTTAAATGATTTTAGATTTTTTGGATTTGTCTGCGCCCGGAATAACATATAGGACATTTAAACATCGTAAAAGTTCACGGAAAAAATAATTATAACGTAAATTAACTTTCTAATACATTTTATATTGATGACATTTTTGACATGACATTAACTAAAGTTCAAGTATTGCCTCTAAAATAAATAAGGAATGATAACATGTAAAAACATATATATATATATATATATATATATATATATAAAACAAATTCCGGTTAGTTACACAATTTATAACTCGAGAACGGCCGAACTCGGAGATGCCACATTATTACACTTGGAACGCTTCATCGAAGAAATTTCAACGTCGGAAGCAAGACGATGCGGCTCCTGGTTATCTGGATGTGTTTTCTACTGATGCTCGTGGTCGTATTTACACAGTTCATTTTTTACTAACCAATGTCACGGCTTGTGACATGGAACCAAATTAGAAACAAGTGATGCGGTAATAGGCAAGAAATATTTTTTCCTAAAAATGTAATTTAGCTCTCACTTTGCCTAAAAGCCATTTCACCTACAGGCAGTAGATCAAAAGACGTTTAAAGGCCGTGAGAATTTGACATAGGAAAATACATGTTAAAGAAATTCTGTTTTTGATGCTAATTATTAAGATATTAACTTTAAACGAGAACCTAAGTGTGAGAAATGATACACTAAAACTTTTCATGTACGCAAAAGTAAAAATTGGGTTTTCAGTAAGTTTTTATTTAAGCATTCAGTTTTCTGATTTTTCCAAGATACAGTCTCTGAATGAATGTTACCAAAGGCTACGATAGCAAAGATGCACGTATATTTCTGGTCAAAAAGTTTCCTGGTAGTATATACCTATATTTAACAGGAACGCCAATAAACCGAATTTCATTAACATGAATTTCCATGTAATAAATTCTCGCTGCTTTCAAACCAGGCAACAGTCTTATGTGAGTTTCACAATTAAGCGACGCTATGCTATGCGACGTGCCCGTCTCTTGCACCCGACGAAAAATTTCTTTCTTATTTTCAAAATACAGCGCTATGGATTTTCCTTGGCCAACGTGCTGCTATCTGTTCTCCTGTACAAGGAAGTTCGCACTGAGATGCGACAAGCGAACGAAAGGCAGTGAATATATTTCCTCTCCAGTTACTTTAATAGGTGATATTTGAGTGCTGTGATATTTTTTTTTGTTGTACACATAATGTTCATAAATTAAACGCCCAAACTACGGGACTTTAATCCTTATGAAAAATTCAGTCGNGAACGAAAGGCAGTGAATATATTTCCTCTCCAGTTACTTTAATAGGTGATATTTGAGTGCTGTGATATTTTTTTTTTTTTTGTTGTATACATAATGTTCATAAATTAAATGCCCAAACTACGGGACTTTAATCCTTATGAAAAATTCTGTTGAAAATATATAGAATAACACATACCTAAACAGAATATTAAAGAAGATATGAGCCTGTGAAAATTGGGTTTTGAAAACGTGTTTTTGCTGAATGCCTTGTACTTTCTGCCGGTGGTAGGGATGGCGGCAATGTACCCACAGTACGTCCCACACGGTTGAATAATACACGCTCATTTGGCGCGCCATGGAGCGTGTACTAGTGGAGGGCATGTCGTTGATGTGCCGACATATCACTTCCTCAAGTCGAACAGTGCGCAAAGACCGAAGACGGCCAGCATTGCGCATTTGTCTTTGCAATATGGGAAGGATAAGTCACGTTTTTGCTGCGAACTTTGTAAGCTTTGTGCAACGCATTTGGCAAAAATACGTTTTCAAAATCCAATTTTTATAGGCTCATATCTAATAGAATTTTCCGTTTAGGTATATTATGTCTCATAAATTTTCGACTTTATGTTCCATAAGAAATCACCTCCCGCAGTTTGGGCGTTTGATTTCCAAACAGCCAGTATATATTAAAAATGGTAATTTCGAACGTGAACGACAAGTAAGGCAACGGGAGACCTCATAGTTTTCTTTCCCATAGCATTGGAGACAACTCTGCAAACTTTTTCTCTTCTTAGTATCTCATTCAAACAGTTTGTCGTGTAGATGTTTATTTCTTCTCTACTTCAGTTTCTCGCCAGTTTATTTATTAAGAAGTACACAAATGTTACCGGGGTTGCGGTGGTGTAATAGTTAAACTACCTGTCTCCCACCTAGGCGAACCTGGTTCGATTGCCGGCGGGGTCATTACCGGTATTCCAATTGCTGGAATCGTGCCGCACGATGCCGCTTGTCAGCTGCTTTTCTCGGGGATCTCCCGTTTCCCCCGCCCTCTCATTCCGGCGGTTCCCCATATTCACCATTCTTCACCCTCATCGGATCCAAAGACCTCGATGTTAAAAAGCCGCCAAAATCTCCTTACTCACTCACAAATGTTATTCTTCCCATTACTCGTCGCAATTGTAATTCTTCTCATTACTCGTCGTAAATGTTATTCTTCTTATTTCTCTTCACCGGCGACGAGCGTCAAACTAATGTTTGTAGCTCGTGCAACGCTCTCGACGCCCGTCCCCAGCGTCAGAGCTCGGATTGGCTGAAGCTCCTCGCGCCGCACCGTGTCGCACTGCGTCCCGTAGCTTAATTATTTATAAAACCGCTTTAACATTTTCTTTGCTGACATTCGTTTCTCATACAGTCGTTAAACATAAAGTACTTTTTTCTTAAGGATGTAGAATCCCAGTTATTTTAGATTTATGTGTATTTCTCCATCACTTAATTTCTACATTTAATATTAAAAAACCAAGCTGGTCAAAGCGCCGGGAACTAAACA
The DNA here is from genome assembly GCA_002778355.1 of Clitarchus hookeri. Lineage (NCBI taxonomy): Eukaryota > Metazoa > Arthropoda > Insecta > Phasmatodea > Phasmatidae > Clitarchus > Clitarchus hookeri. The sequence continues at coordinate 100,542 of NQII01001283.1, forward strand.
AAAGTTATTTCAAAATCCAACTTTATTATTACGTGGTTTGTTTTGGAGCTGTAATTATAATCAAAGGCTCTATCGTGATTCCTATTCCAAATGGATAAATATGGAAATAATTTAAACCATAAGACCTTCCAGAATTATGGTAGGTAGTCCTNGAAAATATATAGAATAACACATACCTAAACAGAATATTAAAGAAGATATGAGCCTGTGAAAATTGGGTTTTGAAAACGTGTTTTTGCTGAATGCCTTGTACTTTCTGCCGGTGGTAGGGATGGCGGCAATGTACCCACAGTACGTCCCACACGGTTGAATAATACACGATCATTTGGCGCGCCATGGAGCGTGTACTAGTGGAGGGCATGTCGTTGATGTGCCGACATATCACTTCCTCAAGTCGAACAGTGCGCAAAGACCGAAGACGGCCAGCATTGCGCATTTGTCTTTGCAATATGGGAAGGATAAGTCACGTTTTTGCTGCGAACTTTGTAAGCTTTGTGCAACNGCATTGCGCATTTGTCTTTGCAATATGGGAAGGATAAGTCACGTTTTTGCTGCGAACTTTGTAAGCTTTGTGCAAGGCATTTGGCAAAAATACGTTTTAAAAATACAATTTTTATAGGCTCATATCTAATTGAATTTTCCGTTTAGGTATATTATGTCTCATAAATTTTCGACTTTATGTTCCATAAGAAATCACCTCCCGCAGTTTGGGCGTTTGATTTCCAAACAGCCAGTATATATCAAAAATGGTAATTTCGAACGTGAACGACAAGTAAGGCAACGGGAGACCTCATAGTTTTCTTTCCCATAGCATTGGAGACAACTCTGCAAACTTTTTCTCTTCTTATTATCTCATTGAAACAGTTTGTCGTGTAGATGTTTATTTCTTCTTTACTTCAGCTTCTCGCCAGTTTATTTATTAAGAAGTACACAAATGTTACCGGGGTTGCGGTGGTGTAATAGTTAAACTACCTGTCTCCCACCTAGGCGAACCTGGTTCGATTGCCGGCGGGGTCATTACCGGTATTCCAATTGCTGGAATCGTGCCGCACGATGCCGCTTGTCAGCTGCTTTTCTCGGGGATCTCCCGTTTCCCCCGCCCTCTCATTCCGGCGGTTCCCCATATTCACCATTCTTCACCCTCATCGGATCCAAAGACCTCGATGTTAAAAAGCCGCCAAAATCTCCTTACTCACTCACAAATGTTATTCTTCCCATTACTCGTCGCAATTGTAATTCTTCTCATTACTCGTCGTAAATGTTATTCTTCTTATTTCTCTTCACCGGCGACGAGCGTCAAACTAATGTTTGTAGCTCGTGCAACGCTCTCGACGCCCGTCCCCAGCGTCAGAGCTCGGATTGGCTGAAGCTCCTCGCGCCGCACCGTGTCGCACTGCGTCCCGTAGCTTAATTATTTATAAAACCGCTTTAACATTTTCTTTGCTGACATTCGTTTCTCATACAGTCGTTTAACATAAAGTACTTTTTTCTTAAGGATGTAGAATCCCAGTTATTTTAGATTTATGTGTATTTCTCCATCACTTAATTTCTACATTTAATATTAAAAAAACAAGCTGGTCAAAGCGCCGGGAACTAAACAAAAGTTATTTCAAAATCAAACTTTATTATTACGTGATTTGTTTTGGAGCTGTAATTATAATCAAAGGCTCTATCGTGATTCCTATTCCAAATGGATAAATATGGAAATAATTTAAACCATAAGACCTTCCAGAATTATGGTAGGTAGTCCTCTACGCCACGTAAAGTTTTGACTTAAAGGTCCGGTAATAAAATTTTATGACGAATATTTGTAAAAATATCCTAGGTGCATGGGATCTCTCCCACTAACCTGTTTTAAAGTTCTGTTTGGGGAATTGCTTTCACCCAAGAAAAAGGTAATATATTCTAAATCTGAATCAGTGATATCAGTCAGACAAATAACGTTCACTGAAAGTCAGTTGATAAAGTACTGCTGACCGGCGAATCAAGGAAATTAACTCGTAACAAGTGGTTTATAACAGTGACATTCTTGACATTCAGTGGTAAATCACAAATAAATCATTAAAATCCAAAGATTTCCTAAATTAGATATCTGGTGCAGATTTTCAGTTGCTCAATTCTTACCGTTTTCACTGATTTGGCTCAATTCTCACTGATTCAAGTTTAGAGTGAGTTGCNATTTTCAGTTGCTCAATTCTTACCGTTTTCACTGATTTGGCTCAATTCTCACTGATTCAAGTTTAGAGTGAGTTGCTAGATCGGTTACTGCTGCTACAATGGCAGGTTATCAATATTTAAGTGAGTTTGAACGTGGTATTATAGTCNTCGGTTACTGCTGCTACAATGGCAGGTTATCAATATTTAAGTGAGTTTGAACGTGGTATTATAGTCGGCGCACGAAAGATGAAAGATAGCATCTCCAAGGTAGAGATAAAATTAGGATTCTCGCGTACGACCATTTCACGAGTGTACCGAGAATATCGGGAATCCTGAAAAAATCAAATGTTCGACATCGCTGCGGCCGGATAAACATCGNTTCACGAGTGTACCGAGAATATCGGGAATCCTGAAAAAATCAAATGTTCGACATCGCTGCGGCCGGATAAACATCGTGAACGAACGGGACAAACGACGACTGACGAGAATCATTAAATCTGACAGACGTGCAACCCTTTATCAAATTGGCGCAGATTTCAATGCTGGGGCATCAACAAGTGCCAGCGTGCGAACTATTCAACGGACTATCATTGCTTTCGGAGCAGAAGGCCCACTCGTGTACCGTTGTTGACTGCATGACACAAAGCTTTACACTTCGACTGGGCCCAACATTGGACTGTTGATGACTGGACACACGTTGTCTGGTCTGACGAGTCTCGTTTCCAATTGTATCGGGCGGATGGACGTGTACGAGTATGGAGACATCCTCATGAATCCATGGACCTTACATGTCAACATGGGACTGTTCAAGCTGGTGGAGGCTCTGTCAAGGTATGATGCGTGTGCAGTTGGCATGAAATAGGACCCCTTATACGTCGATATACGACTCTGACAGGAAACAGATACGTAATAATCCTGTCCGATCACCTGCACCCATTCATTGCCATTGTGTATTCCGACGGACGTGGACAATTCCAGCAGGACAATGCGGCACCCTACACGTCGAGAGTTGCTACCTAGTGGCTCCAGGAACACTCTTCTGACTTTAGACACTTGCATTGGCCACCTAACTCACCAGACATGAACACTATACAGCATATCTGGAATGTCTTGCAACGTGCTGTTCAGAAGAGATCTCCACCGCCTCGCAATCCTATGGATTTGTGTATTGGGTTAATATATGTTGTAAATAGGACTTAAAGGATTGGGATACGCTCAGTCGATGCAGACACCACCAACTAACATGACGGTTGACAGGACGCATGTCCTAAGCCCTTCCACATCGTCAGTGAAAACATCGGTGCTGAGGCAACACATTTCTCGCATCAGTTCTTCCCCACCGCTCGAGCACTGCTGTGTTGCGAAAAGGCGTGCCAGCGCACTCCACAAAAATGTTTCCCCTTGCCTACTGTAAACGTAACTTGTAATGTTCTAGATTAAATTTCCTCATCGGGATTTCCGGACTCCTGCATTTATATTACATTATATGAATGAAACGAACCAATCTCTTTCAGCACTTTTCTTCTCTCCATTGAATTTCCCTTTTAACCCTATAAGCATCGCCAAATCGAATGCAATTTTCCTCGCCCTGCAGGATTAATGGTGCGAATTGCATCCTGCATACCTCCAGACATTACTCGAGTACATGCGANAAGGCGTGCCAGCGCACTCCACAAAAATGTTTCCCCTTGCCTACTGTAAACGTAACTTGTAATGTTCTAGATTAAAGTTCCTCATCGGGATTTCCGGACTCCTACATTTATATTACATTCTATGAATGAAACGAACCAATCTCTTTCAGCACTTTTCTTCTCTCCATTGAATTTCCCTTTTAACCCTATAAGCATCGCCAAATCGAATGCAATTTTCCTCGCCCTGCAGGATTAATGGTGCGAATTGCATCCTGCATACCTCCAGACTATAGTCGAGTACATGCAACGTCGTCTTGCGGCACTTCTGCGTGCTCGTGGGGGCCCTACACGATATTAGGCAGGTGTACCAGTTTGCTTGGCCCTTCAGTGTTTATGTAACCTTTTTAGATGACTACGGCGGTGCGAGAAATTGCCCTTATAACTGACACCAATTTTATTCTTACACTGAGAGAAAGATTTATTCCAGCCAAACCAATTATTAGTTTGTATAGGCCAAAAAATATATTAAGTTGTCCCAACAAAATATTTTGTTGAGTAAACCCAGCTTGTAAAGCAAACAAATAAATTTTGTTCGCCTAACTATATATACGCTTGAATTAACAAAATCTGTGTCGGGCCAAAAGAAATTAGACTGTCATCGAAATATTCCGTTCAAATAAATTATTTAGAAAACTAAACAAGAGAGTTTGGCTGTATTTATTGTGACAATTAGAATAGTAACAGTATTTCTTAGTGCATTTCTTCGCGCTTATAATAGTATAAATATACAAATCGAACAAGTTCGAAAGGAAACTTAAAAACATTGCTGCAAAACTTGAAACATTAATTTGCGCACGTGGTCCAGATTCAATATGAATTCATTTAAAATCATTCACGTATGGACATTAGGCCGTTTATCTGATGTTGCTTAGGGCGTAGCTCTGGGGCTTGAAATATTAGACTCAAATCCCATATTTTTGGCACGCAATGGTTATTCTTATATTAACCATAACTCTTTGCTGTACATAGACCCAAACAAATCGTTAGATGCACCACCCAAATCTTTGTACGCTGCAACGAAATAAGTACAATGAAAAAAAATTAAGTTTCAACATCAAAATATTTTATTTTTCCTATACAAGCATTGCATATTGCATTTGGTTGTGCTAAACAAACTTTGTCTGATTCAAAAAACTTTTTTATCGGTGTATCTGAAGGATGGCAGGCTTTTTGGTGGTATCTCCTGAACAATAACACTTACCCCGCTTTGCAGTGACTTGTTTGTACGCTGCCAAAAGGGTAAGATAATTTGCATTTTACATTAGTTGTCACTCAATTTATTCATACGTTTGTAATATTGTTGTGAGGAATAATGTAAATATGGGCTGTGATACAGAATTGAAAATGCAATGTTCCCCGATCGAGAGATGAAGTGCAATATTTTCATTATTAAGGTGGCTGCATGGGTAGGCAGCCGAAAGGTGTGCAGAGCCCCAGCAGAAAATATAGTTTATTAAAATATCGTTTAACGTGTCTAATTGAGGTCTGATTACGAATTTAATCGTCTGTAAACGTTTTTCAGTTCCTTCATTTCTCTCTTAAGTATGTTTTATGATAGTGAAAATGGCTCAAGAATGTGTTTTCACGGTTATTTTCAGGTATGAACATTCCTGTACAAAACATTAAAAAAGAAATCGGGACGGGCATCAAACATTAATTTTATTAGTACGTCATAAAATGGCAGAATTTACGCTGAAAGTCTTAAAGAGGCGCGATATCGATGGGTAAGACTGCATTTAACGTATTTTGCGCGTAGAGGCGATGAGAGAGTTGATGGACATGTCTCGGTCACCCCTAGCGCTCCCACGCTTGTTGACATCAGACGTGCAAAATGTCTGCAACCAGGCGACCACCTGAATCTCTCTCTCCGTACATAAGCGCGGCGCGTATCAGTTGTATGGGTCATGTGAACAGTTGTGTGTAGTCCAATTATGGTGTAGCCTTAAATAAAATGTTATTTTAACAGTTCTGTTTGTAAAAATTTACTTTGTTTTCAGCTCAGAATACAATTTTGTCCAAAACGATAGTATTTTAAGTGACAGGGTTAACTACGACTCGAACCAGCTTTGCACGTGACTACTCTATGTACCTCAGGGCTGGGGAAGTGAGGAGAAGATAGCGCTTGAATTCCAGAAGTGAGGCGGGAAAGAGTTATGACCTATTACCCTACGTCGATAAAATAACAACGTTGTCAGGGTTGGCTTTGGCTCACAGCATGGTCGTTAGTTTGTGGTAAAGAAATTCACTACAAGGTGTCTATTTACCTCTAGATCATAATTGTAAAGAAGAAAGTTTTAAGTTACACATTCACAAGAAAGAGATGTAGTAAAATAATTTCTTACCACATATGAAGAAAAAGTAAAAATTTGGTCTCTGACGCACGCATTATATTAGCATACAAAATGGGCAGCGGTCCATACTGGCGTGTCAGATAGGACAGATAATTACATAACTAAGCAAAGCAAACAACAAAAATACGCCATAAAGATATGCTGGTGATGACACCCGGAAATAAATTTAAGATGGAACAACAATATGAAGTTATGCAAAATGACGATTATTATATCCTTGCATAATACTAAAAATATTTCTGGGTATTTAGACTTTCTAAGAACTCTTGAATTAGTTTCCATACAACGTTCATAATATCTTGATGTTTGGTTCATACCGGCCTACTCCATTCGTGTAAAATAGATCTATGAAGGACAAAGTGCGTTAAGCAATTAGCAATTGGGTTGGCATAGCTAGTGTCAGCCGGTATGTGGCTTTTGCTTCCTGTGAAGCCCAAGTTATACATATAAGCCTACATATCTATTTACAATTTACCTCGTGCGCAAACACACACAGAAACACACACTAGCTGTATGTCATCTTGTTTCTTACAACCATGAATTTAAGTGCATGCAGTTGCGTGTGGTGAAGTGTTGCAATGTGAGCTGGTGCTTGCTCACTGCTGTACGTTCTTAATGCACGCAGCAGGAGCTAATAACTACCGCGCAACCTGGGAAAACGGAATGCATTCCGACCACTCACAAGCAAGCAGCAAGAGACCCATTTAACACGTCCTTTGGCGTCAGCTGCCCAGCTATGTTTTACTTATGGAAGTATAAACTAGCAAGCAATAGGGTACAGCACAGAGCTAGCACCAGCTTATCCTGCGACAGTTCACCACGCGCCACTGATTGTATGAATCTCTTTAAATTATAACATATTTGGTAGGCATTCAAACAACGTGTTAATTTTTATGTATTGCATTAACAAACTTACCATATCAGACATTTAATTCCTAATGTTACATGCCAGTGAAAAAACAAATGTAATATGTTAATCATACAAACAGAGTGTAAGTGAATTGAAGGCTATGTTTTCAGCTAGTGTATTGGATCTAACAGTTGGCGCTTTAGCAAATTTTTCAGTCGCAGACACATAACATGTCATTGTATTAAAAACAATACTGAACAGCCAATAATTATAAATTGATATACATTTGCTGATACGAAGGTGAAGAATTTGTAAGCAGCGAGAGAAAACACCGAAGGGGAATAGTTGCAATTGTCGGCAGTCGAACCCGAAGTAATGCACCGCTGGAGAATGGGTCATATTAAACTGAATAAGTGGTGAACCACGGAATAAAGAGTAGGCAATATAATAAGATATTAGTTTTTTTAGGGATTTACATATTTTTTACTTATAAGGTAACCCGACGTCACCACAAAGTCAAGATCAATGTTGCCAGAAAGAAACTCACTGAATCGAGATCAAAATCAAGCTTAATCCTCGATTCGCCTATGTACTCAGAATTAATTCTAAGCATGGGTACTTCCTTCGCTTCTGTTATTGCATCTTATGTGTAAACACAATTTTACTGCCACGAGTTAATAACAACTTCTTGCAACTTAAGATATATTGATACTATAAATAACTATGATTTTTATATTGAACAAGAAATTACCGATACACTATATCAAAAGAGCCTACATTTCTCTACATGTATGCACAAAATTTTGATGAAGTTCTTAAAAGCTTAGTTGATAGGTAAGTTTTCATGACTTGTTGACTTAGATATTATTATAGATGGAACCAGAAACATATGCTACACTAGTGAGGCAATTACAAATCCACAAATCCTTACCTGGACTCGGACCCATAATTTTTCGTACCTTCAGTATGCAAGCAACCAATTGTATTAAGGAGGTAGCATTAGGATAATTAACTTCAGTTGTAATTCGTCTAATGTGTTAGTAGACAGGGTTTACTAAACACAAATATTTACAGTGCCGTCATTTTGAAAACAACTGTGAGATAAACTTTAATCATGTCAGTTTCCATGGCCTACTGTAGCTATACTTGCGTGCAAAATGTGATGGCAATCAGTTGATGTTTATGTTTCAATGCTGAGGAGATGTGTTGAAAGTTCTAACCACATCAAGACATCGATGAGCGATGTGGATGTATATAATATATTTATAAAAGTCATATACCCGAATCAAGCAGGGGCTGCTGTGGCGGCGCACCGGGTTCAATCCCCGGGCCGGTCATCCCGGATTTTTTCGCAAGTGCGAATTTTGCCGGACGACGCCGCTGGTTGGCATGTTTTCTCAGGGATCTTCCGTTTCCACGCGCTTTCATTCATGCACTGCTCCATACTCACCTCAGTCACTCTAATCGGCTTTCAAGACCTCGCCCAAATCCCACTTCACCCGAATCAAGTATTATGAATTTATAAGTACTAAAATAATGTAGCCTATAATCTGTATAAGCAATCTAAAAATATATTTACGTCTTTGTTGAATTATGCGTTAATTCTTTCATCACAATACTAGAAATAATAAGTTTTAATATATTAATGAGTTACAACATACTTAAAAACTGAGATGAGAGGAATCATTCAGAGAAACTATGTGAGCACAAAAGTGTGTTACTCTGCAGCTAGAAGCTGGAAACTTTCATTCCTCGTAAGGCTTTGAGATATCAATGCGCAAAGCAATTGTTTAGTCTACCAATGAGTAATACGAGGAATGGAGAGACGGTCAAACAAAATTCGACAGCAAATCTTCGGAATTGGAATGGAAAAGTGTAGTAAGAGTATCTAGTGTAGTATCCTAGGAGGGTGCGCGCAGTTAGGGGTGGCAACGCTCCTACGAGAAAGACTTTGAACTAAACAAATCATGACAACAAGAAAAAAAAAGAAATTATTTACCTTTACGGTGTTTCTTTCATTCTTTTATCGTTCCAGCTTTTAACGCTGCTCTTAACGAAAATAGAACAAAATATCATGACTATAGCCTTCGAAAAATCACTTCCAGAACTATATTCCTCAGAGATTTTCCAAATCATACAGACTTTTTATATATTCGTTTTAGCATTACTCTTTTGTTAGCAGTTTTAGCAAACGCAGAAAATAATTCTGAGTTACTGGCTGCTTTAATGTAGAGCACAATTGGCAACGTGCCCACCGCTGAATGTTATTTCATGTCATCTGGCTGAACGTAACACACCAGCTTGGTCGATGAAAGGCTCTTGACTAGTGGGTCTGGTGTCAGTTGTGAAGACACTTTTCAAGCAACAGGCGTGAAATACTACAACTATAGTCAAGATAGGGCTACAATAATGCAATTTTTTTTTGGAAGACAGCATACATGACTACACTCTAATTTCGAATCAGAGGTGAAACACTCATTCGTAGTGAAATTCAACTAAATTAATCAAAGTAAATGACTCCACCTAGAATCGTAGGAAAACCACTGCATGCTTCAGTGAAACAATTTCACTGATTGAGTATGAGCATGGGCACCTGTTTTCGCGAAAAGATTTTAGGGCAGGTTGTGTTCCAACGCACTTCAGTTCAGAACCACTTTGTTGATTGGATGAAATGAATTGTTAAGCATCTTATTTGTCTGCCCGCATAACACGGACTCTCATTATCGGAGAAACTTCATTCTGATTGGCTCTCAAATGTAACGAACTGTCTTCACACAAAGACAAGCGGCCAGTAGTTAAATATAGACTGCAAGTTTGCACACAGTATATTGAATTCTAGCCTCCGCGGAAATCTTTTCACGAAAAACAGGGGGCCCTAAGTATGATACATCAAACTGCGAGCGGTGAATTAAATATTATTTATATCTTATTCATCCAAATAATTACGAGAAATAAACATATTTCTGATAGTCACAGCTTATATTGCTCAATTTAACATAATAAAATAAAACAAAAGAAAAGGTCCTGGTGTCCAGGATTTTAACCCACATAATCGCGCATATATTCAGTTTCGTTACCAATTTCTTCAAGTTGACTTTATTGAAATATTAACCGATACAGTTGTCTTTGGATAGAGCGTGTGTGACGTTTGACAGCGTGTGTATTTGACAATACACCGACTTAATTAAAAATCCACATAACATATGAGCGCAACATGCGAACTCCCGATCCTCCGACTGCAAGACGGCCACTCTGCCCCTGAGCTGTGAGGGCAGAGCTATTAAGTTGCCATGTCAACATTAACTACACAAGGAATACTGATATGGCAGATTGTTTATGGAAAATGAAGCCCTTTCTGCTTGGATTTAGGTTAACATTAGGAATGTTAAAACCAACAATCCGTATGAATGCATTCACTTACGCACATTTAATGCCCTTTAAACCATCAAACTGAGCGCTATGAAGATTACGTTGAAACAAAATGAAAGACGTCAGATTGGAATGACAGACTGGGTGTTCACTTTGCCCCGTAAAGCAGTATTTTAAAATATAATGCTCACAAAAAAAGTTGGTTTAATTTGTTTATTCGAGGTTATTTCATTTGATACTCGTGAATTAACTGCCATTTGAAACAAGTTGTGTAACTTATCCATCAGTAAAAAATTAAGCATTGAAAAACAGAGAACGAAATGGCTAATGAATCAGTGGAGAGAGTCACTGAACCAATAAGTGGAAGAACACTGGCATTTTATACTTATTTATCAGTTAAATTGATTGAAGTGACTGTTGAATAAGTCGCGAGCTGTTAACTAATTTAAACATTGAAATCCACACTGATTCAAATTTAGAGTGTAGGACTTCCGCTGTTTCCTGTTCCATATGCAAGGCCACGTTTACTGGGAATAGGGCAACATGGTGCTTCATTGACTGGCGGCCAGCCAATGCGTACAGCTGATGTATGAGACAGTGTAGTGTCCAGTGTGGTGTATCTTGGACCAATGGGAACGTATTGATTGGGAATAAACAAACCAACAGAACCTGGCTTTACTGTAGTAGACAATATATGTGATTCGCTTCCAGTTTGTTCTAATGCCTGCAGATATGCAACCGAGGCCTCGACGGTTATCAGCATGATGATTCACGTAGTTCCACCTGCCTTAAGGAGGACATGCACTTTTTCCGCTCGGATTGGTTCATTTTGGAACGTACTGTTCGGAAAAAAGTTAAAATTAACGTTTTCGTATGGCAGCCTGCGCACTTCAATGTAAAATTAAAATAAATTTTACTGTTAATTTGCTTGAATTTTTTCAAATATTTGTACAGGTGGACGAAAGTTTCTCTTGAAAAATTACTTGCTGGTAAAACTACAAGAGTCGCGTTTGCAATAGACCTCAAGAAATATTTGTACTATAGTGACCCGTATCTACGAGCTCAGGCCAAATGGCGGACACTCAACAATGGTAAATCTTATATAGCTGTTTGTGCAAAAACTAACGGTGATATAAATTATAGTGTAATTGCGTGGAAAAGGAAATGTATTGCAAGTTTATATAACATGAAACACTTAGGGCAACTCAAAAATATTCGTAATAAAACTAATACAGTTTTAAAAGCCAGTACATTTTTGAAAACACATGACTCTGTTACTGGTTAACTGTTAATGTTTCATATCTACACAGACCTCTTAAAATGAAATAAATGTGTTTTATTTACCGAATAACTCCATTAATATTTGAAGGTAGCCTACGTAGTACCTTATTTAGTCAGTACTAAAAAGAATTGTAAAGATCTTAAGTCAAGTTGAGGGCGTGGAGTAAGGTCGCAAGGAACATGTGTTTTAGTCAACTTTTTGGCAAGATGTTGCTCATTTTCATGAATTAATAACAAAATAATGTTATCCTTATTCTCGGTTTTTAATTCACATTTCTTCTTTACAATAAAAACGAATATGTTCACTTCTCAACATGTTGTAATAAAAGCCCGTTATTTCTAATATTTCAAATATAGGTTGTAACAACGCAATTTATTAATTATCGGGATACTCGGTTCATGTTCTTTCGCTTTTCCAGGTGTCGAAAAATTGTAATCAGGTTCAAAATTAAAGCCGTGGTAGTTTGTTTATCATGGTAGTTCGTTTATCGGGCATCCGTTTGCCGTTTAGAAAGTCGTAGTTTTTGTTACGCGTCAGCATTAGAGATATNTAGTTCGTTTATCGGGCATCCGTTTGCCGTTTAGAAAGTCGTAGTTTTTGTTACGCGTCAGCATTAGAGATATAAGTTTTTCCAAACTGCGTCAACAGTTTGTGTTCCAGAATATTTGGATTATCTTTTGNGCGTCAGCATTAGAGATATAAGTTTTTCCAAACTGCGTCAACAGTTTGTGTTCCAGAATATTTGGATTATCTTTTGCCTACTATGCAGTTTGGATGGCTAATTAGAAGCTCTCCGAACTGCAGGTCGACAATTTTTATTCTACACAATTTGATTATATTTTACCTTTGATGATGCCGTTCAGATGGACCGACAGCCATGCTCTTATCTCTGGAGAGGGGAGGCGATAGGCCGGCAGCATAAATACTCTGTGTGTCTGTCGCCTGGGAGAGAAATGTTACAACAAGCAGTCGACACCGAGTGCTCCAGCAGTCGACAACCTGTGACTAACCGAGGCCGCGTCGGGCGTGGCTCTTAACCCCCACACCGGCACACTGGAACTTGCTCGTTTATTTCCCTATCGGTGTGGCAGGTCGCTGCGTCTGTATTTTCTTGCTAGGCAAGTTTTCGAGAAGTAAATTAATTATTAAATGACTGTGGCACTGCACTCTGTTAGTTTGCCTGTAAACAGGTTCGTACTCTGCATACCTGACGATTGTATGTGAACCGATTAATTTTGATAAATTAAATTACAGAGTATTAAACAAACATTGAACTTTATTTATATTTATTGGCGCCTTGAAAATTTCATGTTACTACCAACTGAGTTAACGGANCGCCTTGAAAATTTCATGTTACTACCAACTGAGTTAACGGAGTGGTAATTTCCATTCGTCATACTTTGACGTGCATCATTACAAATATGGCACCCTGACAAGGTGCAACATTACAAATATGGCGGCCCTTATGCGCCGCTGCAACATTACAAGATTTTGCAGATTTTTCAAGAAAACTTTTCTAGTTCTACTACGGATATACACTGAAGAGCCAAAAAAAAAACTGGTATTGGTGTGCGTATGCAAATAACAGAGGTACGAAACCAATCAGAGTAACGCGATGCTGTCGGCAGAAAGATCGGTTACTGCTGCTACAACGGCAGGTTATCACGATTTAAGTGAGTTTGAATTCGGTGTTATAGTCGGCGCACGAGAGATGGGACATAGCATCTCCAAGGTAGCGATAACATTTGGATATCCGCATACGACCTTTCACGAGTGTCCCGTGAATATCGGGAATCCGGTAAAATATCACATCTTCGACATCGTTGCAGCCGGAAAAAGATCGTGAAAGAACGGGACAAACGATGACGGACGAGAATAATTAGACGTGACAGACGTCGACATCGTTGCAGCCGGAAAAAGATCGTGAAAGAACGGAACAAACGATGACTGAAGTGAATCATTAGACGTGACAGACGTTCAACCCTTTCTCAAATTGGCGCAGATTTGATTTGTTGACTGCCCTGCAGGATTCATGGTGTGAATTGCCTCCGCATACATTCAGACATTAGTCTAGTCCATACCATGTCGTCTTGTGGCACTTCTGGGAGCTCGGGGAGGGGGTTGGGGCGCCTACAAGATATTAGCAGGTGTGCCAGTTTTTTTTTGGCTCTTCAGTGTACTTGGCTACTGGGTTTCAAAAAATGTTTCTTGTAAAAATACCAAAAATTCTTGTAGTGGCAGTGGCTCAGCCCGGCGGCTGGAATGCCCTATGAAAACGCGTTTTTTTATTTTTTGCATGAAAAGTTGGTTCCAAGCTGAGCTGACCCGGGCGGAACAAGTGCGCACCCTCATGTATACTTGCTTTAAGAGCAACGCTCAACTCCGATAACGCTGAGATACCCCTAAGTCGGAGATTTTTGTGCCTAATCAGTGTTTCCCACCTCCACTGAATACTTGACAGAAAGCGCATAGCTATCCTCACTCGAGCAATGTTTCAATTCGATTCGTGTTGCTAGAAGAGTTAGGCAATGCCATGCATGTGTGAATCCCGTATGTCTACAAAGGCCTATTACTACGGCTGGAAAGAGCTTTATGCATACAGGGTGTGTTCAGGTGCACCATACTCAGTCTCTTTCCACTTTTCGGATGCCAACTAATTTAGTGGAAACAATAAGTGAGGTAGAAGTTTCCATGACACAAAGTGTAGTGGTCACCTGCTATTCAGAATTTTATAAATTCGCCCCCCTCCCCGCCCTAACCACCCTCCCGCCTAGCAATATTCACGTAACTGGGCTCCCAATAAGCAAAAGAGAATATGCGATTATAATCGACAAGGGTCATAAATCCGAAATAGTGGCCATACAAAGATTTTATGTGTATATGGCTATATCTGTCTAACCATTTTGGAAAATTTTGATGAAATTTTGTATACTGAAATTNGAAAATTTAGATGAAATTTTGTATACTGAAATTATCTATTACAGACATCGTACTGGCCATCTTATAGCAAATTTGGACGGCCATTTTGTACCATAGTGCCACATTGAAAAATAAAGTTTATATGCCATGTCTCGGGAAATAATCAAACCATTCCTAACAGTCATGCTTTGAAGAAATAAATACAAAACTATTTCCACGTATGCAGATGAAGTTAGGCTTATGTGTTATTTCAGTAATTATTAGTGGGACACGCGAGAAACCATTCCATTTTATTACCCAAGATGGGAAGTTTAAGAGTGTAGTTCTTAAGCCTTTCGTTCGTAAAAAGGTAATTTTTTTACATTTGGCTGTTTGTTTTAAGTTTCCTGGTGATGAAAATCCTTTAAATTTGTGGGTTAACGGGTAATCTCTTTGTAAGTAAAATATCGAGACTGTTAACAAATCTATATAAATTATTCAAATACATATTTTTAATTAGCTTTGAAGTACATTGTCTTTCGCATATCATAATTCTCTTTTTATTTAAGTCCGTTAGTTTCAAAGTTATTTGTTGGTCCTTAGATAACCACGTTTGATTTAACTCCTACAATTCTCTCATAATCATTGACTGTAAAAATTATTTTAAATAAGGATTAATTAGGAATGTAGACATTTTAACGCACTCTCAAGAATGTTTTTCTTGTTACTAGTACTTGGATTATTGTAAAGGGNGAATGTAGACATTTTAACGCACTCTCAAGAATGTTTTTCTTGTTACTAGTACTTGGATTATTGTAAAGGGAATTTCGCACCATTACTAAAACGGTTAAAACCAGCAGGCAGTCCGTATATGACGGTGGGCAGATGTTGTCCAGCTAATACCTTACTCTGTTGTTTATTTGTAGAATGTTCTGCTTTTATGTTTTCTGTTAAAGTAGGTTTTTTTTATTTTCGTGTGGCGAATGGTATTATAAGAAAAGTTATACCGGAACATAAATATCCATAAGACGTAGCTGTGAGAATATTGCAGCATAATTAAAAAAGGGGGATAGATTAATCAACTACTATCAAATGTGATAATTCATTATGCTTGCGGCTTTAAATAGCGACTTATTAAAAATATATATATATATATATATTTTGTTTCTAATTGCTAATATTTTGATCTACTCGAAGAGCATTCTGTAATTTGTACCATAAAATTTTTTTTTTTTGTGTAAACCACAATTGACAGGCGCTATAATGTTCATACGAATGAATATGAAAGGGGATTGGGTGTATTTTAATCGCGTGTACGCCAACTCGATTGTTTATGTCATTAATTTGAGAGGAATTATCCCAAATGAGGCGTAACATCATTACACCTCGATGAGTGTGTACAAGTGATGAGTACGTATAGCACAAAGAACCATAATCACCACATTCGATAAGTAGTAAACGATAAACCGTTCCTCATCACAGTGCGATATATTGGTTGGTAATCAGAGGGCTGGATAAATAACTGGTTATTTGNAACGATAAACCGTTCCTCATCACAGTGCGATATATTGGTTGGTAATCAGAGGGCTGGATAAATAACTGGTTATTTGAACGATATGAAACGGCACACAGAGCTTTACGTGTTTTCCTCTACTTAAAATTTTATTTAGCTGATTTAAAATCACATCCGCGCCAAAAAAATTATTTAAATACAAAACAAAATCTGAAATTGAATTTACTGATAGTTTTATTCAGAATAACTGTTGGGTATTAGTAAATTATTTTCGTNTATCTATTACAGACATCGTACTGGCCATCTTATAGCAAATTTGGACGGCCATTTTGTACCATAGTGCCACATTGAGAAATAAAGTTTATATGCCATGTCTCGGGAAATAATCAAACCATTCCTAACATTCATGCTTTGAAGAAATAAATACAAAACTATTTCCACGTATGCAGATGAAGGTAGGCTTATGAGTTATTTCAGTAATTATTAGTGGGACACGCGAGAAACCATTCCATTTTATTACCCAAGATGGAGTGTTTAAGCGTGTAGTTCTTAAGCCTTTCGTTCGTAAAAAGGTAATTTTTTTACATTTGGCTGTTTGTTTTAAGTTTCCTGGTGATGAAAATCCTTTAAATTTGTGGGTTAACGGGTAATCTCTTTGTAAGTAAAATATCGAGACTGTTAACAAATCTATATAAATTATTCAAATACATATTTTTAATTAGCTTTGAAGTACATTGTCTTTCGCAAATCATAATTCTCTTTTTATTTAAGTCCGTTAGTTTCAAAGTTATTTGTTGGTCCTTAGATAACCACGTTTGATTTAACTCCTACAATCCTCTCATAATCATTGACTGTAAAAATTATTTTAAATAAGGATAAATTAGGAATGTAGACATTTTAACGCACTCTCAAGAATGTTTTTCTTGTTACTAGTACTTGGATTATTGTAAAGGGAATTTTGCACCATTACTAAAACGGTTAAAACCAGCAGGCAGTCCGTATATGACGGTGGGCAGATGTTGTCCAGCTAATACCTTACTCTGTTGTTTATTTGTAGAATGTTCTGCTTTTATGTTTTCTGTTAAAGTAGGTTTTTTTTATTTTCGTGTGGCGAATGGTATTATAAGAAAAGTTATACCGGAACATAAATATCCATAAGACGTAGCTGTGAGAATATTGCAGTATAATTAAAAAAGGGGGATAGATTAATCAACTTCTATCAAATGTGATAATTCATTATGCTTGCGGCTTTAAATAGGGACTTATTAAAAAAAAAAAAAATATATATATATTGTTTCTAATTGCTAATATTTTGATCTACTCGAAGAGCATTCTGTAATTTGTACCATTAAAAAATTGTTTTTGTGTAAACCACAATTGACAGGCGCCATAATGTTCATACGAATGAATATAAAAGGGGATTGGGTGTATTTTAATCGCGTGTACGCCAACTCGATTGTTATGTCATTAATTTGAGAGGAATTATCCCAAATGAGGCGTAACATCATTACACCTCGATGAGTGTGTAGAAGTGATGAGTACGTATAGCACAAAGAACCATAATCACCACATTCGATAAGTAGTAAACGATAAACCGTTCCTCATCACAGTGCGATATATTGGTTGGTAATCAGAGGGCTGGATAAATAACTGGTTATTTGAACGATATGAAACGGCACACAGAGCTTTACGTGTTTTCCTCTACTTAAAATTTTATTTAGCTGATTTTAAATCACATCCGCGCCAAAAAAATTATTTAAATACAAAACAAAATCTGAAATTGAATTTACTGATAGTTTTATTCAGAATAACTGTTGGGTATTAGTAAATTATTTTCGTATTTAAATATTTATTACGATTTTCGTTACAAATGAAGAATATATATTTTTGGATTATAACATTTATTTTCATATTAGATTAGGTATACGATGAAATTAAAGTGTAATATACTTTGTATAAAATGGTTTGTTCTTTTCGTTTTTACTCAGTGATGTTACTTAGGAAATAGCGGTTTATAGTTATGATGGATACCAGGCACTGAATATACACACCAGTGTGGTTATAATAATACTTTCAATAGGCCTTGGCAAAAAATATAAACGGAATTTATATAATAGTGTGTTTCTATGTTTTTATTGAAAAATAAAACACCTCTTGAAGATTGAATATTTGTAATTATATTTATTCTCAACAAATCATATTACGGGAGATTGAAANAAATAAAACACCTCTTGAAGATTGAATATTTGTAATTATATTTATTCTCAACAAATCATATTACGGGAGATTGAAATTTTTCCATTTAGAGCAAAATTAAGCTCCTAAAAAATACTTTCAAGTAAAATAAACAACAGTAACCTAATTGACAAATATAAAGAAAAAAAAACATAATAAGATTCATCCGAAAAACTGTAGTTAGTGACAGCTTTCGGAACGAATATTGTTTCTTACAAAATAACCATCAGCCTATTATATGGTCAACTTAAATTCCCAAGTATGAAAGTCTATAGATCCCCACACCAGATTCCAGGAACTCAGATTCACAGCTCATTNGTCAACTTAAATTCCCAAGTATGAAAGTCTATAGATCCCCACACCAGATTCCAGGAACTCAGATTCACAGCTCATTTATTAACATATTTTTTTTCCAGTCATTTGACCTAGAGTCGTTTGTCCTAAAAGGTTTTTAAAGTTCTGATTGAAAAATGTTCTTAACTTGAAAAACAGGAAATAGGCCTACAGGTACNGTCAACTTAAATTCCCAAGTATGAAAGTCTATAGATCCCCACACCAGATTCCAGGAACTCAGATTCACAGCTCATGTATTAACATATTTTTTTTCCAGTCATTTGACCTAGAGTCGATTGTCCTAAAAGGTTTTTAAAGTTCTGATTGAAAAATGTTCTTAACTTGAAAAACAGGAAATAGGCCTACAGGTACAAGACCTATAGTCGTTTCGTATAGTCTTAACTTCACGGGCAGGTGTTTACCTTGTAGTTATTTGTCATAAATCCACTTCAGAGTGGTTTTCGAGAACGTGTTCCATAGTCGAACAACAGGAAGCAGGCCTAAAGTTACTAATTGTGAAATATTATTGTCTACAGTCATATTATTTACATAATGTTCGACCAAAATTCGCTACACCTAAGGTTGTTTCACCTAGGTCTATAGATAAAAAAATGCAGGTATAATGAATGCATGCTACTCTTGGAGAATCCGTGGCGAGGGGAAAATGGCCATCCAGTATGCCATTCGGAGTTTCTTAAGCACCAGCCGAACTCTATGCCATTTACTTAACAGTTTCCATACCCATTTTATCTTTGTATTTCTGCTTTCGTACAGGCAAATATTCAGCACTTTCTTATAGGTTTTGGCTCACGGTTCAACAATTTTTATGCCCATAGGTATCTCTTTAAAATTAAAATAAGGTGACATTTAAAAAACCAAATTAAGAAATATACACCAGAATATGCGAAAATTAGGAATTTTTTTAACACACACGTGGTGTGTATGTGAAAACTGTATGCGGAAGATTCTGTATTTGGGTGGTAGTTAGGGAAAGCTGTGAATCAATGCTGCGTTCAAATGGTCATTGATGCATCACTCATCCTGGGAAACAATCTTTTATCACTGAAAATGAAACTGTTTCTATTAATTTAAATATCGGTAATAATAAAGTGCATTGATAAAGCACCGTGACCGCGTTATTAGTTCATTTCCACTTTTGTAGAAAATACCCGTTCGGGTAGCAAAGATTATCATACTGATTAATATAGTATATTTAATGTGATACTCATTGTCATAAAAATTATTACGCCCAGAAAACCGTTCGCAAAGTTAAAGGCTGCCACACACTTGCCAACTTGTCGGCCCAAACGACCAACCAACGCGATGAAATTGTGAAATCTCTATTTTGGTTGAACAATTAAACCGACGGTCGGGCAATTTAGAAGAGTAGAGCTATCCAGTTTGCCCCACCGGCCGACAACAATAGCGTCAGTCTTTGTTTAACAAGTGTGGAGTACGCATCAGGAATAGCGTCTCAAGCTGACGAAGAAAGCAGGGAACGCTTCATGCAATGATTAGAGTGTTTCAACAGCTACAGGGGCCGACAATATGCAACTAGTGATAGCAGGAATGAAGCATATCAATCATTGTTGAAAATGTACAAAAAAATACATGCAAATGCAATGTTTGAGGCGTTGATAAAGAAGGTGGAAAATATGCGATCTGCATATAAGAGAGAATTCAAAACGGCAAGTAGTTTTGTTGTTTGTTTGCTCTGTCTTCAAAATTACGTAATGTTAATTCCTTTGTCACATGTAGTCATAGAAATAAATTTCAATTACAGGTCAAGGATTCTACAAAAAAAGATACTGGCACAACATAAATTTAAACTGCTAAATTGTGGTATTTCGACCATTTAACATTTTTAGAAGAGAATGAGTACCATAATAGTGGAATCGACACTCTGGGAGCAACATACGAAGAAGACAGTAACGTATGCAATGTAAGTATAATGCGTATCCACTAAATATGTTTATTCATTCAAAATCCTAAACATATCTTCTTTGAAAGGAAACCTTTCCTTCATAATTAAAATAATTACTTTATGTATTCCGCAATTCATTCCTATCTTCTTATCGTTGCCTCAAGCTTTTTTCACAGAGAGGTACCAATGAATGTGTCTGACGCCATTTACCTGGTCTAAATATTAAATTGTTTACATCTGCATAGTCAAAACATTAATCTGTTAAGTAAACTGCATTATTTTGGGATAAATAATCGTGTAAAACACAGCAAGGTAGGACAATTATGTCTACATTTGTCTTATTTATTAGCAGCGTTTGATGCAATAACCTAAATCTTAAAAGCAAAATTACAAAACAGTTCTCCACCACTCTCCGTGCTCGAGATAGTCTGTAGTTGAATACACGTTTCTCATGGCAGATATTATTTTTAATAGATACGGTTTCATAACATGCTTGTTTAGTGCAAATGCACTGTCCCCAACGAAAACATAAGATACACCGGTATTAGTACCCTGTAAAGAAGAAGATCTTAATAATTTTAAATCGTAATTCACCAGCTTTTGATCGTACTTAGTGTTTTGTAGGACAGTGGCATCTAAGGCACATCAGATGCTTCCAAAATGTACATACATAAATTCGTAATTGGTGAATACCACCGCAAACAGAATAACACTAGTTAAATGTTTATAATTGAGATATAGAGATCCATTTCCAGCAGGTTTTTGAATACCAAAATTATTCCCGTCCATAGCACCCACACAGTGGCTAAAATTCCACTTCTCTTCAAGACCTACTTCTACGGTTATCCACTCTGCTTCCGATGACGGCATCTGGAATACAGGAATTTCCTCCTTTTATTTTCCAGGAAAGTGCTTCGTCTACCAAGACAATAAATGTCCCACCACCACCACCATCGCCAACTTAACCACCGGAAATTGGACTCTTACGCTTGCAGAGAAAGCAGGAGCAGTTGATAGAGGCAACATAAGCGTTGTTATCCGCCAGGGAAGATGAGAGGGGTACCATAGGAAGAAACATTGGCCAACAGTTAAAAACACTAGCTGCAGACCAACAGGCGATAGCCCAGAAATTAATTTATGATGTTACTTTTTATGAAAAAATTCAAAACTTATGGAACATTTGTTAATACTGTCTCCAACCCTAAAGTATTATACTTCACATTCATATCACTGTACCCCTATTCATTCTCTGTCTTCGTCCACAATGTATTTTGTAATTCACTGTAGACTACAGAATTATTGTTTAGGTTTTTTTAAAAATAAAGTTGAATTTTAGTTAGTGTTAATCTTCTATACTCTATACATATTATAAAACTCAACGTCTCAGTGAATTAAATGATAAAAACTCTTATTAGTATTTCTGTGTTATATGTATATAGATATATGCTAGCACAGAATTTTTTTTTGTCTTTTTATTCTACCCAATTCTTTACTACATGATAGTATACCATCTTTAACAGCTTAGACAGCATATTGCAAGAAAGCGGGCTGGTAGCAAACTTANCTTTACTACATGATAGTATACCATCTTTAACAGCTTAGACAGCATATTGCAAGAAAGCGGGCTGGTAGCAAACTTATTTCCGACTTGATTCATTATTATCGTCACTGCTTATTCCTTATGTTACTTTACGTAATAATATATATCTTAAAATCTGGTCAGAGAACATAGCTATGAATTTAAAAAAAGACACGTATATCGGATACGTGGTTTTCAAGTGATAAGCGCACTAACAGACAGACAGACAGAGAGACGTTGAGTTAATAATTTGTATAGATGAACCTTCTCCCAATGTGTATAATCCATTTCAATATTTCCAGAATACTCCTAAATAAATGTATTAAATGATGAAACTGTTTATGGCAATCCATTGCAAGAATTATTTATGATAAAGAGAAACTAAACTTTTGTTCATTATTACAAAATACAATTNTTTATGGCAATCCATTGCAAGAATTATTTATGATAAAGAGAAACTAAACTTTTGTTCATTATTACAAAATACAATTTTTATACAATAAACATAAGGGTAAATGTTAGTAATTGCTTTATTTATTTACTTGTCTTTTAAAATTGCTGCAGACAGTTACAGGTTTTCTACATTGTGGCTGATAAACTTTGTGCTGATATAGCTGCCCTGAACTTGAAATCTTTATAACTCCTTGTCGCCAAAAAATCTAATTGTTGATATCAGCCTTTCTTCTTTTATAAAAGTATTACGTTTTTTTATAGACTTTTCACCATACTGAGTAGTTCAGAGAATCATTCCTCGTTCATACGCAAAAAATTGCGAAAACCATTTTAATGTAGCTCTTTCAATAACAATGTGGGTGTGAATTTTTTCCTTTGTAACAAACACTTTTTTGCTCATATTTCGCGTCTCTTTCGTGATAAATTTTCTTACATTGAATTAGTTGCTGTTAACGCAATTCCATATTTTAGAAACCTGGATATATTTGGCGGCATTGCTGTACGCTCGAGAACACAATTTATACTGAGAAATCGGACCGCTAGTCAACTCCCACTCGGCTGTCCCGACTGTCGGGTCGACAAGTTGGTAAGTAGGTGGGCGGCTAATATTAAACTCGGCACAGTTAAATGGAACGATAGTACAAATAAGAGATTGCAACATCAAGACAAAAGTACAGCTTATTAAAAAATTATGTACATTCGTAGATTAATTTAGTAAACTTTTGCAGCACTCCTAGCGGGGATACACGCAGCGATACGATCCAACATCGCATCATACCANGATTAATTTAGTAAACTTTTGCAGCACTCCTAGCGGGGATACACGCAGCGATACGATCCAACATCGCATCATACCAAGATATATCTAATGATATCTTGTAGAATAGCATTCCGTTTCTGTTGCAACTGTAGCGTCAGATGCTGTAGACTCTGTGATGGCTGGAGCGGCAATCTCAGGTGGCTACATATGAATGCTCTGCTTTACGGTTTTGTTGATATGGGAGACGAAAGAAAAATGTCGACAGCACGAAGGTAGCACTGGATAAGCTACGCTGTATGTAGAGGAGCATTATCATTAAAAAAAAATCCGTTAGAGAAATGTACGAAGACTATCATATGAAGACGCATAATCACTTCACCGTAACGCTGTACCGCCAGTGTTCCCCTGATCATTACCAAAAATACCGACAATCGAAGAAGACTGCTTTACACAAAATGATACCACCGTTTCTGGCGGTATGTCACTTTTGAAGTTCCGATTTATGTGTTGTCCAGTTCCCTTATTTAGNAAAATGATACCACCGTTTCTGGCGGTATGTCACTTTTGAAGTTCCGATTTATGTGTTGTCCAGTTCCCTTATTTAGTCAAAAACGAATATCATCCGTGTCCACGCAATTCCTGACTTCATCACTAAAAAACGATGCGTTGCCATTCTGCAGCCATCCGTGATCCCCGATTTCTACAAAACTCCAGAGAAAATCGCAGTTGTCGTGGTGTCACTGGAAGGCAGCGTAAAATACACCGAGAACGCAAGCATTCTTCTGCAAGTCCCCTCGCAAACGTACGAGTTGGTAAAGGAATTATGAGTGATCTCGCTGCATGTCTCTGTATGGTACAAAGGGACATTATTGGTTGAGTTCGCGCACGTCGAACGATGGAAGTAGTTAAGTAGGCTTAACGCCGCCTTGGCATCGAAGTCACTATAGACGAAGTGAGTTGCTCTTGAGTCGGTTATAGCCTGTAGTTAGAAACCGTACTAGTATTCGCTTAGATTGATTTCGGGAAACCAGGGGTAACCAATATTAGAATGTCTGGACCGGGGATCGAACTCAAGTCTTCCCGAATGCGAGCCCGAAGTTTAACCACTGCGCCACCTCGCTTGATCATCAGGCGATGTTACATTCGTCTCTTCTGGTGGTCGTTCTGGGAGGCTTAGTACCTCCCTCGGGCTTGTGTGTTCCCTCATGTTACCGCTGCATTCAGCACCGTCTAACAGTCCAGTCGAAATGGTCCACGCATACAGGGCATTTCGTCGGAATTGCCACCTTGCCTCCCGTTGTCCAAACAGTCGCCCTTTTTCATGCTCTGCCAACTGTTCAGTCTCACTCGCATTCACTGCATATACTCTGTGTATATATCGCATGAAGCTTCATCCTATCGCAATTCCGTTTGCCGCGGTTGTTGCGATGCAAACACTTCTTGGTGACATTTACAGTTGATCAATAGTAACTACACTTTAATCAGTTGTCATATTACCTGCAATGGTGGTTGTATACCAACTTTCACCTTATATTAGTACAGGAATTTTTTGGAAGAAAATTGTATAACTTATTCTTCTAGAATATATTTTTATCTAAGAATCTTTTTATTTATGTTAATAATGCCTTATTAACCGTACAGCACAGCAGAATGGTTGTAGTCGAAGTGGAAAAAAACGTGTCTTTATAAAAAGCCCAAATTAGGAGTATTTTGAATGGATCGATTTCCGCATTAATTTAATTACAGCTAGCCGCTTGCCAAATTCGGACTGACTGTCAGTTGTGAATGGGCTTAGCTGAAATTAAGAATAGTTTATGCAAATTATGCAATATGTGCATGCGAACAAACATTTCCTTTTTTCTCGTTCCCTGAAATACTGTTTTTTATACAATACAAACAACAATGACATTATCACGTAAGTTATTCTTTGAATATGCAATACGACCACATTTGTATCTGTTTTCCACAAAGTGATTATTGAGGAATGCATACCAACTCCCCATCCCCTAAAGGCCAGCGTTTAAGTAGCTTTTACAACCAAATATCAGGAAATCTTGCCATTTAGGTACAAATCTGTACTTACAATTTCCAAATCGGTGATCTAAAAACTTTGAAAACGTGTTTGTCACTATCACTGCTTCATGTCTCCTCTTCATTGTTCATTAAGGATAATGATTTAGCAACGCATATTNAACGTGTTTGTCACTATCACTGCTTCATGTCTCCTCTTCATTGTTCATTAAGGATAATGATTTAGCAACGCATATTTGCGCATTCGCCTTTTAACAAAAAGCTGTAATAATTTTCCTGTAACATCTCATTGAAAAGCACATGCAAATTGAAAATGTTTCATATTATTATAAAGTTGGCAGTTTCCATAAATTCATGCTTGATTTTCTGACATTGGAATTATGTTACCTGGCATGGAGGCAATTTCGAAGAGGAATTTAACTGAGTGATATGCTCTTGAAAACTGATCATGTTAGTTGTAAATAATATAGCGTGCAACAAGCTGTTTGCTAAGCGTCGAACGGGGTCAGTTTCATTGAATTACTGCTTTAAAACGTTCGTTACACTTAATCATATTTTACACTTATTCTGTCCGTGTATGTTGCCACATTGAGTTAGAACATTAGTTAAGAGGGGTTAATGTATNATCATATTTTACACTTATTCTGTCCGTGTATGTTGCCACATTGAGTTAGAACATTAGTTAAGAGGGGTTAATGTATTGTTAATGTAAAACAAACGCGTGTGATATATATAATATTATCCAATCATCGGAAATTACACGTGTTTGAATACACCAAATAACACGCGTACGCTGTGAGCAGCCCCGTGTTTCCGCTAAAACGGATCATCTTGTGGTTTGAAAGACGGCACATGCACAACGGAAGTAATGTGACTTCACATGAGAAACCAAGCGGTATTTTATTGGAGGACATTGATGGTTTTGATATAGGACCTCCAGGGTCAGTTCAGTGGTCAACTGCCAACACTGATATTCAAGGTGTACGAGTGCGCCATCCTGTTTAAGCCAAACTCTGTGGTAAATGTCTTCTTTAAGTAGAACAATATTTCTTCAATAAAGTCCACGTAATTATCTCTCGTCAGTCTCTGCGGTATGAAGTAAGGTCTGATCAATGCCTCTTCAAATACTTCCCAACCATAAACTATGGCAAGATCATACATGGCGACCGGATATGTGGGTGGCATGTGTATTTTTATTGGCTAGTCGTGCTTGTTGTGCAGACTGNAAGATCATACATGGCGACCGGATATGTGGGTGGCATGTGTATTTTTATTGGCTAGTCGTGCTTGTTGTGCAGACTGCAAATACCTCGACGCGTGAAAATGAAATCATTGAAGTGCAAGTACACGGAATGAAAGCAGAGCGGAGAGGTTTTGTAACAAACGAGCTATTGAACTCGAAAGGCTGTAGTCGTCTTCATTACAATTCTTTGCAATGCTGTAATATGAACTCGGTTGACCGTGCTCTGAGCACTCAGAACGTCCGCGTCAGTGTATTTTATTTTACGGCCAACAGTACCGCTAGTGGTGCCCGGACTTTAAGAAATCTTACATTTGTATTGTGAATGATTAATTTGGTATGTATTACTTTTCTGTTGCACAATGACAACCTCTGTGCCTTAATGCCCGCAGGTAATTCGCGAATTTTTCCTGTTTAGTAGTTACAATAATGCTCTCAATCATGTATTAACCTTTATCAAAGTCTGTTTAATTTCTGTATGAGAAAGACCGTTTTCTACTGTCACACTCGCCAGACCTGTGCTGAAAGGTATTAAGGAGACCCTTCCTTCTCCATATTGCACTATTATTTTTTCGAGCTTGTTGAGGTTTTTAAAAAATAGCATTCCGAAATACCTCTCACCTGTTAAGCTATTGACCCTACACAGCAGAACAGACATAACGACTCAACAACGATCTCATAATTACGTCACAATATATTTACGCGCTCGCTGCTTTGCATCGCTTCCCTTGACCCATGCGAGCGAAGGAGTGTGAGGAGGAGAGAGAGAGTAGTGGCGTGAGAAATCAGCGGCGTTTACAAAGGCCAGCGGCCGCGTGCCAACGCGATAAGCCTATCATATCTCGCACGCTCCTGAAATATAGAGGTTTCTATTTCTTAAATTATCTGAAGGAATGTTCTGGTTTAATACCGTAGATTCCCTCAACGCAACTCGGGGTGAGGAGAACCTTCCAGATCTGGCGACTGAGATTATTCAAGCGCGACGGGCCTCCGAGCCGCAGTTTTATGAGGGTGGCGAGTTTGAGCAATTGTGCAACCTTAATCAATAGACTACGAGCCCGCTGAGCGACGTGCGGCAACGGAAGCAACCAGCGCGAGTGAAGTCTGCGGACTGCGAGCAACGGTGCAGTGACGGAGAGACTGGCAGGTGGGGCTACTGAACTGGATGCTTGAGTGTAAAATATTTCAAATTATGCCGACAGACTGACTGAACATGCATAAATAGTGAGTGTGAACTAAATGTTTATAGTACAAATAGAGACTTTGAGAAGGACTTTAATTAGCGTTGAAATATATATTAAATATGGCGCTTATTGAGATTAATAATTGTAATATTGAATATAGAAGGTAAGAAGATGTAAATAATAGCTGTGTAAATAAATTAAAATAACATTTATTTATTTAATATTTGTTATGACCTCCACCCTTCACGAACCAGAATACGCCCCGCCCCTCTGGCGACTTGTTACAATATAAATTCTGCCANATAAATTCTGCGAAAATTTGTCAAAAATAAATGTTTTTACGTTAATACGAGTTCACAGTTCAGTCATTATGTCTGTACAGCTGTGGAAGGTCAGTAGCTAGTTGAGTATAAGAGTTTTAAAGGGACGATCTAATTTAAAAACATATACAAGCAAGGGAAACCAAGAATAAAATATGGCCGTGAAGAATCCCTTCCATTGGTAACGTACAGATGGCCATTTATTGAATGAAGAAAGAAGAACTAGCCTGAATTATACGCGACCGCAGTTGACGTAGCGATTACAAGTTTCTGTTTCCGGCCAACAAATAATTAGTTTTTCGTGCTACGTCCCAAAATAATTTTAAGTATGCGCATAAATGGTGAGTGGGCTGCAAGTTCTTCTACTGGAACAGCAAGAGGACGAACAGGCATAAGCGTGAGTGCAATTTTCGTTTATTAATTCGGCATCTCACTAGTAGAACCTGTCGGTCAGCATATTTCCTTTTCATCACCAGAGATATTTATTGCATGTACTTATGTGCATGATATGAATAGAAGCACTATCAACCAAGGTTCAATATTTTCTTTTTTCAATTTACCAGATTTTATTATATAAGAATGTTTAACTATTTCATTAAAAATCTGATAACACATTTTGTAACACACATTAACAATATACTTGAGAATGCTTCATAGATTTTTGTGGTTGCANCATTAAAAATGTGATAACACATTTTGTAACACACATTAACAATATACTTGAGAATGCTTCATAGAATTTTGTGGTATTACCTCGTTTCGAATATCACGTGGTGAATGCATGTGACCGGTTGTTCAACAAAACGCTCAGTGTCTCCTTTTTTAATTGTATTGTACTTACTCTCCGCTGGCGTCCTTCTTTTGCGTTTCATACCTGAACGACGTATCCGTTACGTGATGGTCTCCTACAAGCGACGTACCAGTAGTCACATGTACTGTGCTAACGTAAAAGCGGCTTCCCAGTGCGGGTGGAGTGGAATATATCGATTTGAGCGGCTCTTAACATCAAGGACTTGAGAGTCAATGAAGGTGAAGCGAGGTAAGTATGGAGCAGTGCCGGAATGCAAGGGCAGGGGAAACGGGAGATCCCCAAGAAAACGCGCTGACCAATGGCATCGTCCGACACGATACCCGCATGCGAAAAACCGGGAGCGACCCCGTCGGGAATCGAACCCGGTTCACCTAGGTGGAAGGCGAGTAATCTTACCACTACATCACCGCGACTCCAACCTACTGTGGGAATGGTCAAGAAAAATTATGATTTTTTCGTTTTAAAATTATTTTAGGTTTGTCTCAGTTACTTTTCACAATATCGCTTTCAAACAATAATACACATTGTCCAAATTTTCCCAGGCAACATTTCTACAAAAATATGTTTGTACTAGTTTTAATACCCTAAATATTACGGTTATGTAAAATAAAATGTATGGAATTATGAAACATAGACAAACAAAAACACATATTTATTTACTACGTCTTGCTCTCTTGTAGCACGGTTATTGTCTTGAAACAGTGTATAGTGTCTTGAAACGATGTATATTGTTTTTTGTTGGTAAAGGGNCTTGTAGCACGGTTATTGTCTTGAAACAGTGTATAGTGTCTTGAAACGATGTATATTGTTTTTTGTTGGTAAAGGGATATTGTAGGCAGCGCTAATTCGCAGCCATAAATAGTCAATTCACAGTTACTTCCAACTTCTTAAAGCTCGGCTAAAAATCTACTCCCAGGTATTCCTCTGCCTCGGGCAAACAAAGCTTAACCAAGTATAGAAAATTACACTAAAGGGATGACGCACCATATTCGTGTGCCCTCAGTTTAATAATATTTTGCATAATAACTATTTCTTACTATGTATTACTAACACACCTATTTTATCACTGTATTATTTACATAAATTATTAATAAAATTGTATAATTAATAAAAAAATAAATAAACAGAATTTCAATTTAATTAAAATACAGTAGTTTTATGTCAACAGAAGTATAAAACGCTTGTGATAAATGGCATATTTAGGGAACAACCAAACATATCATAGATGGGGTGATTTTTTAAATGATTAATTAAAAAATTGTTAAGAAACCATAACTAGACTACATCAACTGTCATTAGGCGAGCACGTTGTCATAAGAAGAGATATATTTCAAGAACTGTTTTCAGGAATATTGGTTCTTTTGATTGCGATGTTGCTAAGGATGATAGTGTGATTATGAAGCAAGTTACTACAACAGAATAGAGTTTCATTCTACTGAGTTTTATGTATAGGTTCGCTTTGCAAGGAATGACTGCTCATAATGGATCTGGTATTCTNCATTCTACTGAGTTTTATGTATAGGTTCGCTTTGCAAGGAATGACTGCTCATAATGGATCTGGTATTCTGGAGTTAGCAAAATCACAATAAAAAGAACCAATATTCCTGAAAACAGGTCTTGAAATATATCTCTTATTATGACAACGTACCCGCCTCATGCAGCTGTGAAAACTAATGAAGTTCACAGAAAATTATATACAACTGCTCCCGGACAACCTTTAACTACAACTATCAAAACTCCGCGGCAACGCTCGGTAAGTATAGGCGTTGTNCAAAACTCCGCGGCAACGCTCGGTAAGTATAGGCGTTGTCGCACGGCACCTCAGCCATAAGCGCAATGTTAAATAATCAGCGGATGTACATCCGCACTAACTGATAACTTCTGGGAGCAGGCAGGCACGCCACTGCTTGCAACTACGTTCATGGTTAAACCTGTTTTCGGATGTGTTAAAGGGATCTGGGATGGGGAAATAATACTTCTGGTTTTTGCTAACATTTTAATTAAGCAACATACACATACTGCACATGACCTAATACACGAATCTCACCATTAGTACCAACCAACTTTCTAAATACCCAAATAGCATCACCTAGCTTAAACATAAGCTAGCTTAAAATTAAGCTTACGTCGGGAATTAGTCAAATAGATTCAAGAGACATTAAATGTTGGAAGACTTTTGCTATNAGCCATAAGCGCAATGTTAAATAATCAGCGGATGTACATCCGCACTAACTGATAACTTCTGGGAGCAGGCAGGCATGCCACTGCTTGCAACTACGTTCATGGTCAAACCGGTTTTCGGATGTGTTAAAGGGATCTGGGATGGGAAATAATACTTCTGGTTTTTGCTAACATTTTAATTAAGCAACATACACATACTGCACATGACCTAATACACGAATCTCACCATTAGTACCAACCAACTTTCTAAATACCCAAATAGCATCACCTAGCTTAAACATAAGCCAGCTTAAAATTAAGCTTACGTCGGGAATTAGTCAAATAGATTCAAGAGACATTAAATGTTGGAAGACTTTTGCTATTAACTAGATTGTTGCTACTTCTAATTCTGTGATTACTATTGCTCAGTCTCCAGTATTGCATTCCCGACGTAAGCTTAAGTTTGAGCTAGGTGATGCTATTTGGGTATTTAAAAAGTTGGTTTGTACTAATGGTGATGTTCGTGATTGATTAACTAGTGTATCGTTCAGTCGAATGCTATAGGTTGGTATTGCATCTGTCTGTCCACTGATTGCTGCCTGCCTTTCGTGCAATGCACAATCAATGTTCTTACATTACGGACACATTACTAAAATAAAGTCTGAACTGTGAATATTTTTTATTTTAATGTAGACATGCTTATGCATAAGCCTTCTTGACTTTCGATTACAGCTTACGTTCAGAAAATAAATGAAAATTTTTGGTCAATGCAAATTATTTTATTTTGGAGCGGTAAGATATAAGTTATGAGTACAATGTTCAGACCCACGTTGCTTTATCTCATATACTTTATAATATTCTGTAAAAAAAACTTTGTAAGATATATTATTCAAGAACATGCACTTTCTTTAATAATTACGTTCGGGTAAAACAGTAATTCGGTGTTAAATTAAAAAAAAAAAAATTACCACAGTTCCTATCTGTTATTCCGAAACATACCTGAAAAACAAGACTGCTTTTTATATTCCAGATTACGCAATCGAAAAATATTTACATATTTAANATTTTGGAGCGGTAAGATATAAGTTATGAGTACAATGTTCAGACCCACGTTGCTTTATCTCATATACTTTATAATCTTCTGTAAAAAAAACTTTGTAAGATATATTATTCAAGAACATGCACTTTCTTTAATAATTACGTTCGGGTAAAACAGTAATTCGGTGTTAAATTAAAAAAAAAAAATTACCACAGTTCCTATCTGTTGTTCCGAAACATACCTGAAAAACAAGACTGCTTTTTATATTCCAGATTACGCAATCGAAAAATATTTACATATTTAANTTCCGAAACATACCTGAAAAACAAGACTGCTTTTTATATTCCAGATTACGCAATCGAAAAATATTTACATATTTAATTAGGATTTATTTTATTTTAGCGTGCTTGACTGACCACGAACCAATGAATATGAGCATTCCGGTGACATATTTAAACTCGCAAAAATCTAATGAGACGATTTCATATAAATTCATATAAACATATTTATACCCTTTTTGTATAATTGAAATGAACAATTTTTTATAACTAGTGAAATAAATTTTTTTGAGTTGCCTCACCTTATTTGTTAAGCGTTAAAAGTCATATCGCAGCCCGCCCACTATCGTTGGGGTGTGTAGTAGTACGTATGTTACCATCACAGAGGTCATGCGAACCGTTACACGTGGAATAGCGTTTGTTAATTTGTAATGTGCACAGTGTTAGTGCGTATGAGATTTATATTTCTTTATATTTTATTAGCAAAGGAACGTCACAATAGCTGCACATTTCAGGATCGNTAGTGCGTATGAGATTTATATTTCTTTATATTTTATTAGCAAAGGAACGTCACAATAGCTGCACATTTCAGGATCGCGTAGTCTTAGGTACGTAAATTTCAGTCCCAAGCAGATTTTAACTACCTAAAAATATTTTTTAAATATTTTATGATGTCAAAATATGGAGCAAAATTGCCTTCGCATGTGTGATCATTCAAATGTTATTTTTCACTGTAAACGGAACCCAACATATCCGAAAGCATTTCTAGAGGCCACTGTCGTATGCAATTCGTAGAAAGAAATGTAACGTAATATTCGGTTTATGATTGTTACCAAATAATTTAATTTTACCTTGAAATGCCACTTGACATTAAGTATTGTTTAAGTAAGACGGGAATTGAAAAAAAATACATATAACATAAAAGAAAAAAATTCACTACAGTAGGAGAAGGTCCTCAGAATATAACAAGAAATTTGCAGATTTACGACTTCGTTGACACAGGTAGTTTGGCGAAGGAATATCTCTCGCGCTGCTTCATTTCATATGTGAACAGCGCAATGAAAGAAATTGAAGAACTACGGCAGTAAGATAATACTACAAAAAATACTGCAATTTTCTCTCTTCCTACAGAAACGTCCAATGTTTTGGAGCAACCCTTGAGATTTTTTAAATCGTCCGGTTTCAGTTACTTTAGTAAATGTTTTCTCCCCAAAAATAAGATTGCAGATTTTTAAAACTTCTTAATGACTCAATTTCTAATACAACAATCTTTACCTTACAAAATAGCATCGATGGCTACACCCGTCAGATAGCGTTTTATGTACCGCAAGTGCATAAATAATTGTCACATTATTTTACAAGTCGCATGCCTACTGAATTAAAACAAAATACAATCATAAAAGAGATCAGGAGTAATAAAGCACACTGCTGATATGCCGACGCCTGAGTATTATACTGTAAATTAGTAACAGAATGAGGAAACTATTTATTATTTGTTAGCTACTTTGAGGCAAGGACATTTTCTCTTGCAGAAAAATAACACCTAAAATGTTTTAATTACTATTGTAAGCAGGGGACAGTACTGAGATCCATAAAGTTAATGCGAGAAGCGAGAATATAGTTATGGCAAAATTAGCATATGCAGTAAATAGCATAAATTAAGTATCTGCTGACAAAGTCAGTTCACGGTAAACTGAACATTTTTTGAAAGCCCTGCTTAAGATCTACTTGTATGCGCATTCGTGCATCGCTCAGGTGAAACTGTAAAGTTTTTAGACAACCAAAGGATAACATTTCAGTTTCAAAAAATATTTCCTGAAAAATTTAAATTTTGCCTTAAAACTTTTAATTCAATGTCAAGACATGGAACTACTGTGCTTTAATTGTTACCAACTTTACTGAGTACGCACCACTCAGTGGGCACTTTAAAATATGCAGTTAGGGGCAATGACATTTTTCAAAAGTTGTTCAAAAAAGTGCTAAATTAACGGTGAAAAGCCTGTATCAAAGTTGTTCCTTTACAACCAGGTTTCGGTACGAAGTAAGCAATTGGTGGATAAGATACTGCCTGGCTCTGTTTCACGTCACATGGCTCTACAAGCAGGGTGGCCAATCCTCATGTACAGTGTTCTGGGCAAGTTGGTACTAAGTCAGTGGTGTCCAACCTGCGGGCTTATTTGTGAATAATAAACACTATTCGATGTATCGAGAGAAAGATAAATTATTTTCCATCTGTACGTAATTTTCTATGATTAATACATTTGATGTAGATGAAATATTGGGTTTGTAATTTAAAAAAATTTGATCATACGTATTATCTTTTTATTTTAGTATTTCAGATTATTGTGATTTTTACGCTTGCGGCCCGTGGACATGTCCACAACAATGATTGCGGACATTCGGCCATTTGTAACCACTGTCCTAAATGAAGGCTCACGCCAGGAGTCGAGCTCAGACCCTCACGGGCTATTACTCTTTAGCTTGCACCCGCAACGCATCAGCGACCACAGACACCGAGAACCGCGGACGACAGTGAATGAGAATCGAGTTTGTCAGCCATAACTCAGAATGAAGCACTGCCTTCTCGTCTATTATGCCAGAGCGCTATCGGCGGTGAGACGGAGCAGTAGAGGGAGCACGTGATAAAGAAAGATTAGTAGTGGATGGAGAAACTGATAAGTGCGTCGGGGACCCGCCATCCTCTCCCGGTTCATAAATAAAACTTGTCTCACGAGGGCGCGTTTCCACTCCATTGTTCCTCGGGAGGAAGGCCCGGGGTCCTGCCAGCCGCGGCGAAGAAAATTCTCCTCGAGGAGCTGGAGAATATCTCAGGGGGAAAATTCGCGGACTCTTCTCCATGGCCGGGCTGGAAATCAACTGGCTGTGTGCGTGTTCAATGGAGCAGGACGAGAGCGCCACTCCGCTCCCAGACGCCGGCAGCTTCTGCGCAGTCGGAGATCGCATCGAGCTTTCTTAGAACGCCGTCGACGAAACGTGTTCGCCAGCGCGCAGCTGGTGGCGCCCACAAACAAGATCAGTTTGCCGCGTCCGTTGAGGAAATGTCTCACGTAATGTGAATTTCAGCGAGAACGTGGCGTCGTGCGTTACAGTGGCAAGTACCCGTCTTGCTGCAGAAGTGAATAAATTACATTTCGCTTATCGCATTGTGTATGGCGACTATAACTTGCTTTTTATACGGAAAGTTTATTCTCTCTAATCGGCCATGAAATAATTCATTGTAGTATTTTGTAGCATCCTAGGAATCCTCATGACACGTAGTATTATTATCATTTTAATTATCACAGAAGAGTTAACTGCTATATATCTGTGAAAAAATCATGGTTTGTTATTATTTCCCATAAAATAAGAAGCGTAAAATCAAAGCAGTAAATTATAACCCATTGTATTTTTTTTTATTTTCATCCTTTCTGATACGTAAGTCTTTAACGTTAATTATACACTCTTATTAAGAAAGACTGAAGTAGTTGATTTCTTTTCCTATACTTGTGAACGTTAAAACCTCTCTTGTGCGAAATTCTGCGTGTTAGCTTGACCAAGTTGCCGGTTACCATACTAAAAACATTAATATTAATTATTCAGGTATTTGTTTTGCATTTACAGGACTAATACTAAAAGTAATTTTATGATGAAATCATATTGTTTTCAAACCTTTGTATGGTAATACCCGAAAAATAAAACGTGAAAAATGTACAAACCAATTTTCACTCGTGGTGTATTACGAGTTTATATTTAAATAAACTTCTCTAATGTTTCGTAGTTTAGAAGACCAATACGACTGATGTGTTTATGGCCTGGCAGTGGTCAACGAGTAGTTCTTTTTAAATTTATTGTTTAATTACTATTTTATTATGATATGCTTCCATGCTAACTATAAATAATAATTTTTGTGTTGGGAAAATTTAGATTAAACTATAGGTGTTTATACATTCAAGGACAAAAAAATAAGTGCCTAGAAATGGTGAAAATAAAATTAAACTGCGCGTGCTATCTGTGTGATGAGAACCACGCCAGTCACACGAACAGCAGTATTGGCATTGCGGGGATATATTGCCTGATGTCGTTAAAATACAGAACCCTCTGAGTCATGGATATGTACACTGATTCAGTTCTGAAGGGAGTCGTAAAGTCGTCCAATCCTTTTATTGAAACAAGCGGGCCTGTATATGTTTTTAGGGCTGTGCAAAATGGTAATATATCGATTATGAAGCATTTATTCAGAAGTACCGCCACCGCTGTATGATCCAACATTGTAGAACAATATATCGCATATGTTGATATGAGCGATACGCGATATTAATAACATGCAATATGAGATATTTGCTATGTTAGCGATTTCGCTAAGTTACCGAATTTGCTATGTTAGACAAATTTTGTTAGATATACGTCTTAATTAATAATGCTCCGGTATCGCGATATTTCTTATTAGCGATAAAGAATATTTAAATTGTTGGTGTTTACGGATAAGATTCACCTCTACGATTGCACTAATTGCAATGTGCAAACTAATGGAATTTACAAAATGACGTGCTTTCAGTTAGCGTTATGTATTTCCAGCATTAATTGAATTGTCCATATATATCCATGCATAATTAAAATAAATACGATGTTGAAAGCCATGATATTTATTCAGTGGTTCCTCCCGTTGGTCTCGTCACGCAAAATTGTTCACCAACACTAAGGCAACTATAGATTGTTTAAAAAGCAAACTGTGAGCTGACTGGAACGTTTATTTTACTCACAATTGTGTTTGCAAATTTATTTAAAGAGGCATAGCAGACTTAACTTTTTACTAACAGAACATGGAAAATAGATTTTTGTGTCTTTTGGATATATCAATTCTACAAAATGTTTTAAAACTTTCTGTAAAGTTGCTAATTCAAACGTGTTACGTTTCATTGGTGTAAACCTTAGCCAGCGACGAATTATTTAAACAGAATAAGTCTGATCTTGGCCACGGGCATAACAGACAAAACAGACTCCACGTTTTATCATGTGCACCTATTTATCATCCTTACGATTGATTTTGAAACTGAATACGTTCACGTCTGCCCTTGTGGTGCATTTTTGTGAGAATCGGATATATTATAAGTTTTATACACCCATACTTATCTATATGAGATGTCAGCCACAGATGGATTGTGAATTATTATTATATGAGAATAAAATTGATGCTATTTTAAATGAAAGAGACAGTATGAGCTGCGAACGAAGATTTCACTCTATGAAAAATCGTACGTACACCACGTGTGATGAAAAAATGTTTTCCATTGTGTATAAAGGTTTGGTTATTTATCAGTGTATGTATCACATCAAATTCATAAGTTAAAAATGATGAAGTATATTTTTAAGACGGTTCTTAGACAGTACGTACTGGAATTTATACTTTTTTAATACCTAACCTCTACATGCATGTACTGAAAATGCACAATTCTTGAACTTCACAGAACACAAAGTACTGCATAGGAATGCAGCATGATTACAATTACTGATAGTTAAAATGATTACCAAGCAGTGGGTTTATCAACAGGGATATGGATAGAACCAAATATACTTTTTGCAGTGATTCTTCAAAGAAAACGCAGGTACAATAAAAAATATGGGGGCGTGTATTTATGTACGCGCGTTAGAAGGTATACTTCTTTGGCGTGAATAAAATGAAATTTAATTACCTATGCAAATAATTCATGTAGTTAGGAAAACGATAAAATGACCGAAAAATACATTAAATACAGTTAATAAATGTTTTATTAAAGAACATAATTAAATAGGCCTACTTACAAAAATTTGCCTCAAATACTTTAAAACACTTTCAAAATTGTATTATACAATTTTTGTCACTAACAAATTTTTCATGCCACAATGGAAGTAAAATTAATTAATAAGGTCGATATATTTACAGTGATGTACTAATATAAATTAAATGTTCTTCAATTTGCTAACTAAATGAACTGATTTTCTGTCGGNCTCTTCAATTTGCTAACTAAATGAACTGATTTTCTGTCGGTTTTAAATATAACCACGTTCTATGTGTGTACCTTGCGTTTGTATATAGCTAGACGATACTCGCATGCGCGTTGGGTCATAACCCTTACACGTTCACTGTCGAATTTCGTTACACTGTGCGCGCGCAAATTCCGTTGAAAACTAAACTTTTACCCTCAAAGTGCTAAANTTCACTGTCGAATTTCGTTACACTGTGCGCGCGCAAATTCCGTTGAAAACTAAACTTTTACCCTCAAAGTGCTAAAATAAGCATAACTTCAAAAATTATTCGCGCTGCTCAACACCCCTCAGTGTTCTCCACAATTCGGAAATTGTCTTTCATATTCGGTTTAAGATACTAAGTAAGCAGATATTTGATACACTTACTCCTAAAATTTTAATAACTATTAACGTTTAAGAAAATATATTGCTATATTTTAAAATTAAAATATGTTTATGGTGTTTATAAGAATTAATTTTTTGTGTAGATACTTATTTTAAAACACAGTATTTTGAGTCCATGTCAGATAAATTAAATTGCAGTTTATGTTCAAGTTTCTTGTTGGATGCTAAGAAAACTAATTCTTGAACATGTTCGTTGGTTTAGCGTATTCTCATGTCGGTCAATACAGTACCTTCGTAGTACTCGTACACTAACACACAGTTTGTTCTTGCTAGTGATTACAGCGAAGGAAATCATTTGAGTATTATAACCACCAGAGGGGTGGACATCAATCAACATCAGTATGTGGAATTTTAGGCTATCTTTCAATATCCACCTTTGATAATGTCATTTATTTCTTGTGGTATCTTTAAGTAAGCCTGGTTTTGCGCTGCAGAAAATAACTGCTGCACAAACACAACATTTTTGAATTTTTGCTGGTTCGGTAGTACTATAGTTCCCACCAGAATAGCCACTAGTCACTGATGTAATGAACTCCGATAATTTGCCTTCGGCAACTGCCGCTGATGTAGCTTTCATTGCAGCATTATCATATAAAATTGTTGTTACAGAAACTCGAATCCAAAGAACAGCGATGTCACTGGTTAGAGGTCGTCCACAGATTGCAAGGATAAATTATCATAAGCGTGAAATTTTATGAGAACCTGCGCAGTTAGAAATTTTTGTAGATTTACGGAAAGTAATACGGAGATGTAGAGATAATTTACGGAAAGGTACTCCATAATGACAAACAAAGGAAATGAGCTCCGTAAATATAAAATACGGAAGCTCTTAGT
Organism: Clitarchus hookeri; assembly: GCA_002778355.1. Lineage (NCBI taxonomy): Eukaryota > Metazoa > Arthropoda > Insecta > Phasmatodea > Phasmatidae > Clitarchus > Clitarchus hookeri. Next base: position 140,242 of record NQII01001283.1, read on the forward strand.
ATTCTTACCTCTTCGATTTTTAAACACTAACAATGCAGATGATGCCTGGAGCGTATAAAATCGTCGTCTAAAATAGTAGTAGTTGTGTGACGAACCACTCATGGAGTGCTAATTCGTTGATTATTGATCAAATTCCGTTACAGGACAAAACCTTCTGGATACACAGTAAAACAAGCACATAACGAAAATAAAAGAATCTTTCGTAGCCTCGTTTTATAAACCGGAAATAAAGTAATGGCTTTAACATGACTTGAAACTAGGGAAAGCGTAAAGTTCATATTAAAAAATATTTTGTGTAAAGGTGTGGTAGGTGAAGGGTTCGAGTTGTTGATTGTTAATGTGAGGTGGTGTCAGCAAGAGCATGACAAGGAGTCGCACCCCGACGTCCGGCACGGTCAGTGACGCTGAACGTAGACGACGAGCCAGCATGAAGAAGTCAACGAAGGAGTTTCAGATGGCTCTGAGGGACATCGCTTCCAGTGTCCGTGCTACATAGCTTCGCGCGTCCAATCCAAACGGTCTGAACGTTGGTCGTGTGGACAGCCGGAGTACCTGAGAGGCTACTGTCCACAGCAGCAACTGTTAGTAGCAGCGGGGCAACGGGATGGATGATGTCCAGCAGTAAAACGGTTAACAACAAACTGTTGTCCTGCTAGCATTTTGACGGCATATCCATAAATTAAAATAATGTCAACCATTCCTTTTGTGAAAAACATTGTGCGTGCCTATGAAGTATAGAGAACGTTTGGATGTTTGTACTACATGGAAAATACGCCACTGCAATTTAACAGACCTTATTCTGCCTCCATAAACCCCTTATCCGTTCCCTCAACAGGTTTGGGAGCAATTAACATATATATATATATATATATATATAACCTTAACAGTACAACACGTACAATGCTTTGCCACTCCGATGTCCTGCACAGAATTAAAGCAGTGAAGGTTGTGCTCATTTGAACGTCAATGCGGATGTAAATATCTGCAGAGGTTGAAAACCTCCAAGGGGTGCGCCATAGCATTTTTCCTATTGCGCATGTCCTTTCTTCGAGGAAAAATTGGGTAGACAGTTATTTGTAGGTATATCAGATAGCACATCCATTGCAGTAAAAACACCGATGAGTTCCCAATTGTTATTATGGATTCGCACTTCATACCTTGCAAATTACGTATCTTTATAAACAAGTGATTAAAGTCTAATCAAGAGATCAATATATGAACAGATTTAACAGAATAATTAACAAAATAATATTATAATTCCGGGACAATAGAGAATCAAATTACTCTTATGTTAGGGCTACGTATGCGTAATCAGGATATCCAGAAAATAATCCAGTTCTTATATTTATACAGAAAACCTGCTATTATGGTAGGGCTGCCATTAAAGCCTTTAATCAGGGTGTCCAGCAAATTAATATTCCCATTCCTGTACTAACATAGAAAAACTATTAATTAAGGTATGATTGTCCTGTCATACCTACCTGTACAAGAAAAACATATTCATCATATATAAACCTACGATTTGTGGAAGCCAAAACGTGTTTTAATTTAGTAATCTAGTACAAAATATTTTTTATGTGTTAAATTACTGGTATTCTGCACTACATATGTGACTTCATTATTCGATTTCTACTCTATAAAATAGGTATAGTTACAGCTGCCCTAAATAAAAGATTTCAGTGCAGATCTGTTGAAACTGCTCCATTTGAATAAGTAAAACATAAAGGTTTTTTGTGTTTGATGTCTAATAATAAAAAAAAATGATTATTAAACATAAATCTTATTAATTTGTTATATTTTCTCGTACACCGCAGTTCTTCGTCCTCTTAATAATGAATGTATATTCATAAGCCTCTCAGAGGTTAATTTCGAACTACAAACTCTTTAAAATATCGATCAATCTGCTACTAGTATTGTACATGTGTGAAATATTCACAAAGTTGGGAATCATTACTAAGATACCTAGAATCTGTTAGACCCTACGAAGGTACGTCTTCATCAAATACTTCACATTCCACTTCAAGTAGATCGTTTACGCATTATTTGTCTCTAGGTAGTGTCCGAGTCCCTTTTGCATGCCTGCCTACTCCACGTGCAGAAGCGGATGATGCACTTTCAAGTGGGAGGCCATGTTGTTTGTGGTTCTGTTCTTACGAGAAACCTTATTTTGGCATTTTAAACTGAAAAAAAAAAACTCTCTTAGTTTTTTTTAAGTTCTTCCATGCTGCACAGTTAGCTTTCTCCATTTTTTAAATTGTGATACCTGACTATAAAAGATGAAATAAAACATGTCACGGCACTTTTCANCACGTGCAGAAGCGGATGATGCACTTTCAAGTGGGAGGCCATGTTGTTTGTGGTTCTGTTCTTACGAGAAACCTTACTTTGGCATTTTAAACTGAAAAAAAAAAAAACTCTCTTAGTTTTTTTTAAGTTCTTCCATGCTGCACAGTTAGCTTTCTCCATTTTTTAAATTGTGATACCTGACTATAAAAGATGAAATAAAACATGTCACGGCACTTTTCACGCGCATGTTAACACACAACCATCATTTACGGCAGTGCTTTTTCATGCAGTTAACTATCAACGTGTGTTATTTTTTTGTGTCAAGCAGTTTTCTGCCTAGTTACCACCAAAGTACGTGTGTCTATCAAACATGCCAAAGCATTTTCCCATGTGGAACCAGGAGGCGGGCCCCTGTGCTCCTTCTCGCATTTATCTACCTATCTCAATTGTTACTTCTTTGCTAGGGCTGTACCGGAATACCGTCGTTGCAATTTCTGCAAATTTATAAAAGAAATTAATTAATTGTTGCGTTTTGAGTGCTCCTAAACGGCGACATGAAATACATTGGCAGGTGCTCACTAGACATACGATCACGGGCAAGGAATCCGCCACAGCTTGTAGTAAGGAACAATTCTAGCATTCGCCTGGAGTGGTTTCGGGAAGCCAAGATCAGTATGACCAAACCGGGATTTGAACCCCGAGTCGTCCACGATGCGAGGCCAGTACTGTACCACTGCGCTACCTCGCTCGGTAATGCAGTTAACAACCTTATGTTTGGTTTTAGAATATAGTGAATGTAAAATCTAATTAATCATGAATATTTTACATACTAAAAAATGTATTTCATAATGCAGTACAAACGTATTTAAAGGGATGAAAATATGTCGTCAATTTGAACAGTTTTAACGTGCTTTGAAATTTGTAATGTCACAGGATTCCCAAAAAATTTTATTTTTTCGTGTGTCACTTTCTGCAAAATGGTGATTTTGTATTGTGTTTTAGGCTTATGAACGCTTTATCGTATATTATTAATGCACCCTACACACAGGGCAGTGATTTCAATTATAAAGGAAAGTTTGAAACATGAGATTTCGTTAGTTTGATAATAGCATTTCACATTAGCAAAAACATAGAAATGGAAAATTCAGTTTGTTAACAGCTTTTTAAATATATGTAAATCTTAATAACCAAAGAAATTCAATAATTACTATACTTTTATGTAGAAGGTGCCAAGAGAGTGTTATGTTTGCGATAACCAAGACTGTTTCCGTTGGCAGCTTATTCGAAATTTGGAAACATCGAAATATTTTTACAGTAGTAATCTCTACTGCTTTGAAATACGTTATAGGGGATCGAATAAATTTTTTTTACCGATTCATAGACTATTCAAAACGACATTAATAATGTAGTTATTGTAAAATACAAGCACCTCTTTGTATCCCGCAGGTTTGCTTGTTTTATGCCGAAGGAAAAAAAACTTTTTTCGTACAGCGGCTTTGTACGGCAGAAATTCTGCGTATGAATTTTGCTTGATGCTCGGCCCAACAGAACTCGAATTTGTTATCGAATTATACTGAGGAAAATAGAAATAAAGCAATGACTTTGCACATGATTACGACCGGCTGAAATCCGAATTTGTATTCAAGTCATTCCTATGTGGTTGAGAGAAAGCTAATAAATCTTATGATCGTGGTTTAAGCCGGCAGAAAATTTGAGCTTTAAGTAAACTTTTTAATTTGTAAATGCATTTCCATAAGTTATCTCCTGAAACAAAAATATATTCATGCTTTTTTAGAGTTTAAGAGATAATGAGGAGTCCATTAAGATATTTATTTTTCCTTCTACCTCATCATAAATAGAGTATCGATAAATCTAAAAATTGCTTTCTATGCATTTATGCACATTTCTTTCTCAAGAAAAAAATATGTGGTTTTACCTTCGGTCGTACATATGGTGAGGATTTTGTGGAAACACATTTTGACTAATATTCATTCCAAGTATTTAAATTTTAGAAACACCCTCACTTGCGTTTACGCGGTATTTTGATGTCAAACAGCATCACGGTATTTTCAACTGATATCGGAATATCTGTGCTAATAAATTTTACCACTTTCAATCCCTAAGCGTAGAATTCCAAAAAGACTAATATTATTAATATGCATTTTAATAAGCAATATTTAGAAACAAGATAAATAACGATATATCTTAAGTGCAATAAATATTAATGAATACGAATAAATATATTTTACCCCTTTTTCAACCCTAAGGTTGAATTTTAAAGATTTTTAGACACCCAAAATATTTTACGATTCAGTGTTCAGCGTTTTGGGCTGTGGGTTGATGAGTCGATAAGTGAGGACAGTATTCTATACATACAAATATTCAGATTTCGATATTTCAAATGTCAACATGAAGAGTATTTGCGATATCAGTATAAGCGATATTTGCGATAATATATCGCCATATATTTTCAATACTATCTGGAAGCGCTATATCGCAGCGACAGACATATAGTCAACACGTTTGAACATTATTGAAACGTGGATATCGCACAGCCCTACCTGTTGTAGTTAGCCCTTGGTATCCTGCAGACCGGCACCAGGCCGGAGTTGACGTACGATCTGATCCTACGCATTATATATCCGGGACAGTTGTAGGAACACTGATTGCCAGGAAAGTACCTCAACATAACGCAGGCATTCCGTATCAACATGTGCCGTCTGTGGACGAGACAGTGTACCCGATGTCTGTTTCATGACGGGTATCGCTATGCTGCCAGTGTCCACAGAATTATTACCAGAGGCGACCTGAAATCATGTCCTATGGTTCACCACGTCGTTATTCAGGCCCGTACCTCCAACAAACCGGCATAGTATCCCCTATGTTTTCGGGTTATCATTCTCACACACGACAATATCCGTGGCTTGGCTGAAAACAACGCGATGCCACTTGCCATCACTCTACGCCCCCTGGCTACTGCACCAATTCATACGCACCGCCTGATTTGGTATTGACGGTAGTCTGTTCGCGGAGTGATGAACCTGCATTCCAGTCGAAGTCAGAAACCTAGATATTGTGCGTAATGACACGGGGTATTGTTAAGTGATCACTAACTGTGTCCGGAGTGTCCGCATGGCTGGCGCCAATGCAAGTGGGTTGTTTAAGGCTGCCGGGTACCTAAAGGTTTTTTATAAGTTTGAGAGCGAGAAGAGCGGATGCGATAAGGGTGACACTGCCACGTGCATCAAGTGCCTCATCGCCGCTAGGCTCAAGGCTCTGAACTGACGTGCAGTGTTCTCGTCACACAGCTTGTACCTACGGGACTTTCAGCGGGGACCTTGTTAAATTATTGGTGGAAAGTCTGTAGAAAGGTTCGATGCAGGGCCCTAGGGTAGTTTTGTATGATTCTGAAGTGTATTTTTTGAGCTACACCGCTTTAAAAAAGCCGTTTTTAGCCATTTCGGAGTTATCAAAATGGTGTTTCAAATGCACGTGACGTCTCAAAAGTACCCAGCAGCCCTCGTCCAAACTGTGTTTTATTTTCGTAAAAAGCACATTAGACGCACGTTTAATATTTTTATGGTAAAACATGTATTGCAAACACACTGCAACGCAATTCAAGCGCCAGGTAGGAGGCTTGTNCGTTTAATATTTTTATGGTAAAACATGTATTGCAAACACACTGCAACGCAATTCAAGCGCCAGGTAGGAGGCTTGATACACGATACGACTATCCTCTCTTGGCCTGGCCTACATTGGTCGATCGGAACCTTTACATGTGTGTGTGCCCTCACTCGTTGGTTCAAGCATTAGGCCACCGTGACATCTCAAATGCCTGGAAATTTCACGATACCTCCATCCGGCTTCATTGTGACATAAAATACAGCCCTTATGAAGCTCTATCAAGTGGTGGTAATGCCGTCTAAAGCATATATGATGAAAACTCTGAGTTTGGTGACTTTCCCCTAATATATTGACTGACTACTCCTTACAAGCCTTAAAACACTGTCGCTGTAATCACGACCGAAACATTTATGCATTCTGGTGGTGTTCTAGTCGATACATATAAATGTATCTCTTTTCATTTATACACACAACGATGACGTGCCTGTGCACCAAATTAATTCCTATTTGGGTAATTCAATCTGGGTGTTCTTAATTATATTCAGACACTTTACATACAAATTGTACATACCATTAAATTCACCATATCTTACTTATTTTCATGCGAAACACACAAATCTGGATATTTAATTAAAATGAATATTATTTAAACTTAGATAAAAATTACCTATCTCGGTTTATGCAGCAAGCCGTAAAGGAAAGATGATGAGTTAAATGTGTAGAAAGGTAGTAGGAGCTAAAAGAATCAGAATCTGTGTCACACCCAACGTTATTAAGCAGTGGGATTCTGCGAACGTTTACAATTGTCAACCGCAATATTAGTATGAGCCACAAACACTTATTAAATCGACAGGGGGGGGGGTATTGAACCCATATCCCCCCAAAAAGGCTTCCTCTTACATAACGGAAGCGTTCATAAATTAAGAAAAACTAATTGGAAATAGTTCTCTCACTGTTCTTCCAATGAAGTGAAAGTAATATTTTAATCAGTTTTTAGCCCACTGTTCGAAGGAAGGAAAAACTTATGAGATCACTTTCCTGTCTGTGTCTGTGCACGTGTCTGTCCTCACTTTAAAATTTAGAACACGTGAACCGAATCTCACCGAACTCGGTACACGTACATTACTAAATAAGCAAATCTGATTTTTTTTTATTTTGACCACGTAGGGTACTTACTTTACGAATGGCCGATATTTCAATATTTAGGGTGATGTCATATCTCGTGAACCATTGAACCGATTTAAACTAAATTTTGTGTGTTGACAGCGCATCGAGTAAGCACTCAATTAAGAAATATAAATTGTGGTTAATCAGCCGTTTTGGTAGCTAGCACAAGATTATAAATAAAGATTTTACGTTAAATCTCGAAGACTACGCAACCAATTCTCACCAAATTCAATACGTAAGTAGTATTTTGGTAGTCCATTTAAATGCCTGCAACTCGAAAAATCTAGGCCCTTATTTTCATTGTGGCGGCAATGAAAATATTGTAGGTTTATATCTACGCCATTGTGCCAGGTAACCCCAACTGAAAAAAAAATTTTATTTAATATCTTGGGAAACAAGCAAAATATTTTTGTCAAAATTAGGAAAGAATTGTTCTTTCGAAGACCATATTTTTTATATGTATTGTGCGCAAGACCCTTATTTTTAGAATGGCGGCTATAAAATTTTTTTGATCTTAGTGTGCTATCCCTATGAAACTTGGTAACCGATTTTAACTTATCTCTGTACACTGGCAGTATATATGGCAATCATAGAATATGCTTATACGAAATATTTTTTATTTCCATTAATGTAGGTCGTCAATTGAAAAATTCGTAGTTTTCTGCCATTTCTTGAGCAACAATCTATCGATTCCGACCAAATTCTATATGCAAGTAGTGCTACAGTAGGGTATGTAAACTAACATGTTTTATTTGCGGCAGGTTTTTTTTAATAGAGTTAATATAAACAATTTATATTATTATGATATATCTATGAAACAATTCAACAAAACTCAATTACATTTTGTATGCCAACAGTATTCANCAATTTATATTATTATGATATATCTATGAAACAATTCAACAAAACTCAATTACATTTTGTATGCCAACAGTATTCTTTAGAAGCATCTACCATGCATAAATACTCACTTGGCCCTTTTTGCAAAATAGGGCCAGGCGAGTAAATCGAACATTNTTAGAAGCATCTACCATGCATAAATACTCACTTGGCCCTTTTTGCAAAATAGGGCCAGGCGAGTAAATCGAACATTTTGGCAAATTTGCGGAAAAATTCAACCGAATTCCACCAAATCTTGCATACCATTAGTGCTACTGTAAACCATGAAAAGTTACATTATTTAAGTGTGGTCACACATTGATTTTAATAATGGCGCCCATATAAATATTTTGATAAATTTTTACTATTTAACCAAATGCAACAAAAATGTTATGCTGGCACAATATTTTAGAATCATTCTATAAGGAACCTCTTATTTAAGGTAATTTTGTAAGATAGCACAACATAGTAAAATAAGGTTTTCATACCATACCTTGGGGACCAATCTACGGATATACACCAAATTCTTCACACAAGTTGTGCTACTGTAGGCCATTTAATCTTATTTGTTTTACGTGTTCAAGACACTTATTTTCTATATGATGGCCATGTAAATATTTCAGGTTAGTGAACCATATCTTTATAAACGTTAGTCTGATTACNACTTATTTTCTATATGATGGCCATGTAAATATTTCAGGTTAGTGAACCATATCTTTATAAACGTTAGTCTGATTACACCAGCAGTTATTGTTTGGAATCTTACCAACGTGATGCAATTGATTGCGAGATAGCTTATTTTTACTAAGTTTTCTGGGTTCGAGTTCCGGGTAAGGCACACGTGTATTTGTAACTGTCAAGGAACTTTTGAATACGTTTCTGGTTTCACCTCTAATGGTATTGCTACCCATGNAGTTATTGTTTGGAATCTTACCAACGTGATGCAATTGATTGCGAGATAGCTTATTTTTACTAAGTTTTCTGGGTTCGAGTTCCGGGTAAGGCACACGTGTATTTGTAACTGTCAAGGAACTTTTGAATACGTTTCTGGTTTCACCTCTAATGGTATTGCTACCCATGAGACTTCAAGGTCTACTTACCATATAAACTTTAAAGAACTTCATTATACAATATTTGCAACCATGTAAAGGAAAGCAGATTTTTCAAAATCCAGTTTGAAGTAGTCGTGAATAAAGAGTAACAAGGAACGATGGAACGTTAGTATCGTGTAAGTAGTATCGAGTGGTCCCATTAAGGCTCATTATCTCCTCACACTCACTGCAGCAATTGGCCACGGACAGCAGTATCAACCAAAATCGAATGTGTTTCAAGTGCTCCAGTTACTGAATATATTCGAAGTATGCTCGTCCATGCACGTGCAAGTACGCAGCTATTTCAAATAAACTAATAGGAATTTCAATTTTTTTACATAATTATTTGTAAAGAGAAAATACTAATTCGGATTCATTAGTCATATTCAGGTCTCTGCAGATGTATATTTGTGTTTTCTGGATTAAAATATATGAGACGATTTATTTATTCTCCTAAAAATTTCNAGGTCTCTGCAGATGTATATTTGTGTTTTCTGGATTAAAATATATGAGACGATTTATTTATTCTCCTAAAAATTTCAAAACTTTTACCAATTAACTAAACGCACACATAAAAGTAAAATATGATAAAAACGTATCTACATTCCTCAGATTAAAGAAAATATTCCGTTTTTAAAATATGCTATTTTCTATGTAAACACTTTTTGTAATATCTGCATGACGAGCACTGCTTGCAGAAAACTGGAAACATTTGCAATTCAGTATTGCGGTCCCCGAGTGTGACATGCTCAACAATGAATAACCTCTGAATAATATTTATATACGCTTTCTATTTCTAGTTGAGTAAGCATTTTGTTGTATGTAACTATTTATTTCCACAATTCCATTCAAAAGTTTGTCGAAAAAAAATGGCATTCGAAATGTGCTCTGAAATATATATTTGACGTTATTAAATGGCGGCTTCGTTTTATTGAAATGGGGTATAATTATTCACGAAATAGTTGAGTTCTATGCTTAGGTAAAATAAATTNACTTATTTTCTATATGATGGCCATGTAAATATTTCAGGTTAGTGAACCATATCTTTATAAACGTTAGTCTGATTATACCAGCAATTATTGCTCCGAATCTTACCAACGTGATGCAATTGATTGCGAGCTAGCTTATTTTTACTAAGTTTTCTGGGTTCGAGTTCCGGGTAAGGCACGCGTGTATTTGTAACTGTCAAGGAACTTTTGAATACGTTTCTGGTTTCACCTCTAATGGTATTGCTACCCACGAGACTTCAAGGTCTACTTACCATATAAACTTTAAAGAACTTCATTATACAATATTTGCAACCATGTAAAGGAAAGCAGATTTTTCAAAATCCAGTTTGAAGTAGTCGTGAATAAAGAGTAACAAGGAACGATGGAACGTTAGTATCGTGTAAGTAGTATCGAGTGGTCCCATTAAGGCTCATTATCTCCTCACACTCACTGCAGCAATTGGCCACGGACAGCAGTATCAACCAAAATCGAATGTGTTTCAAGTGCTCCAGTTACTGAATATATTCGAAGTATGCTCGTCCATGCACGTGCAAGTACGCAGCTATTTAAAGTAAACTAATAGGAATTAAAATTTTTTTACATAATTATTTGTAAAGAGAAAATACTAATTCGGATTCATTAGTCATATTTAGGTCTCTGCAGATGTATATTTGTGTTTTCTGGATTAAAATATATGAGACGATTTATTTATTCTCCTAAAAATTTCAAAACTTTTACCAATTAACTAAACGCACACATAAAAGTAAAATATGATAAAAACGTATCTACATTCCTCAGATTAAAGAAAATATTCCGTTTTTAAAATATGCTATTTTCTATGTAAACACTTTTTGTAATATCTGCATGACGAGCACTGCTTGCAGAAAACTGGAAACATTTGCAATTCAGTATTGCGGTCCCCGAGTGTGACATGCTCAACAATGAATAACCTCTGAATAATATTTATATACGCTTTCTATTTCTAGTTGAGTAAGCATTTTGTTGTATGTAACTATTTATTTCCACAATTCCATTCAAAAGTTTGTCGAAAAAAAATGGCATTCGAAATGTGCTCTGAAATATATATTTGACGTTATTAAATGGCGGCTTCGTTTTATTGAAATGGGGTATAATTATTCACGAAATAGTTGAGTTCTATGCTTAGGTAAAATAAATTTTATATTAACAAAATGGTAAATGTAATTATTTTTAGATTGCTGAGATCTGCCTCTCCGTACATATTTCTACGTTGTTCTCTTATACTGCAAATCGAAGTAGTTCAGCTCTTCAGCTAGCTTCTTTTTCCATTCGTTTTGTCTGAAATAGTGTCCCGAGATATTAACTCACATGCTTATATATTTCTGTAACTGGCAAAACTAAAGTTATGGTGTATTCAACGGAAGCATGCCTAAGTCTTACATGAAANTGGCGGCTTCGTTTTATTGAAATGGGGTATAATTATTCACGAAATAGTTGAGTTCTATGCTTAGGTAAAATAAATGTTATATTAACAAAATGGTAAATGTAATTATTTTTAGATTGCTGAGATCTGCCTCTCCGTACATATTTCTACGTTGTTCTCTTATACTGCAAATCGAAGTAGTTCAGCTCATAAACTAGCTTCTTTTTCCATTCGTTTTGTCTGAAATAGTGTCCCGAGATATTAACTCACAGGCTTATATATTTCTGTAACTGGCAAAACTAAAGTTATGGTGTATTCAACGGAAGCATGCCTAAGTCTTACATGAAANGCTTATATATTTCTGTAACTGGCAAAACTAAAGTTATGGTGTATTCAACGGAAGCATGCCTAAGTCTTACATGAAAAATCTTTAACTCATATTGATTTTTTCATTTTAAATGTTACACGAAAAATTTTATAGCAGGAAAAAGTGTCATTTTTCTGCTTTAAAATGTAGGAAATTTTTAAAGCGTTTTAACTTGGTTTTTCAGAAATATAAAAGTTACTAAAATATTATATGCGACAGATTTATCACATAATGTGATCAGGCTTCATGTTGACAGGACACGTGATCTTAATGCAACATGTTTAACAGCATCGCATACATTTTTTATTTGAGTGTACGCCTATGTTAAAGTAATCTGCGTGTTATTCATGTACGACGAGCTGCTACATGTAATATTATTACACCGGTGAGAACGTGTTTGGATTACCAGTTTCTGTGATAATGCACACGCCATGCGAAGGGGCTCAGCCCATTGAACACTGTACCGATCTGAATCCACTATAATATATTGCGTTTATACATCACCTATCTGAAGAGGTCATAGCACGTGTTATGGGCCTTTGAACGCCTCATTCGCCCCGTTGTCAGCAAATACGGATAATGCCTGGAGCGTTTCTACGTGTAGCACGACAATGTTCATGCGTACAGAGGCGTGCATTATGTCACACGTTCAAATATTTGAGAGCTTCCAGCAAATATTCACATTATCTGTCACACAAGCAACGCTAGAGAACAGCTTATAATCAAATATTCTATCTGNAGCTTCCAGCAAATATTCACATTATCTGTCACACAAGCAACGCTAGAGAACAGCTTATAATCAAATATTCTATCTGTTCGAAATTAAATTGGACTTCGGGCTCTGTGGCGACATTTGTATTCCTTATTTTGTGACAATAATCACATGCGCTCGTGTGTTCGTGTTCCTCGCCTATTTTAAATATTTTCACTAGAGCACTGTTTCCCAACAATTTATGTAAAATTTGGTACGACATTTGCCTTACCACTTGACAACGTATTTACTCATTTTTGAAGCATTTTTTTTTGTGCAAACCTATTCATTACGAAAGTCAGAGCTTGGCTATTTAAAATTCTGCAGCAAATTAAGCAAACGAAAAATCGTTAACTTTAAGTATTTTAGCTGCAAATGCAATAAAAGAAATAATTAAAATAATGTCTCAATTTTTACTTTAAATAACTTATGTCTTCTGCGTGGCACAGAATGTTACATAATTTTTGAGCTTTGTAATTCCGTAAGGAATTGAGAACAAATCTGTGAAAATGGCGTAACTTACATATTGTATGGGTTAGTGTTATAGTTGTCATACTCCGTGGAGAAGTTTTTGGGTTACGAGTGAAAGTTGTGGAAAGTTTGAGATTATAAAACAAAATAAGATAGGAATGTTTGTATAGGCTGTTCAAGGTAAATTGAGCACTTTTGAGGCCCTAGATACTTTTATCCGATCAGCCATTTTTTATCTTTCCACCACATTTTAAAATTAATACTGCTATGTGAGTAATAAACACATGTATATATATTTCACCGTACTCAAATTTAACGCCTAAGGTTGCAATACAATTTATGTATTGACTGTTATTCCAAATGAGAGGGCTTCAGAAAGTGCTCACTTTACAGTGAGCACTTTCCCTCAAAGTTTATTCCNTTGACTGTTATTCCAAATGAGAGGGCTTCAGAAAGTGCTCACTTTACAGTGAGCACTTTCCCTCAAAGTTTATTCCCCTCAAAGTTAATGTTTGATGTAATGTGCTAAACATCCCTTCAGTTGCTAGCCTGTTTAAATCTAGATTTACGATGCGGAGTACTGAGGAAAAATTTTAACTAAAAAATTATTATATTTTCCATTTATTTACTCACTTATTTTTATGAATTCCTTGCGTAACCGTGAATGTGAATTCAAATTCCTTAAAATAATTTAATTTCCCTGACTGTTTACATATTTTATGAAGTAACTGATAAGTACAAAAAAATCACCAAAAAATTTGTTGTTTTTAAATTTAGCACAAAACAAAAATTCGTAATAATAGTCCACACATTTGTAAGTTGGAAATATAGTGAAATTAGCTGAACTATACGGCTATGGTCAGTTTTGCAAACAAATAATGTACGACTTAATTTAAATCTACGTCATTACAGTATGACATAACCCACCTATTTTTCCCTCCTTCGACCCATATATTAAAGCGGAATTTTTTTATTCATTATTTGTTAGTAAGTCATTTATTACGCACTTTTAGACACTTCTGCGAGAGAATTGAAAATGTTAGTGTAACCAGCCATTTGCAATGATATCACGCAAAATTTCCAATGCTCACAGCGCTAAACATTTTGTGGTATAGTTCACCCACGGTTACTTCAAACTTTTCTGAATCGCTGCTAAATTTATATTTCTAGACTATTCCTCGGCGTCATGCAATCGAAGTTTATCAGAGTATATATGAGATTACACGNTGCTAAATTTATATTTCTAGACTATTCCTCGGCGTCATGCAATCGAAGTTTATCAGAGTATATATGAGATTACACGAAAGGGAGAGCGCAACGAATTCGTGCTCACTCTATATAATACCATTTTTCGCGAGAACTGTTTCTTACCAAGCATTAACAACACATTTATTTTATCCCTGTTTTTATTTATATTCATTATAAATGAAATATTAAAATTTATAGACAAAATATAAGTCAATGATCCATTTTACCAAACATAAGGTACTTTTATGTAAACACAAGTATACATTGAGGCAACAAAAGTCATGGGATACCTCCTAATATCGTGTTGGACCTCCTTTTGCCCGGCGAAGTGCAGCAACTCGACGTGGCATGGACTCAACAAGTCGTTGGAAGTCCCCGGCAGAAATATTGAGCAATGCTGCATCTATAGACGTTCATAATTGCGAAAGTGCACAGGTGCAGTAGTTTGTGCACGAACTGACATCTCTATTATGTCCCTTAAATGTTCGATCGAATTCATGTCAGGCGATCTTGGTGGCCAAATCATTCGCTGGAACTGTCCAGAATGTTCTTCAAACCAATCGCTAACAGTTGTAGTCCGGTGACATGGCGCATTGTCATCCATAAAAATTCCAACGTCGTTTGGGTACATGAAGTCCATGAATGGCTGCAAGTGGTCTCCAAGTAGCTGAACATAACCCTTTCCAGTCAATGATCAGTTCAGTTGGACCAGAACCCCCAGTCCATTCCATCTAAAAACAGCCGACACCATTATGGAGCAACCACCAGCATGCACAGTTCCTTGTTGACAAGTTGGGTCCATGGATTTGTGGGGTCTGCGCCACATTCGAACCCTACCATCAGCTCTTACCAACTGAAATAGGGACTCATAGACCAAGCCACGGTTTTCCAGTTGTCTACGGTCCAACCGATATCGTCACGAGCCCAGGAGAGGCGCTGCAGGCGATGTCGTGCTGTTAGTAAAGGCACTCGAGTCGGCCTTCTGCTGGCATAGCCCAGTGCAGTCAAAGTTCGCCGCATTTTCCTAATGGACACGTCCATCGTACGTNGCAGTCAAAGTTCGCCGCATTTTCCTAATGGACACGTCCATCGTACGTCCCACATTGATTCTTGTGGTTATTTCACGCAGTGTTGCTTGTCTGTTAACACTGACCATTCTGCGCACACGTCGTTGGTCTTGCTCATTAAGTGCAGGTGGTCGGCCACTGCGTTGTCCATGGTGGGAGGTTATTCCTGAAATGAGGTATTCTCGGCACACTCTTGACACTGTGGATCTTGGAATGTTGAATTCCCTAACCATTTCCGAAATAGAATATCCCATGCGTCTATACTAACTACTATTCCGCGTTCAAAGTCTGTTAATTCCCGTCGTGCGGCCACAATCACGTCAGAGACCATTTCACATGACTCACTTGACTACAAATGAAANAGTCTGTTAATTCCCGTCGTGCGGCCACAATCACGTCAGAGACCATTTCACATGACTCACTTGACTACAAATGAAAGCCCAACCAATGCACTGCCCATGTATATATTTTGTAAGCGAAACTACTGCCATCTGTATTTTTGCATATTGCTATCNAACCTGTTAATTCCCGTCGTGCGGCCACAATCACGTCAGAGACCATTTCACATGACTCACTTGACTACAAATGAATGCCCAACCAATGCACTGCCCATGTATATATTTTGTAAGCGAAACTACTGCCATCTGTATTTTTGCATATTGCTATCNGCCCAACCAATGCACTGCCCATGTATATATTTTGTAAGCGAAACTACTGCCATCTGTATTTTTGCATATTGCTATCCCATGAGTTTTGTCAACTCAGTGTATGACGCTTGTGATACACTGCGTATATTGTAAACAACCGACCACGTCAAATATGGGGTAATTTTTTAAAGGTTTGATTAAAAAAGTGTTAAGAAACAGCGAACACATTATAAGTGTCGAATTAAAAGTGTTTCATAGCTGCCACACATGCAGCNTAAAAAAGTGTTAAGAAACAGCGAACACATTATAAGTGTCGAATTAAAAGTGTTTCATAGCTGCCACACATGCAGTTATTCTCAGGTGATGCCAAACAAAAACATTGTTATCTCACCTGAAAACAAGATCTCCGGCAATCTGTTGGCCACACCAGAAAATTTAATTGATCTGCTTAGGAAAATAATCATGCTATATTTTTTTCCGCCATAATGCTTCTGTATTATTCCCTNGAAAATTTAATTGATCTGCTTAGGAAAATAATCATGCTATATTTTTTTCCGCCATAATGCTTCTGTATTATTCCCTAATTGAGCATAAAAATATACTTGGTTTATGTAGCACGGTCGTCATGTGAGAATGACATATAAATATTTATAGTTCATTTCACTTAATTTTACACCCTGCCAAGATAAGATATTAATAGGACACACTTAGCCTAAACCAAAGCAGTGAAGTTAATGATACATTAAATTCTAAAATAATACGTTTAGTGTTTCTGACACTTTCATAAATATTTAAGCCTGAAATTTTATGTCATGATTTTATTGTAACATACCGAAATCAAAACACATTCAAATGCATTCAGCCTTATAATCACACAAACAAACTTTCTGGAGTGGTTTTTTACTAACATTGTATGTCGTTTAACTTGAATGTCAAAGGAAATATGCCCCTCATTAAATNCTTTCTGGAGTGGTTTTTTACTAACATTGTATGTCGTTTAACTTGAATGTCAAAGGAAATATGCCCCTCATTAAATTGGTGCTGAAAGTGTTTTTACATGTAAAATAAAGAACACAATTTGGGAAGGCTATGGTAAATACGAGGAGGTAGTAAGCCTGAACAAAATTTTGGTGACTGTAAATTTCTCAAACTACTACTTGCAGAATTGAGTAAACTNGAGGAGGTAGTAAGCCTGAACAAAATTTTGGTGACTGTAAATTTCTCAAACTACTACTTGCAGAATTGAGTAAACTCAATAGATAGTTTAGCATACCAAGTTCCAGTTAAATAGCGAATATGGTACCGTAGACACGGCATAATAAGCTACAACAATCAAAAGGCCACTTTAAAATTCACGATGTAACTTATAAAACATCTAAGTGGCTTCTCATAGTTTGGTTAGATTTAAAATGTTGTGACAAATAATCGAGGAGTTCTGGACGTATCAATCTCGTGTTTTAAATTCAGACGACTTTCTGCAACGTCCATCGTTCCTTCATCGTACTATAAAGTGCTGATAATACATTCCAGATATTTCCGTAAAATTGCGGATATATTGCTTTTTCATCAAAAAGATTTGCCGTACATTTCACACAAGTTCCTGTGAATTCTCAGAACGTGTTCATTAAACCTACTAGTAAGTATTTATGTACTTGCGGTTTCAAAACATTACGAGATATAATATTTAATTTTCGTTATGGGGGTGTTATACAGTGCATAAAAAATAAATGTAAAAAAATATTAACATTTCCTATTATGGAGTCAGATTTTAACACCGATCACAAGATTTTGAGGTCTGTGACTCTAGTTACACACCTAAGGCACTTTATAACGCCCTACACTAAGGTTTGTTCCACTCAGGCTAGAAACAAAATGAGAATTTGTATGCGATAGTTTGGCATAGGGAGTATTTCCGCTGCTAGGTGCGCAATGTTCCAAAAATAACCTTTTAAGTAAAATATTAAGCTACGTGAAATATAAATTAGAAATATTTTACTCAGTTACGAAGTTATTTTATATTTGTTTTAAGAATTTGGTAATTATCCTGTTTTTTAACGTATACGTTAGAGAAAATATCGTACATTGAAGACACCAGCGCTTTCCTAAATGCGAAAAAATNTCCTGTTTTTTAACGTATACGTTAGAGAAAATATCGTACATTGAAGACACCAGCGCTTTCCTAAATGCGAAAAAAAATCCCCTTTGCCAAACTTTTAACATTGATCTTCTCAATCTGTAGTAGACGTAACCTTATTTACACTCACATNAAAAAATCCCCTTTGCCAAACTTTTAACATTGATCTTCTCAATCTGTAGTAGACGTAACCTTATTTACACTCACATAGGGCGTTTTTTTGACATGTGATATAAATACTGGATTCCCAAAAGTAATGTTTACACTATTTGTACTTCAATAACAGAGAAACTATAAAAGACAATATGATGGGACTGCGTGTATTTGACGCTGTAAGAACAAAGTTGGTCGTGTACAGGCGCGCGTAGTATTTATGCTGTTGTCAGTTCCGTTTGCATTAGCCGTAATGGCAGAAGTGACAAGGTTTTATTTCGAGCAATGTAGGTGTATTTTAAAGTGTTATTGTAAATGCGATAACATAATAGATGTACAGAGACGATAGCCCCTTAGAATTTTATACTACGCCACCATTACGTGCAACGACGTCCCGATAATTTTGAGAGAGATGAAACTGCGTGTGATGTGAAGAAAGGATGGTGCGGCAGGAATAGAACGACAACCGAAGAAGGAAGTATGGGAGCTGTTATGCACCCGTGAAGTCGAAGTCTGTTCTTCATGCTGTGCACAAGCCAGTTTTAAGTAAATTAATTGTCCAACCCGTTNTTTCGAGCAATGTAGGTGTATTTTAAAGTGTTATTGTAAATGCGATAACATAATAGATGTACAGAGACGATAGCCGCTTAGAATTTTATACTACGCCACCATTACGTGCAACGACGTCCCGATAATTTTGAAAGAGATGAAACTGCGTGTGATGTGAAGAAAGGATGGTGCGGCAGGAATAGAACGACAACCGAAGAAGGAAGCATGGGAGCTGTTGTGCACCCGTGAAGTCGAAGTCTGTTCTTCATGCTGTGCACAAGCCAGTTTTAAGTAAATTAATTGTCCAACCCGTTTTATAGTAATTAAACTGCACGCCCTACATCCCCATGTTGCTTCACTCTACGAATGAAGATGACTCAGATGACTCACATAGGCGTGTCGGAGTTTGTGAGTGGGTTGTGAACATTTTATCAACGTGATTATTTTGTCCGATAAGGCAACCTTTTTAATATAAAGTAACTGTCAACCGCTCCGAATATGTGTACTGTGCCGATTGTGGTATATTAAGCAGTGAATTTTCCTGGGTGTGTGGGGCGGTATGTCTGCACAGAACCTGTGGGCCATTCTTTTTGACGGAGTGGTGACAAGTGAAAGCTACCGTAACGTGTTACAGTACATCACTGTGACAGCTGATCATCAACTCTACCAGATGGCGATCTTTTTTTTTCAGTAGGACTGTGGACCGCCACATTATCATCGATATTTTCGGTCGATAATGTATGAAACGATTGGGAGGTGGATAGGCCGTTGATGAAGTGTCGAGTATCCACCCAGATCTTCAGATTCTACGCTGTTGATTTTTCTCTGTGGGTAACTCTGAAGAACGCTGTGCATGTCAGAAAGCCATAGACACTGGATACCACGACGTACGTTATTATGACAATCCGTGAATGCACTCCCATGGAAACCGTAGCTAGTGCTGGCCACTCTGTTCTTCAACGTTGTAGACGACGTCTTGCTGGCTGCTTATGGCAGATACTTTTTAATGTTTGTGACTTCTATTAGCTCTCGCACACACCTCATTTTGTGCATATAGCATAAAATACAAGCAATCCTATGGGACTATCTTTAAAACATTTCCGGTTACTCACGTTCAAAGAGTATAAACCTTAATTTTGGACACACGGGGTAAAATTATTAATCATTTTATATCCGCAGCATTTTAATTTATGGTAATGTTAAAAACTTTAAGTGTTGCAAACCGTTAGAGGTGTCTTGTGCTAATTTTGTTTGTGTGAGGGAATAAGTTTAGGTGACAGAAACCATAATTGTTTGGTTACAGTAGCGAAGACAGCCTCGTCCTACCCAGCATTGTTCGTTCACGAAACCCGAAGTTATTATAAATACGAAGACGTTTCATAATTTTATGTACGAAATTTAGTTCAGTTTTTCATCATTTGGGATTGTATTTCCGTAAATGTACTGTGCATTTCCGTAAACATTTCCACGAACATACGGAAATTATTTAACAGTGTGACACACTTAAATATGTTTAATGTATACTTATTTAGAGCATTCTTAAGCAAATGCCAGCATGTCATCCTTGGATCATATCGATTTATCAGTTCCACAGGTTCCACAGATACAATATATAGCACAAATCGTAGAGACGGACGTTTAGATTTAAGTTATATTTATAAAGTTAATTTCAACTCAGTGTATTTAATAGTAACATTATTGTGTTAATAGTTTGTATTGTTTTTGGTACACTGGAAGATATTATAATAAAAACATTGTTATTCTAGATTACACTATTCTTCATAATAGTTAATATAAAGTGGAACAAATAAATTAAAAATATTTGCTAGGTACTAAGAGCGTATAAAGTTTGATTGACATATGCCTAGTTATTCCGTAGACATGACACATTAATATAAAATATTTACAAGTCAGACTTAGGAAAAATATTGTCTGATGCACTAATTTCGTGTGTGTTTAGCGTAGTCTCCCGTAGTTCTATTTGCATGCCAAATTTAATGGCAATTTTTACAGTTGTTCTGGAGATAATATTAAAAAAAAATAATTTATTCAGGTATCGCTATCATACAAAATGACGGCTAGATAGGGCGGCGATTTGGCGTATTTAAGCACCACGACAGTTACATACAACAAAATAACTATGGTTATAGAGTTTGCCTAATTTTTTAGTATTTGTCGCACACCCATAAAAATAAAAAATTTGGCGTGTCCGCCGTTCCGAAAACAACGTTTTATTTTCTTCTCAATTTTTGGTGCATTATCACACGATATCTTACAGAAGTTCGACAAAAGTGGCTCGCAACAGATACAGTCAGCAGTCAAATATTGTCTTAAGAAGGTCTTATTTGTATTAGCTATACTTTTCTGAACTAATATACAGTAATTCAATTGCGACCGATTATGTAAATTTAAATTATATAAATAATTTAATATACTACCACAACAAATGTTTATGCAAAACTTAGTGGCAAACCGTTGATTAGTTTCGGAAATAAAGTATGCAAAATGCTGTTAAGTAGGAAGCTTTCTTTAACAAATGGTCAGCCAAAACTCATTGTAATATTAAAAACACAAAAACCGGACATTAAGTGTACATGTTTGTTTAAAATGCNATTGTAATATTAAAAACACAAAAACCGGACATTAAGTGTACATGTTTGTTTAAAATGCCTGTAATACAACTGTAGATATGGCATTCTAACTAAAGTATTTATATAACCTTTAATTTAAGAGTAATAGTTTAATATACCCAATACGTACACCAATGTCGCAATTTTGTTAGCACTAATTTGGCAACAATTTGAAGGTAGTTTTATCAATAATTTTCAATATCAGGTAGGATTTATATTTTAGAGTATGACCCTATATAATGAAATAGCGTCGAAAAGATCACGTAAATAAGCTGCTTTGAAATGTTTGCAGCAGGTACTGTTGGTTAAATCCTNAATGAAATAGCGTCGAAAAGATCACGTAAATAAGCTGCTTTGAAATGTTTGCAGCAGGTACTGTTGGTTAAATCCTTCAAACCTCTCTGAATATGGAATTATAACTAATAATATTTGTAATGGCGCCATTTTGAAAATAAACTTCAAATATAATTAATTGAAATATGATTTTTTAGTCTCCCGTAGTACTGCCTCCTTACAGACATTTTCTGGCGTCGTTTTAGCGGTTCCCTTCATATGATGTACCAAGTTTATTATTTTCCGATTGTGCATACATTCAAAATGAGACACTTATACGGCAATATTTCTAAGCACACAGCTATAAGTTCTAAATATTATCAAACAGGTATTGATCAAACCAGTTCAATGGTGCCTGAGATACGTCATAACAGAAAAAATTTAAAATGGCCCCTATTTTGAAAACACGTATTAGTCTTGTGAAATACTACGCAAGCCCAGTGTTTATAGTGCATAGAATTTGGTGAAACTAAATGTTTGGGTTAAACAGTATAACAGAGCTTAGTAAAATATAAATCACCAGTTTTAAAATAAACTTTATNGAAACTAAATGTTTGGGTTAAACAGTATAACAGAGCTTAGTAAAATATAAATCACCAGTTTTAAAATAAACTTTATCTGTTGCCAGCCATTACCTAAAATTGCTTAAAAATTACAAGATATAAACATAAAATTGAATAATATTCACGAATATGATAGCATGTAATTTTTAAATATATATAACTAGGTAATAGTAATGAACAATTATATCAATATCGATCTAAAATCACAGAATTTCTTATTTATTAATCAACTCGGCAACATATAAAAGCATATAAACGTACAGACTGTAGTAAAATGATATACAAAATAACGACTATAAGCATAATGGGTTCCAAATTTATAAGAAGTNACGTACAGACTGTAGTAAAATGATATACAAAATAACGACTATAAGCATAATGGGTTCCAAATTTATAAGAAGTTTTATCATATAAGGTTGAACCTAATTTTTTTTTCATTTCTTTAATCTCTTTAAGATAAAATGATATTTTCACACAACGATAACAAAACATAATAATCTGTGGCGTCCATTTTAGAAATAATTTCGAATATCAGAGCAATGCCGACAAAAATATAAACAACATCATTTTCCAGAGGAAAAGTAATTCATTCACTCGTTTGCATTAACACAAGAGTTTTGCTATAGATCCCATAATCTATACAATCTGTAAATACTCGCTAGATAAAACACTTATCCAACGGGTCTATAATTAAAATACTTAATTAAATAAGCAATTACACCATGATCATAATGATAGGAATGAGATATTAACTTATACATTAACATTTACATAAACAATAGTATAAAATGGGTAAAATAAACAAATGCAATAAAGTTATATTTTAAAAGTTAGGTTTTTTAGTTGCCATTATCGGTCGATTATAATTTACATAGTTTTCAATACTATTTAACTTTCCTTCATGACGTTAATTTAAGATAATAACTGTCACATCAACAGGCAACTTCCTCACACTGTGTGTGTGTGTGTGNTTCCTTCATGACGTTAATTTAAGATAATAACTGTCACATCAACAGGCAACTTCCTCACACTGTGTGTGTGTGTGTGTGTGCTGCAAGTTTACAACAAACGCAAAGGATAATCGCGTCCTTACTAGGTTCTGATTCACATTNTGTGTGTGTGTGTGTGCTGCAAGTTTACAACAAACGCAAAGGATAATCGCGTCCTTACTAGGTTCTGATTCACATTTCGCGTCACCATAATCCGTTAAGTATTTTAAAAGGAAGTCAATTTATTCGAAAATATTTCTGAAATCGTAAATATGTAAAATTAACTAGAACAGCAAATGGAAAGGCAAATAAGACATTTTAAATATATATCTCTACCTCCACTCTTAAGTCTCCCAGTTACCTAGAGTTTTTTTTCCGCGTTTGAGACCGAGAAGGGCGGTAGTGATAAGGGCGACACTGCCACGCGCATCAAGTGCGCTATCACCGCTAAGCACAAGGATCTGAACTGGCGTGCAGTGTTCTTGTCGCACTGCGTGTGTATATAGGACTTTCAGCAGTGAGCCTATTATTTTATTGATGAAAAGTCTGTAGGAATGTTCAACGCAGGGCCCTTCAATAGTTTTGTAACTCAAGTCACCGCTACTTCAAACATTTCTGAAGCCTGGCTAAGTTGTACTTCCAGGATAATCATCCGCCTAATACAAACAAAGCTTAACCAAGTATAGAAAATTACACCAAATGGACAACGCACCGTGTTCGTGCGCTCTCAGTGTAATTATATTTAGCATAAGAACTATTTCCTACTANTACACCAAATGGACAACGCACCGTGTTCGTGCGCTCTCAGTGTAATTATATTTAGCATAAGAACTATTTCCTACTAGGCTTTATCATCATACCTATTGTATATCGGTTTTTATTCATGTCAGGTATAAATGAAACATTATAATTTATGCAAGATTTTAATTTCACCAAATATTAGTTACTTTTATGATAAGACAAGTATAAAACGCCTGTGTTACATGACATATTTAGGAAACAGCTAAATACGTCATAAATGAGGTGATTTTTCAAAGCTTTGATTCAAAAAGTGGGAAGAAATTGCGAATATACTGTATATATCTGGCGCGTTTATTTTGAGATACAGTGCTTTGGAAAAGCCGTTTTGGGTCATTTTGGAGTACTCTGAAATAGCGTTTCTAATGTGCGTGACGACCTGAAAGCAGTCAACTGCCCTCGTCTGTGTTCTTTTCGTATATCAGCACATTAGACGCGNATGCATGTGTTCTTTTCGTATATCAGCACATTAGACGCGCGTTTAAACGTTTCGCGGAGAAATGTGTATTTATAACACTCTGCAACATTTTTCAAACCCTAGGTAGGCGGGAGCCTTAAGTGGCTAAGAAGCCTCTGATTTTGTCAAAATTTAGCTGTTAAATTGAGGCATGCTCCTGAGAGACTCCGTGCTCGACTANTACACCAAATGGACAACGCACCGTGTTCGTGCGCTCTCAGTGTAATTATATTTAGCATAAGAACTATTTCCTACTTGGCTTTATCATCATACCTATTGTATATCGGTTTTTATTAATGTCAGGTATAAATGAAACATTATAATTTATGCAAGATTTTAATTTCACCAAATATTAGTTACTTTTATGATAAGACAAGTATAAAACGCCTGTGTTACATGACATATATAGGAAACAGCTAAATACGTCATAAATGAGGTGATTTTTCAAAGCTTTGATTCAAAAAGTGGGAAGAAATTGCGAATATACTGTATATATCTGGCGCGTTTATTTTGAGATACAGTGCTTTGGAAAAGCCGTTTTGGGTCATTTTGGAGTACTCTGAAATAGCGTTTCTAATGTGCGTGACGACCTGAAAGCAGTCAACTGCCCTCGTCTGTGTTCTTTTCGTATATCAGCACATTAGACGCGCGTTTAAACGTTTCGCGGAGAAATGTGTATTTATAACACTCTGCAACATTTTTCAAACCCTAGGTAGGCGGGAGCCTTAAGTTGCTAAGAAGCCTCTGATTTTGTCAAAATTTAGCTGTTAAATTGAGGCATGCTCCTGAGAGACTCCGTGCTCGACTATCGACCAGAACTGAAAAAACTGCATTTAAATCGCAAAATTCATGAAATATGGCGTACGTTATATACCACACCCTACACCTAGGATTTGGGAATGCTTATCAATAGAGGATAGGAAAAGAGGAAACCACTTGAACAATTGTAAGAAACTGAAGAAATGTATTTAACAGTTACAGGTTCTAAAACTAGCATGCATTCGGTATCTTGGACGCATCTTCATCTTTGAGACATTTATCAAAACCAATTAGGATTAATATTTAATTTAGCTATATTTATTCATCCTAAGTATTCTAGAGAAATTAAAGCGGTAGATTTGCCTTACATTTATCACTGGTTTTACTCTTATCACTTAAATTTGCTATAAGAATTTTGCTATTTCATATAATATTTCGACCATGTAAGTTTGAATAACATATGATAAAACTACTTTGTCACCAATTTGAAATTAATTTTTTTATTTTAAATGTTTCGTTGCGATACGCGTAGATTTGCATGGTCCGTATGTGGGGAATACTGGGAATTATAACGAGAATCTTAGCGAGTAAAGAAGTATGATATATCACTTCTAGCTCAAAACTCTAAATATTTGCTGTAAACTTCTGCAATATTTCTTTGTGCGCAAATATCCTGAATAAAATAAATTAGTTATTCCGTTACAAATTTTTTCTCAGAAAGAAAATTTTTAAGTGTGCGTTAACCGTGAAATATGAGATAGTAGGAATTAAAAAAACTGTAGCAGATTTGCTGTAAGTAATTACGAACTGGTTTGTGAAAATCATTGCTCTTTCAGGGCCCCTAATTGATTTATGGCTGAGTTTAAATATTCTTAGAAAATTCTTCCGAAAAGCATGTAAACATCAGTTGCCAAACTTTGTAATAACTTTTTTATATTAGCTGACACCGTTCCCGGGGTAACATTCCTAGTTATGGTCGGCAAGTTTCCTCTCAAGTAGGCATTAAGTTGAAGAGCTCATAGATCTCAATTACNACTCTTATCACTTAAATTTGCTATAAGAATTTTGCTATTTCATATAATATTTCGACCATGTAAGTTTGAATAACATATGATAAAACTACTTTGTCACCAATTTGAAATTAATTTTTTTATTTTAAATGTTTCGTTGCGATACGCGTAGATTTGCATGGTCCGTATGTGGGGAATGCTGGGAATTATAACGAGAATCTTAGCGAGTAAAGAAGTATGATGTATCACTTCTAGCTCAAAACTCTAAATATTTGCTGTAAACTTCTGCAATATTTCTTTGTGCGCAAATATCCTGAATNAGCTCAAAACTCTAAATATTTGCTGTAAACTTCTGCAATATTTCTTTGTGCGCAAATATCCTGAATAAAATAAATGAGTTATTCCGTTACAAATTTTTTCTCAGAAAGAAAATTTTTAAGTGTCCGTTAACCGTGAAATATGAGATAGTAGGAATTAAAAAAACTGTAGCAGATTTGCTGTAAGTAATTACGAACTGGTTTGTGAAAATCATTGCTCTTTCAGGACCCCTAATTGATTTATGGCTGAGTTTAAATATTCTTAGAAAATTCTTCCGAAAACCATGTAAACATCAGTTGCCAAACTTTGTAATAACTTTTTTATATTAGCTGACACCGTTCCCGGAGTAACATTCCTAGTTATGGTCGGCAAGTTTCCTCTCAAGTAGGCATTAAGTTGAAGAGCTCATAGATCTCAATTACNGTAACATTCCTAGTTATGGTCGGCAAGTTTCCTCTCAAGTAGGCATTAAGTTGAAGAGCTCATAGATCTCAATTACTGGTTCAGCACTGCGCATCGCTGAGACGTGAGGGGCAGAGGAAAAGGGACAAATGAACGTGTAGAATGGGGGACGTAACAATTAGGATGACGCGGATGGTCTGCTGGCTGGCTCCTCGAAACTTTGCTGTCACGCCAAACTTTTCCCCTCCGCTGTCAAATTGGATTACGTAAATGTGGCGTCCCTTTTTGTCAAATTCACGTCGTTGATTTAATGGAACCACATTTAATTTACGCACACGACTTCTGTCACCAAAATATGATAGCTGTTAGATGCGGTTAAATTATCCTATCAATTGAATTGGTGAGTGGAAAAAGGATAACATTCCACAAAATGGGGAAAGTAAACTGAGATAGCCATTTTATAATATTTATTATAATCCATCTATTGAGTGTAAGAAGCGAAATATTTCAGTCACATAGCATTATTGAAACCAGCCTGGAAGTGTTCGTTGAGTGGAAAAAAGATACAATTTCAGGAATATCCTTCTTCCACACAATGTTGCACGAGTTGTCCCAAGAATGTTGACTGTCTTCAACACAGTATTGCATGTTACTGTGTCACTTATTCTATGGTCGTTTTCTGTCTTGTTATACTTTATGTCGCTCTGCGTTGTGGTTATGTGAAATCTAAGATGACTGGTACAAGCAGTATTTNTTCTGTCTTGTTATACTTTATGTCGCTCTGCGTTGTGGTTATGTGAAATCTAAGATGACTGGTACAAGCAGTATTTAGTGATAACAAGTTTGGCTGGACTTTTAAGATACGTACATACAGACATGTTGTGCAAAAGAAAGAGGTAAAGGGACAAGTAAAAGCGTCGGATTTCATAAACGGCCTGGTTGAGGAAACGTTCAAGCCGAAGACACAAGACAATGTGCCGCTGCCTAAAAAAAAGGATACGTTGGAAAATTACCTTTTANGCTGCCTAAAAAAAAGGATACGTTAACAATTACCTTTTAACCCAAAAAAACATCATGATTTCTCCAAAGTTACACAATATGTACCATAATAATAGAGGCCATTTTATGAATAGATTCTTCTGTGGCCTACGTCAAACANTCCAAAGTTACACAATATGTACCATAATAATAGAGGCCATTTTATGAATAGATTCTTCTGTGGCCTACGTCAAACACAGCAGATAGCTACAATGATGAGTGAACTGGCTCAAAAACACCAATCTTAAACAAAACCTATGTAGACAAGTATCAAATATGTTGTTAAATGCAGTATATTTCTTAGATACTGTGATAGTCAATGTATTTTTGATGAAAAGTATTTGCCGTTACGTCTTTGGGTATTGTTGTGCATTAAATGGAAAAATGATAACAATCCGGGACATTTAATGGTTTCTAATGAATTTCTTCATTTGTCTTTGCACTTGTATAAAGTGCGGAACGACTATTTACTACTAGCACAATAATTGCCTAACATTGAAGTTTCCAATCCCACTTATAGTTTGCCGGGAAAACAATTTTTTTCTCAAAAACTAGTGTAAATTGAATGTTATCCTATTATCGCTTACCCATTCAATTGAATATCGTAGCGATATCATTGATGTGGAAAATATACATGGATTAAAAAACGTAACTATAAAATAATAGTTACTAGTTTAAAAATGTTTTGATTTTATTATAAACGTGTTTTTCGTCTTGCTGTGTATAAATAAGAATATAATACCCAATCCTTATTCAAGTTATGTGACATTATGCATTTAAATATGCGTACGTGTGTGTGGCAAAAAAAAGTTTTCACGCACAAATATCTGCTAACGTGTTGTTTTCCGAAAGAAGGGTAATGTGATGCCTAAATTTCAGCCAAGTTTTAGTTTTCAGCTTTTGGACCGGTCATCTTTAACATCAGGTTGTATTATTAAGGAGATTAAGCTTACTTCAGTAGCGCATGTCAAGAACTGAAATGGACTACGGTCCTGAAACATCAGGTTCTTTACTCTATATTAACATGTCAAAGTGTTGCACTTATTTAATATTTACATTTTTACACATGTGGTATATGTTTTTAATGTAATATTGGCTTATATTTTAATGTCTTCAGTTTTAATTACTTACTTCTTTCAAAAGAATTTAATTAAATTTTAATTTTAATACTTTTAGTAGTAAATATTTTCTGAAGAAAACGTACCGTTTGGAAAAAATTAAAATTATAATTTTTGAATTTTGTATTTATTTGCTTTCTTGGGTAGTTTACTTGCGATTAATTTGCTAGCGATAAATAAAAATCGCATAAAAAGCTTTTACATTACTTGACTCCGATGTTTGTGTGAAGCTTAGGCAAAGCCTGTGTCATTAAAAAATATATTGAACACAAATGTCACTGGAAAATAAGCGTACTTCGTGACAACATAGAGCTCACAGCACCAGAAATAACATGGGCATGTCAGTGGAACATTCACAAAACAGTCCTGTCATATTGTTAGTACAGTGTATGGCCACCCCGTGCAGTGACAAGGTTGCGAATTCGTCATAGCATGCTGCAATTGAAGCTGTCCCGCATTACTTGAAGAATGAGGTCCCACTCCTCAACATGAGCCTTAATTAACACCCTCCGAGTGTTTCAGTTGGGTTCGGACGACTGACAATCACGCGTTTTAACAATTCCCAAGAAATTTTCCAGGCAATTCATATCGGTTGACCTGGCTGGCCAATGCATTCATGTGATGGACGCTTCCTGCAAGAAGTTCTGCAGGATCCTTCCTCTGTTGTGGACGAGCTTATCATTCACGAAGAAGAACTGGTCACCAATGACGGCGCGAAAAGCATTCACCACAGTTTCAAGAACATATCCTACATAAGGCGGAAAATATTAACACCGGTTTTTCATATGTTGAATATCGCGATTACAGCAAACATTATCCAGAGAATCGTAGTTTAATTCGAAACCATTTATGATATTATGCAAAAATTTCATTTCAAGACTGGATTTTCAAGGGCATATGTCTCCCTTTAAGAATTGCGCTAGGCTGTATGTTTTAAAACATATATTTATATGTATATCTCAATTCACACAAAGTATTACTTCCCGAAATATTAATAGTGAGTTTCCGAACAGTCTGTATAGTACATATAAGCATTTACCAAAACTTTTAAATGCATAGTTGTATATAGTTTACGAACCAATAGGCTCTTGAGACTTTTAATATAAGAGGGCTGCTAGGGTGATAATATTCGTGCGCTTCTCAAACACAA
Source organism: Clitarchus hookeri (assembly GCA_002778355.1). NCBI lineage: Eukaryota > Metazoa > Arthropoda > Insecta > Phasmatodea > Phasmatidae > Clitarchus > Clitarchus hookeri. Next base: position 170,632 of record NQII01001283.1, read on the forward strand.
TTCCTTCACAATCCTCACTAATCCTTCCATCAAAGCCAATGTCTTGTTCGTTCCTTTGATCAATACTTCGGTAAGTACCCCCTCCCATACATGTAGAAATTGCATTCATTCGCCAACTCCAAAATTTGTACATGTTGAGTGAATGAACGTTTTGTATACAGTCAATTATATATAGGTCGTTACACTAAAGCCTTTATTATTATTCTATAAACAGATATATATGCTAATAGTCGAGTGCGCATAGCACCACTTGTGGGGAAAAGGATACGACACACTTAAACAAAGAAAAATCAATATTTTAGAGTATTATTATTTTGTAATTACAATTTCAGAAGAAAAAAGGATTTCATCACATCATGCGATATATCCCCGTTCCTATAGTTTACAAAGAATTTAACATATCTCAACAATGCCCGAGAAATACCCACATTTTTATAGATCAATCAAACATCTGAATCCATCAACAAGTTTGTTCGGGCATCGGAAAATATGTTAAGAACGTTCTTGACACCTTCTGATTCCTTCGCGTCACTCTTCAAATGAAAGTAATTGGTAAAATATGTAGGAACGTAGAGGGAATCTTCACACTTTCAGATATTTCATCAACACTGTCACCGTAGTCATTATCATCAATTCTGTCTGCATGATCGTCGGCACCTCCTGTTTCATCCTCAGTATCAATTGTACTTTTCTTTGTAGGAGTGACATGGACATCATTTATATTTATAGCTGACAAACTGTTTATCTTGAAGTTCGTCGACTTCATGCGAACGCCTTGCAAGTATGCATTCCACACATACCGTCTCAATCATGTCTACTATGTTTCTCATTCCGTCATTAACATTAATTGTGTCGTCATAATCGTCTGCANACATACCGTCTCAATCATGTCTACTATGTTTCTCATTCCGTCATTAACATTAATTGTGTCGTCATAATCGTCTGCGCAAACAGTACCCATCGATGTAGCAGGAGGTTTTGGCGAAATCACTTGCTCGCTACCAATATACGAACCTTTGCAGAGTTTGATTTGTTCCTTCATTGTATCACCTTGCAAAACACTACATGCGTTCATTGTCATAATGCTTAATCATGCGAGTTCCCTAGTCGTCTGCGAACATTTCATGTAGTTTATTAATATGCGGTAACTAAGTCATCATATGCTGTTTTTGAGGGGGCGAGAAAACACTACATTTATAAGCCAGGGTGTGTTTCATTAAGTTATCAATTCGAGTGATCTGTCTTAAATATTTATAACAGGAAAGAAAACATGAGATGTGTTCTTCAAATTTCACTATTATCATGTCGCTGAAGGACTTGGCGCATTAAGAGCATTGTTTTTTTATTAGATTTTTGGGAAGTCGTTGGGGTACGCTTTTAGTCTTACCGGAAATACCCGATTTCGCATCTTTAGTGGCTTGCAACGTTTTCGTGCATACATGAATTCATACACTTTACTCCTGCCGACTGATTCTTGCAGACTGACCCTTGCCAACTGAATCCTACTGACTGACTACTGCAAACTGACTCCTGCACTCTAACTCCTGCCGCCGACTGATTCCTGCCGAGTAACTCCTGCCGGCTGACTCCTGCCGACTGACTTCTGAAGACTGACACTTGCCGACGGACTCCTGCAGACTGATTCCTGCTGAATGACTCCTGCCGACTGACTGCTTCCAAGATAGTATTGATTTGCTGGTTCAAAATCATATCACGTATGTGGCATCAATATATTAATTTCTATATGCAGATAATCCATAGCGTTCTTTGAAGGTTGAATCTGATACCAGCCATTTGTAGTATGGCACATGCGCGATGATGTTTTACAGTCTATTGCATGACGAATTGTCGAGCTAAACGAATTGACACTGGATAACTCACCATATATATATATCTTACTCGCGAGCATTACCATGATAGTATATGTATCACTATCCGATCGGGATTTTAACCAACGACATATTCGCCATTATCTTTGATGTACGGAAGCAAGTCGCCTCTTGGTGAAGTATTTGCAACATTTTTCACCAACCATTTATCAATTGTGCGAACATATGCCCTCGAATCACTTTACGAAGCAGTTTGTGAATGATCCATCTGATTGCAGGAACATTTCATTTACTGATCCTTTAAGGAGCACGTCTTATTGTCCATGAAAGCCTCCTGCCTACATTGAAAATTTTTAAAAATATGGGTTTATCTGAGAAAATCCACAAACTTGTTCTCCTTAGAATAAAACATGCATATACTTATATAAATATAATGTTATTTTAATATTCTTGTAGGTATATGTAACATATTTTAATTTAATCTATAAGTGTATGCGGGTTTTCTGAGAGTGTTCCAGTATTTTTTTTAATTTAAAATAAATGGCAGAAGGCCTTCTGGAAGAAAAAGATTGGCTCCTTTAAATATGAGTACATGAAATAATCCTCCAATCAGATGGATCATTCACAATGTATTTCGCGAAGTGATTTGGAGGTGTATATTTGCATAATGCATTAATAGTTCGTGAAATGTTTTGGGAAATGGTTCGTAAAGAGGCGACTTGTTTCTGGATATCGAAGATGATGACGAGTGTGTCATCGATTTGAGATCCGATAGGATTTTGCTATATCGACTATCATGGGCATCCTCTTGAGTAAGCTGTATGAATGGTGAGTTATCCAGTCTATAATTGTTTGGATAATATCTGTAAAACAGCATCTGCCATGCGCCATACAATATAAGTCTAATACCTGAAATGACATTCAATGGTTGCGGTAAATTATGTGCAAATAAAAAATAATATATTGATACCCCATAGGTTAGTTGTTATTGAGCCAGAAAATAAATAATATCTTGGCAGGAGTCAGTCTGCAGCAGTCTGTCAGCAGTATTCAGTCGGCAGTAGTCAGTCGTCATACCTCAGTCAGTAAGTGTCAGTCTGCAGGAGTCAGTCTGCTGAAGTCAGTTGGCAGGAGTCAGTCGGCAGCTGTTAGTCGGCAGGAGTCAGTCTGCAGGAGTTATTCGGCAGGAATCAGTTGGTGGCAGGAGTCAGTTGGTGGCAGGAGTCAGTTGGTGGCAGGAGTCAGTGTGGAGTAGTCAGTCAGTAGGATTCAGTTGGCAAGGGTCAATCTGCAAGAGTCAGTCAGCAGGAGTAAAGTTTGTGAATTCATGTATGCTCGAAAAAAAATGCAAGCCACTGACGATGTGAAATCGGGTATTTCAGGTACGACTACAAGCGTATTCCAACGACTTCCCAAAAATTTAATGAATAACAATGCTCTTACTGCACCAAGCCCTTCAGCGACATAAGAAGAGTGAAGTTTGAAGAACCCATCTCATACTTTTCTTTGCTGCATAAATGTTTTAGACAGTTCACTCGAAGTGATAACTAAAATAAAAACACCAGGTCTGCTAAATGTAGTGTTTTTTCGCCCCCTCAAAAACAGCATATGGTAACTTAGTAACCTCATATTAATAAACTACATAAAATGTTCGCAGACGACTAGGGAACTCGCATGATTAAGCATTATGACAAAAAACGCATGCAGTTTTTTTCAAGGTGATACAATGACGTAACACATCAAGATCTGCAAGGGTTCGTCTTCTGGGAGCCAGCAAGTGATTTCGCCAAAACCTCCTGCTACATCGATGGGTTCTGTTTGTGCAGACGATTATGACGACACAATTAATGTTAATGACGGAATGAGAAACATAGTAGACATGATTGAGACGGTATGTGTGGAATGCATACTTGCAAGGCGTTCGCATGAAGTCGACGAACTTCAAGATAAACAGTTTGTCAGCTATAAATATAAATGATGTCCATGTCACTCCTACAAAGAAAAGTACAATTGATACTGAGGATGAAACAGGAGGTGCCGACGATCATGCAGACAGAATTGATGATAATGACTACGGTGACAGTGTTGATGAAATATCTGAAAGTGTGAAGATTCCCTCTACGTTCCTACATATATTACCAATGACTTTCCTTTGAAGAGTGATGCGAAGAAATCAGAAGGCGTTAAGAACGCTCCTAACATATTTCCCGATGCCCGAATAAACTTGTTGATAGATTCAGATGTTTGATTGATCTACAAAAACGTGGGTATTTCTCGGGCATTGTTGTGATATGCTAAATGGTTTGTAAACTATAGGAACGGGGATATATCGCATGTTGTGATGAACTGCTTTCTTCTGAAATTGTAACTATAAATTAGAAATATTATAAAATAATTGTTTTTCTTGGTTTTAGTGTGGCGTATTCATTTTCCCCACAATTTTGAAGTAGTGTTATGAGCACTCGACTGACTATTAACAGAAAGATCTGCATATGAAATTATAATAAATTCTTTAGTATAACAATCCATGGATAGTTGACTGCATACGAAACTTTAATTCACTCAATATGTACAAATTTTGGAGATGGCGAATGAATGATATTTCTATATGAAGGGAGGGGTGTACTTACCTAAGGATTGATCAAAGGAATGAACGAGACATTGGCTTTGATGAAAGGATTAGTGTGTATTGGTGAGTATTGCGAAAGCTTAATGTTTGAGAAGAGCACGAATATTATCGCCCTAGCTGCTTTCGTTTATTAGAAGTATCAAGAGCTTTGGTTCGTAAACTATAGACAGTTATGGTTTTAAAAGTTTTGGTAAATGCTTATACATGCCATCAGCTTTGGTTCGTAAACTATAAACAACTATAGTCAGTTCGCGACTGGAAGAGACATTCTTGAAGCCCTGCTAAAGATCTACTTTCAAGCCCATTTCGTATCCTTCCGCCAAATGTAAACAAACATTGCCATGTGG
>NQII01001283.1:175732-205210 GCA_002778355.1 Clitarchus hookeri
GGGTGGGGAAGAAAAACTTTCACTTTGATTACATATTATAGATGTGGCGCAATACTTTGCATTGAAATGTGTCAACATTCAAGGAGTCCATCCAACAACATAAACATGGCACCGCCAATCTCCCATAAGCCCCCGGATGGCCGTGCTGTCACGAGGTCAGGAACCGACGTTCCCATAACTCTTATAGTGGGTTTTCAACAAAAATGCAACACGACAAAACTTTTTTCAAATCATTGAGGTGGCGGTAGGCCGCTGTGTTTATGTTTTAGTTGGGCTCCGGGCCCGTATATAATGCTGTTGACCTCTGTTGCTATCTTAAAATATTTTTCCAAACAAAAATGTAACTTAAAACTAAAACGAAACGACTTTGGTTTCAATAATGTCTTATATTCAAACAATTAAATTGAAACATGTTGCTTAGCAAATGCTTAGAGAAGGAACAAAATAAGTGTGCCACAGATTTTATAAAGAAATGACATTAACAAATTAAACATAACTTATAAATGTGGCTCCAGTAAACAAAATATTAGAGAGAACTGTTGTTTACAATAATTAAAGAAGCTGACAATGGTGTATCNAGTAAACAAAATATTAGAGAGAACTGTTGTTTACAATAATTAAAGAAGCTGACAATGGTGTATCCTAATATCTCCGGTTTGCATTAAGTTAAAACATCCTAAAGGCATAAGTTGCAGTACTTATAAATACAGTTTATTTATTTATTAGTTAGTTAGAAGTATCGGTAATAACTTATGAATTGTAGTGATTCCATTTGCGACAGAATTACCATAGATCAAAACGAAAAAGTACATAAACAACTCAACACATCAGCAACTATAAAAAAAAATTAAATGTATACATCCATCTTCACTCCAAAAATTAGAAACCAATTATTGAAAAAAATGACATGCTTCAATAGCTGCTCTCTGATGTAGACTGCTACTANCAAAAATTAGAAACCAATTATTGAAAAAAATGACATGCTTCAATAGCTGCTCTCTGATGTAGACTGCTACTTTACCTACAATGCTATAAAGCAATGCTCAACAACATTACCCTACAATTTAACACTACACAAAAAGATTTTGCAATAAAAGGATATGGCAAACGGATTGTTGTGCTTCTGCAGCCAATTGATGATGGCATCCTTCCTCCAGCTACTGTTGGGGAACTTCTCCAGCTGAAATCACCACATGATACAACAAATTAAAATGTATTACCTAGAAATGTTGCCAACAGTATGTCTTTTGTATAGGATGTTTGAATTAAGCACAATTCTTTCCAAAATATAAACTTTTAAATAGTTGGTTGGTTGCATAGTATTTATTGAATACCAGATGTATGATTTGAGACTTCTATAATGTGAACGTGATTAGAATGTCTATAACTATTGTGCTCGGCATTCTTAAACTTTTTGTCATATTAAATGTAACTGTTTTCCCGATCTGTGTTGACTAGCACAGAATCTAACATGNGGCATTCTTAAACTTTTTGTCATATTAAATGTAACTGTTTTCCCGATCTGTGTTGACTAGCACAGAATCTAACATGTCACAAAAAATATAAACATTTTATTTATTCAAAAACAAAAGGTTGGAGCTCCAACCTGAGCGCTGTGATATGGTGCATTGTCCATGACGATGACCCTTGTATGTTTTTGGTATCAGTAACTGTAGTTGACCCAGAAACTGAATTATGGTCCTTTTTTAATTATGCAAATTAGGTTGGCTATGTAGCACTGAAAGTGAAAAATATGACACTGATAATTTACAATAAATAAAAGACAATGGCTGTAGAACAGCGGTGTTGGGGAAACGCATTAATACACAATTGTTTTCTTAAAATATTATGACCGCGATTTCATCGATTACGATGNAGCGGTGTTGGGGAAACGCATTAATACACAATTGTTTTCTTAAAATATTATGACCGCGATTTCATCGATTACGATGTCCTCTCGTGTTTAGTGTTCACTATGTCTATACAAATTATCATCCCCTTCAAGGAGTTATATCGACTGTAATCTATTTAGTGATGTATAACATTGGGAATTAATGCCTCAATGTAACATAAATACAAAACAAGCTGTTTCTTCAGAATCTTAAAATGCACCATTTCTCAATAACCTATATAAAAATAATTGACTATAACAAACTCACTATAGAGGCAATTTTCCTTACCTTTGTCAGTTGTCTTTATAATAAATTTCCACTGTATATATTGGGTTGTTTATGAAGAATTCCTCGCAAGGGTACACACATTCCAACACAAAGTAGTTTTTATTTTTAATTACACATTGTAATACCACATTTTGGTTAGGTGATTCATACACTCACATTTGAGTCTATATAACCCTACAATTCAAGGTTAGTGTAAAATCCAAAAATCCTAGGTTAGTGTAAAACCCAACAATTCTAGGTTAGTTTAAAAATGNCATACACTCACATTTGAGTCTATATAACCCTACAATCCTAGGTTAGTGTAAAACCCAACAATCCTAGGTTAGTTTAAAAATGTAAAATAGTGATTCACCCATCGTGGGGATAGGTTCTGTTAGGTTAGGTGGGCACATGTTACGAAATTAGTCGGACGTTAATGCCCCTCGTATATTCGTGTTCTGCATCATTAGTGGAGTGTAAATATACAATTTTCCGTGAAGTTATTGTTTTTTTTACAGAAAAGCCCCCTAAACTTATTAATTAACCAAATAAAACGTTAAAAAGACACGTAGACAACGTTCGACAATGTTATCAAGTTATTAACAAATTTTCTNTTAATGCCCCTCGTATATTCGTGTTCTGCATCATTAGTGGAGTGTAAATATACAATTTTCCGTGAAGTTATTGTTATTTTTACAGAAAAGCCCCCTAATCTTATTAATTACCCAAATAAAACGTTAAAAAGACACGTAGACAACGTTCGACAATGTTATCAAGTTATTAACAAATTTTCTTTATGTTCTTGTAAACACATTTCGTAGGCCAACATTATTGACCTTAACACACACAACTTGCAAATGCAATGGTTAATACTACATATATTTTAACATACCTTACAACTGTGGATCTGGAGCGTTTCAACATTTCTGCCGCTCTTTCCGCGACATTGCAGGGTTTCATTTCCCCTCGCCTAGTAAGGGAATACAACGATTCGGTGAGGTTAATGATGTCCTGTTGGCGTTGATGAGTGGTGACTTCTCTTTTCTTCATCTTGCTAGAACTCATGACTGCACACAAAAACTACCGCAACATACAACGTAAAATACAGAAAATAAAATTTTAAGCAAACCTTAAATAAATTTAAAAAATATTAAACACGTGAGAACGCACTACGAGTAATCTCTTATACAGGTATCAGAAACGAAAGGAATCAGTACAAAGAGAAATAATAAAGAGCGGATAGTAGTATAAAAAAAAAACCAATAAGTGAATTATAATTAAAATTCTCTGGCACGTGTGTCGACCACATCTCGCCAACAACACACAGAACGAAGGTTTGTAAACAAATGGCCGCTCTACTTTCACCTTGAGCGTCCTCATGTGACTATGCAAGAAACATTGAAATCTGAATACATTAGCATCACGTGATTAATAATTGGCATAATAAGATACAAGTCTTTTCGAAACCCATTTGTAAGCGATAAATTAACAATTACATTAAAACTTTGAAACTATTTCCTCTTTTTGTGCTTGCAACCTAACGGCATAACTTTATCCGCGCTTGCCGCTGTTTGTAATGTTATATGCATGTAGCTTATGGCTAGGGTGTTTTCTCAAAGGTTGATTTTCAAAAGTTTCTTCCAGTCGTGAACCGACTGTATGGTTTTAAAAGTGTTGATAAATGCTTATACATGTCACGATTATTTTGTACTGGTGCAGAGAGTCATTACTCATATGATGGTTTTGGATTCGTTACATATACATACATTAAATAGTATATTTACCATATTTATGTAAACAAAACCAACGAGAATGAGAATAATTTGCAAATTCCAACAATGTGTAATAATAAGACTTCAAGAGTGGTGACCGGAAAATAAGTTCAGAGAACTTATTGCATGGTTCTGCTATACCATATTTACAATTTTGGTACGAATTAACAATATATACTTAAACATTTTACGTTAAAGGAACAAATTGTAAATTGAATAATAAATACAGAATTTGATTTGACATATCCTATGCCCATAACATGTAGTATGGCTACCAGATACAAATGCATTTGCTAGAAGCTAGAAATGATACTTGAAAAATGAATTTCACGAGCCTGCCTCCTAAGAGTTTGCTAATTATATTCACCTACCTAAATGCCACTACATATTCACTTGTTTACGATCAGATTTGCTGTGTTCTGCTGGATAATAATTTAAATAATATATAAAATTAATAAAAGTATACATTGGCACTAATGATTCAGACCCCGAATAAAAAAAACGAAAAGTTTTTAATACAAAATATACTATTGTACCATGTTTCCAAATTGTTAAATACGATGAATTTAAACTGAAATAGCTCTACAGTATACGTGGTCACGAGTTATATATGCATTGATTGAAAAAATATAAACCAACCTTTTTAACACATTAAAATTGTGTGTAATTGCACGGGGAAATTGCAGCCTGTTCGTTCGGATGCTGTTTTTGCAGATTTTAAGCAGTTACTCCTATTTTTCCTTATTTAGCTCAGTAGTTAAGAGTACTTGATGCCAGTTCTAGAGATTGTGGTTTCAAATCCCCATTTCTTCATCAATATATATATTTTAAAGAAACAAAGTTTTATGGGGACATGTAAAATATACATAATTTATTTTTATAAAGCGACTTTACATTAAATATACGTTTTCGATATTTTAAACTTATATTTTTTGAATTGGGAAATATATTTGTGAAAAATAAAATAAATTAAAAATAATAATTGTAATTATTTATAAGTGAACTGATTCCCAGAAGTCTGACCGTTCAACGATTGTTTTGGCAATGTCAGCTGCCCTGCCTGTCCATGCAGGCTCACGAAACTCAACTACATTAACCTAAATGAATTTTAAATGTATTAAAATTTGGGTTTTATTTCCAAGGTACAGCCTTTCATAACATATTTAAAAGAAAAAAAATACAGTTGAAAAGAAATACTACAAAAGAAAAAAAAACATATAAAATGATTATGACTATATGAAAGAAAATACTTTTTGCTGGTCTATATAAGTACCGGATTTAAANAAAAAAACATATAAAATGATTATGACTATATGAAAGAAAATACTTTTTGCTGGTCTATATAAGTACCGGATTTAAAACCGGTCACCATTTGCGTCTGCTAAGATATCGTCTTACACGTAAAAGGAAATGCGCTCCTTTACCATCGTGGATAAACCACATCATCTGGGGTTGCTGCAATGGCACCCCTTCGAGCAACGTTGGAAGCTCGTCCCGCAGAAAGCACAGGCNAACCACATCATCTGGGGTTGCTGCAATGGCACCCCTTCGAGCAACGTTGGAAGCTCGTCCCGCAGAAAGCACAGGCACCGTTCTCCGTTTACCCTCTGTGGTATAAAATGTGGTTCAATTAGACAGTTTCCGAGTATTCCTATCCAGACATTNAATGCAATGGTTAATACTACATATATTTTAACATACCTTACAACTGTGGATCTGGAGCGTTTCAACATTTCTGCCACTCTTTCCGCGACATTGCAGGGTTTCATTTCCCCTCGCCTAGTTAGGGAATACAACGATTCGGTGAGGTTAATGATGTCCTGTTGGCGTTGNCCCCTCGCCTAGTTAGGGAATACAACGATTCGGTGAGGTTAATGATGTCCTGTTGGCGTTGATGAGTGGTGACTTTTCTTTTCTTCACCTTGCTAGAACTCATGACTGCACACAAAAACTACCGCAACATACAACGTAAAATACAGAAAATAAAATTTTAAGCAAACCTTAAATAAATTTAAAAAATATTAAACACGTGAGAACGCACTACGAGTAATCTCTTACACAGGTATCAGAAACGAAAGATATCAGCACAAAGAGAAATAATAAAGAGCGGATATTAGTATTTAAAAAAAACCAATAAGTGAATTATAATTAAAATTCTCTGGCACGTGTGTCGACCACATCTCGCCAACAACACACAGAACGAAGGTTTGTAAACAAATGGCCGCTCTACTTTCACCTTGAGCGTCCTCATGTGACTATGCAAGAAACATTGAAATCTGAATACATTAGCATCACGTGATTAATAATTGGCATAATAAGATACAAGTCTTTTCGAAACCCATTTGTAAGCGATAAATTAACAATTACATTAAAACTTTGAAACTATTTCCTCTTTTTGTGCTTGCAACCTAANCTTTGTGCTCGCAACCTAACGGCATAACTTTATCCGCGCTTGCCGCTGTTTGTAATGTTATATGCATGTAGCTTATGGCTAGGGTGTTTTCTCAAAGGTTGATTTTCAAAAGTTTCTTCCAGTCGTGAAACGAGTGTATGGTTTTAAAAGTGTTGATAAATGCTTATACATGTCACGATTATTTTGTACTGGTGCAGAGAGTCATTACTCATATGATGGTTTTGGATTCGTTACATATACATACATTAAATAGTCTATTTACCATATTTATGTAAACAAAACCAACGAGAATGAGAATGATTTGCAAATTCCAACAATGTGTAATAATAAGACTTCAAGAGTGGTGACCGGAAAATAAGTTCAGAGAACTTTTTGCATGGTTCTGCTATACCATATGTACAATTTTGGTACGAATTAACAATATATACTTAAACATTTTACGTTAAAGGAACAAATTGTAAATTGAATAATAAATACAGAATTTGATTTGACATATCCTATGCCCATAACATGTAGTATGGCTACCAGATACAAATGCATTTGCTAGAAGCTAGAAATGATACTTGAAAAATGAATTTCACGAGCCTGCCTCCTAAGAGTTTGCTAATTATATTCACCTACCTAAATGCCACTACATATTCACTTGTTTACGATCAGATTTGCTGTGTTCTGCTGGATAATAATTTAAATAATATATAAAATTAATAAAAGTATACATTGGCACTAATGATTCAGACCCCGAATAAAAAAAACGAAAAGTTTTTAATACAAAATATACTATTGTACCATGTTTCCAAATTGTTAAATACGATGAATTTAAACTGAAATAGCTCTACAGTAAACGTGGTCACGAGTTATATATGCATTGATTGAAAAAATATAAAACAACCTTTTTAACACATTAAAATTGTGTGTAATTGCACGGGGAAATTGCAGCCTGTTCGTTTGGATGCTGTTTTTGCAGATTTTAAGCAGTTACTCCTATTTTTTCTTATTTAGCTCAGTAGTTAAGAGTACTTGATGCCAGTTCTAGAGATTGTGGTTTCAAATCCCCATTTCTTTATCAATATATATATTTTAAAGAAACAAAGTTTTATGGGGACATGTAAAATATACATAATTTATTTTTATAAAGCGACTTTACATTAAATATACGTTTTCGATATTTTAAACTTATATTTTTTGAATTGGGAAATATATTTGTGAAAAATAAAATAAATTAAAAATAATAATTGTAATTATTTATAAGTGAACTGATTCCCAGAAGTCTGACCGTTCAACGATTGTTTTGGCAATGTCAGCTGCCCTGCCTGTCCATGCAGGCTCACGAAACTCAACTACATTAACCTAAATGAATTTTAAATGTATTAAAATTTGGGTTTTATTTCCAAGGTACAGCCTTTCATAACATATTTAAAAGAAAAAAAATACAGTTGAAAAGAAATACTACAAAAGAATAAAAAAACATATAAAATGATTATGACTATATGAAAGAAAATACTTTTTGCTGGTCTATATAAGTACCGGATTTAAAACCGGTCACCATTTGCGTCTGCTAAGATATCGTCTTACACGTAAAAGGAAATGCGCTCCTTTACCATCGTGGATAAACCACATCATCTGGGGTTGCTGCAATGGCACCCCTTCGAGCAACGTTGGAAGCTCGTCCCGCAGAAAGCACAGGCACCGTTCTCCGTTTACCCTCTGTGGTATAAAATGTGGTTCAATTAGACAGTTTCCGAGTATTCCTATCCAGACATTGAACGAGAAAATTGGTTGATGTCGTGCCTGTTTCACTGCGTTAGGATTTACTGCGGCCTACACGTGACAGTTGTGAAAATTGCCATTAGCTTTGGCCAGGGGGACCAAAAACTCGCCACTTTTCATCTCGCGAACCCCGTTATGACAAATTGAAATTTCATAAATGTATGTTATAGGAAATTTGGTCTACTTTAATTTTGAAAGAAGTGGCATTTTCGATCAAACGCATAGTTTTCGAGTAATCGCGGGTGAAAGAGAGCGTTTCTCTAGTCTTTGCCAAGGGGCCAAAAAATCGCCCCTTTTCAGCGCGCTCTAGCACGTGGATACTTCGTCAGAAAATTAAACGTGATAAATTCGTTTTGTAGGAAGTTTTGTCTTCCTTAATTTGGTGTAGAATGGTATTTTCGGTTTAACGCATCATTTTGGAGATAGAAGCCAAAAACTAAAAAAAGTACAATATTTGTAGGTTTTTTTTTTCTTGTGAAGCTTATTACCCTCGAGGGTGCAAACGTGAAATTCGGATTCAGCGCCCCAAAAAATATATACAACCGGTGAGAAAAAAACTTCCGGAATTTTTTTTTTTGGTAAAACCACCGGTTGACTGGACTATATTGAATGCTCTACCAGAGCATTTCGTAAATTCTCACCAGTTACGTCATAAAAAAATAGAACTTATAGTTATCCAATACACTTTATTGACCATTAAAATTTCAACAGCAATAAAAACATAAACTTTCCTAACCAGAAATGGGAAGGAATACCAAACGCCACCGCTATTCGCAAATATATGAAGTTGGTACCTTGACAAGAATTAGTTTAAATTTTTTGGCAGATAATCTTCGAGTTTCACCAATTATGTACATTATGAATTGCACACCTTACAAGCAAATAAGGCAGCGTGATTACAGTTAACCACTTATAATTATATACCTTGCTGGTTTTTTACAACATAACATTGTGTCTCTTTTTGTTCTCCTGTCCGACAAACTAGTGATTACCCTATCTGTTAAGATTTTTTTTCCGAAAAACATTTAACAGGGATCTTCCAGTAAAACATGCATTTCCTGTAAAGGTTCAGAGCCATGTTTTGAGCCTTTTTCAAGGTTGAAAATATATTTTCTGGAGTCGCAATTGAAATAGGCAGTGTTCCAGGAATGATCACGAATTTCTGAATGTTTGGTTAATACAACTAATCATAATTTTAATTTTCTTCTCATACTGTTTCAAGCTTTTTGCCTTGTGTTATGTGTTGCTACGTATTCGTCCACATCTGCAGTTCTGCTTCAAAAGTAGATATATTCTCGACCAGACCCTCGTACAAACCTTCAATTTGTCTTTGAAAAACTTTCTCTCAGTATTTTCGCACTCTGTTGGAAGACGGAATTGTTATTTCGCTANCCAGTAAAACATGCATCTCCTGTAAAGGTTCAGAGCCATGTTTTGAGCCTTTTTCAAGGTTGAAAATATATTTTCGGGAGTCGCAATTGAAATAGGCAGTGTTCCAAGAATGATCACGAATTTCTGAATGTTTGGTTAATACAACTAATCATAATTTTCATTTTCTTCTAATACTGTTTCAAGCTTTTTGCCTTGTGTTATGTGTTGCTACGTATTCGTCCACATCTGCAGTTCTGCTTCAAAAGTAGATATATTCTCGACCAGACCCTCGTACAAATANTATATTCTCGACCAGACCCTCGTACAAACCTTCAATTTGTCTTTGAAAAACTTTCTCTCAGTATTTTCGCACTCTGTTGGAAGACGGAATTGTTATTTCGCTATTTGCGTATTATGATTTGAAATCTTGCTACTCAATTCGCAAATAATGTCGTCCGTAAAGAGAAGACATATCATATTTTATAAAGTAATTTTTTTTGCAACTTTCAGCAGGAGAATTACACCTCCGCATCTGATGGCCAGATGTTCTGGATTTTCATATATCTCCCCTAATATCCTAATATAACCAACCAATTTCTCCGCTGATAAATACACTAAAGAGCCAAAAAAACTGGTATAGGGTTTCCGTATGCAAATAACAGAGGCATGGAACCAATCAGAGTAACGCGATGCGGTCGGCAGCTAGATCGATTACTGCTGCTNCAAATAACAGAGGCATGGAACCAATCAGAGTAACGCGATGCGGTCGGCAGCTAGATCGATTACTGCTGCTACAATTGCAGGTTATCAAGATTAAAGAGAGTTTGAACGTGGTGTAATAGTCGGCGCACGAGAGATGGGACATATCATCTCCGAGGTAGCGATAACATTTGGATGTTCGCGTACGACCATTTCACTAGTGTATCGTGAATATCGGGAATCCGGTAAAACATCACATCTTCGAAATCGCTGCGGCCGGAAAAAGATCGTGAAAGAACGGGACAAACGACGACTGACGAGCATAATTAAACGTGACAGACGTGCAACCCTTTCTTAAATTGGCGCAGATTGGATTTGTGGACTTCCCTGCAGTATTCATGGTGTGAATTGCCTCCTGCATACCTTCAGACANGCAGATTGGATTTGTGGACTTCCCTGCAGTATTCATGGTGTGAATTGCCTCCTGCATACCTTCAGACATTAGTCGGGTCCATGCCACGTCGCCCTGTGGCACTTCTGTGTGCTCGGGGGGCCCTACACGATATTAGGCTGGTGCACCAGTGTTTTTGGCGGATCAGTGTACCTTTATTAAAATATTAATTTTTTTCGCCTATTTAAAGCAAATACTTATTACAGTTTTCAAATGTTCTCAGCACTCGTCAGTATCGGAACCCATTTTTCATTATAGTGGTGTGTATTGTATTCATGATCAAGATAGTCAATGCTCACTTTTTTCTTTGTAAATTCATAACGAATAGAATGAGAAAGTAATATGTGCCAGTCTCATATTACTACTACCTTAGTGTCCCACATTTTTAAATCACCTATTTTATTTGCCTTTCATTCACATTTAACCCAATATANATTACTACTACCTTAGTGTCCCACATTTTTAAATCACCTATTTTATTTGCCTTTCATTCACATTTAACCCAATATATATACATTTTTCCGATAGTTTAAATCTGTAGTTTATAATGAACGAGTTCCCTTATTTATTTCTTAGTGTTTTCAACATATAACGACGTAAATCTCACTTCCTTACGACGATACCAAATCTCTCCTCTGCAACAAACACATTCACCAAACTGCACAACACCGACCAAAATGGCATTGCGGGTTGTATTCCGCATACACCAGCAGTTCTATGATGCGTAGTTCTTACATGCAACAATATGTATCAGTACCACGCAGAGGCTACAACATCAGTGTCTTACATTTCTACCCTACCACATATTTCTTCTACCTTCTCCTCTAACTTTAACCACTGCAACTAAAATGTGGGATTTCTTTCTGAGAATACTGTAAATTTGACATTCCCGAGCAGTGTTCAAGCACTTCTTAGAACTTGCTCTTGAATCGACTCTCCTAGAAGTGATCCTTTTAAAAAAAATGCATCGGCAATACTTGGCATACTCTTAATTAGTACCTGTCACTGAATAAAAATACGTGCTTAAGATTTTTTGCTAAAGTGCCAAAGCTAAGCATTATAGTCTCTTACACATTATTTTTCCCTTCAGAATATTTTCCTCAATCTTTCGGAGTTTCTGTCCCCGGAGAGCTGCTACACGCTCCACATACTTACTTAAGTGTCTAGACTGAGCATTGAAGTGTTTTCCACGCCACTATTCTCTTCAGAACATGTTTCTTCCTCTTTAGATTTATTTACCGCATTTGCAAGTATCGTTGTCTAATACAATCGTTTCAATATTTCTGAAGAAAAAATAGTGATTTCCATTAAATTTGCAACTTAAAGAACGCATAGAAGGATCCAACATTGGGAGAATGCATAGAGCAGGGTGAAACTATGACGTGATAAGTTGCTCAGCTGAGTGACGCAGCACATACGTCAATGGCAACACTGATAAGCAGTATACGAGGGTTATTCGGAAAGTAAGGTCCGAATCGCCGTAGCTAATCGAATGTCGCGCGAACATTGTAACGCGCATGCGTACCGACTCCCGGCTTGCCTTGCTCGTCAAACGACGCCATTTGCATTGATATTGTTGCAGTGTGCTGTTAACAGTGTCAGTTCAAAATGTTTAAAACAATTGATAAGCCCACCGACTGTGAAATACGGTCAGTGATTCTGTTTTTAAAAGCAAGGAACGTTTCAGCAGCGGAAATTCATCGACAGTAAGTCAAGTGTATGGCCCCAATGCGATGAGTGACAGCAAAGTGTGTAAGCGGGCGAGAGCTCTCAAGGACGGAGGGGAAAATGTCCATGATGAACCGCGATCAGGCCGGCCATCAGTGATCACAGAAGATTTGGTCAAAGCCGCAGACGAAAAGATTTGCGAAGACCGGCGATTCACAATTTCAACTTTAGCATTGGAATTTCCGAATGTGGGTAGAACAACTTTGCACAAAATTATTTCTGAAAATTTGCAATTTGACAAATTGCGCGCACGTTAGTTTCCCAGGCTGCTTACTGAGGAACACCAAATGAAAAGAATGGCCTGTGCTCTTGTTTTTTGGACAGATATCATAAGGGTGGTGATCAATTATTAGAGAAGATTGTCACAGGGGACGATCCGTGGGTTTCTCACATGACTCTAGAGTCTAAACGTCAGTAAATGAAATGGCATCACCTGACATCACCAGTCAAAGTCAAAGCCAAGCTGACAATATCAACACGCAAGGTAATGGCAACCGTGTTTTGGGATAGACATGGAATCTTGTTAGTCGATTTTATGCAGCAAGGGACAACAATCAATGCAGCCGCTTATTGCGCTACCTTGACTAAACTTCGACGTCCAATATGAAATAAGCGATGTAGCATTCTGACGTCTGGAGTTTTGTTGTTGCATGACAATTACAGTCCCCATTCTACCATTCCCACCCAAAATCTGATCAGATCTTTTTAATGGGAACAGATTGACCACCCACCGTACAGTCTACACTTGGCGCCGAGAGATTTTCACTTGTTCCGCAACCTAAAGGCGTTTCTCGGAGGCAAGCGCTTCGCCACAGATGATGAGGTGAAATAAACAGTTACAGACTGGTTATCCTGCATAATGCATCGTCCCACTGGCCATGGAGGATGTATCTGATTATCTCCATACATCATATCAGAAGCATGAAAACGCAATGACTGCATTTCTCTTACATTATTTATCACTTTTGTCTCAAAACACCTTATTTAAATGTACCTACTTCCGCAGCTATTGTCGCTAATCTCTAGCATGCACTACCGAGGTACTAATTTATGTGTGTCGCCTGCTTTTTATTACTGAAGAAACTTGAGATTACTGTTCTTGTTTGGCTCAGACATGTTGGATGAAACAGGCAACTGAGATTTTTTCTGAATGGCTGTTAGTCCCATGTGCTTTGTTCGTTAGCGTCGTCCATGAATGTGTGAATTCGCTTTAAATGAAAACAAATACATCAGCGACCAATACTTTAGACACACGGAAATTTCTTGGTGGATATAAGCGGTAATAGTGAGAACAATGTCTAACATAAAGAGAAGAATTTGCTTTTTATATTTGCAATACATTTCTAAAATACCTAATTTTTCCAGGCAGTTCTTATTCTAATATTTTACATGTAGGTGCTTCGTTTATATTTTATTTGCTCTTTGATCATGATTCAGAAACAGAATAGGACAGTACAATGTTTATTAATCATATTGATAATGTTGGTGTCTCAACGTTTTTAAACCTATAAAACTGAGTAATGTTTTCCAGTGCTGGCTGCAGGTGACACTGCAGCTGGATTATTTTAGGAATAGGAAAGTGGATAGTCCTTGATTTTTAAAATATTTGATGAATGTTTGTAATTATGACTGTGGACGATGTGCCTCGCGCAAACACCAAATATGAATTCCGGAGTTAAAATAAAATGAGAAATATTTACAATTTAGATATGTTTAATAAGGAAGATGAATTTTACTAACCGAATTTATTGTATTCTATTTAAAAATACTAATGTAAATTTTTACGTGCGAAAAACAGTAGATATGTCCTATTAAGTGGTTTATTGAATGTTCAAAATTATAATGCTACTTTATTCTACACTTTTAAAATGATATACTCGTACTACCACTCCGTCATATAGTAAGCAATTCTATTTACTTTAACACTCAATGTAGTTGCTTAGAACACTGCAATTGAGAAAACGTTCTTCGAAGTACTCTAATACGTTCGAGGACAATACCATTTGTAGAAAAGATATATGAAACGAGGCCTAAAATGGATATGCCTGTTTTGTATCCTTCCATATTTCTTGCTCTAAGCTTCAAACTGTACATAAACATATGTAAAGGCGTTAACACAATTAAAAAAATTTCACTTTTGACTTTACGATTTGAGTTAACTTTTGCTTTCCGAGATGTTATTTCCTACAGAGCTTGATACAACGTAACTGTCAAAGATAAAGTCAAGCAGTCTTGACATTACGATTTCGAAAAGTTGAAACTCAATGTAAATATCTAGCAACCATTTTGCTGAGAATCAATTAAAAGTTATGTGAAATGAACTTCAGTGTAAAACAATTAAATTTAAGTATGTTGAATCAAGCTCGTGGTAAATTTGTCTTATATAAATTTAAAAAAAACAAAACTCATGTATAACGTAAAGAGGAAACCTATAATTGATACGTATAAAATAAAACAGGGAAGATGGTTTTAAATAAAATTTTAAAACAATGATGATTTTTCTATTTTGAAACAGGAGCATGATTTATATTCTTGGGTCTTTATATACGAAGACTGAAAATATTTATACTAATTGTCTGAACTTTGACTTGACTTTTGCACTGTAAGTCAGTGATTTCTAAAAGGGAATGTAAACGTAACGTAAAATGCTAAAGTATTCAATTGTCAAAGGCCCTAAGTATCAAAGGTTACCTTTTACATTTGTCGGTTGTTACATGACAACCGTTTTCACACATGCACAGATACAACACTGTAACACAAGGAAAAGTAACCAAGTTCACTAACGGCTCCTTGCGAACGCACAGAAAACTAAGTTCAACTCTAATCGTTGCTTTTGTATTATCAACATGTTTCTGCCAGAGTATCCGAATTTAAATACATTGTTTTGCTGCAATCCACTGAAAACTCTGTACACTGAATAGCACAACCGGGTGTAAAGCATTTTATACAACTTTAATTACTGCCTCTCCACGCGAGCCTCACTTCAGCAGTATTATGAACTAAATGAGAAAAATATTATGGGTAATAGGAGAAGGGTAGGTGTAACTCATAATATTCCCCCACCTCCTTCCTTATGCCCGACCTTCCTTTAGGGAAAATTGTATACGAGTGTACATAAGACGTACTTTAAATGCCTACGCAGAAAAGCAAAACATATGCGTACATTTTTTCATAAATACACACGCATATTTTTTATATCGTAAGATTTGATGGAAATCACAAACATTGCATGATGCAACGTCGCATTTCTAAACACCATAATTTAAAATCATCGTTTAAAAAATATATATGTAATTTACTTTATCTCTAATAAATTGAAATACGTTAAATAGAATATGGTGTAATACAATTGTACAATTATTTTACGAAATTATATTTTTATGGATCTGCCAGGCACCACCTCTGTTTTCCCCTATCCTAGAAAATAATAATTCAACACACTCGTGTATACCAACTGTCGTTAAAAAGATATGACAAGACTGAAATGGGATGATTTACGTTAAATTATATGTTCCTGTAAGATGACAACAATTAAGGCACATTAAACTATTACCTACGTAAGATAACACCAAACAACAGACATATTTTCAACCAAGCAATAAACTTGGTTTCATATCAAGGTCATTGATATTACAGACAGCCCGTCAGGCTTCGTTGGCTTAATAAAGAAAAATATCACCGTTGAAAGGAATTATGTGTTTATTTTTTCTTCAGATGTGCTGCTAAATTATGTGTATTATTTCTAATATTCTGAAACCTTGAAAACGTTCTGAAAATTAAAGAATTAAAATAGGTCGATATAAAGGAATAATAAATCAGCTAAAACCGTAAATTCCAATGGTACTTTTGAAATTATGAAATCTCCGTCTAATGAAGAAGATAGGATAATGTTACATAAATACCCAACATATATTTGGAGCCCTGATTAATAATGAAAACAGAAAGAAGCATTATTTTCTGTAGTGTATTTTATCAAACAAAGGTTTTTCCGTACAGAGATAATTACACAGAATGGTGTAGAAGTTTGTTTATTTTGGAAAAGTGTCTAAATTTCACTTGGTTGAAATTTGACCTTTTATTCACTGAACAGTTTTTGTTCCGAGTAATAGCACCGTACTGCTTTTGTTTCAACGTAGTTTGGTTCCTATGTTTAAATTTTCGCTTGATATTAAGGTTACACAATTATATGAAAAATTGCCGGATATTTACCACAAAGTTCATTGTAAGCGAATTGACGTGATAAAGTTAAGAATGATCGAATATCAGGAAAAGGAAAAACGTAAAAATTGTTCGGTTTATTATTCAAGAAGACGTATGATTATATTCATATTAAATAAACGTGTTTCCAATTGAACTGCAGGGGTTGTTTCATTTACTTTTGAAGTGTTGGTTGTTGCGTGGAAAGAGAGGTGGCCAAGCATTTTTCTCCACGTCACGTGTCTCAATAAAGCTGAAATACCGGCGAGCTTAGCGGACCTGGGAAAGGCGGTAAAGTACGATCTACAGTCGCCAGGCGNCTCAATAAAGCTGAAATACCGGCGAGCTTAGCGGACCTGGGAAAGGCGGTAAAGTACGATCTACAGTCGCCAGGCGCCAATGGCACGCGAGGAAACAAACTGGCCAACGTCGCCACGTACAAACTGAGCCCAATTTACGCCCTCAACAATGGACTCCCACAATGCAGATATCGGTTTTAAAATGGGCGGGATTTCAGTACGGCCCTTATTTATGTTCCAATTCTCGGTATGAGATGATTATCGGCGTGAATTTTTTTCCCCCGTGCACAATAACTTTGCGTCCGCATTCAGAGAGTACGTGTTGTTTAGCAGAATCACATCAGAGTTTTCATGTTTCCATGCAGTCGTTACATTGTTTGTATTTTATTTCTAAAGATATGGTTGAGTTGTACCATCATTTATTTGGAAATCTACTGAAGTGGTCTCTCAAAAAATACTAGACGCCTTTTTAGTATTTTCAAATACATTAATGTCAAAAAAAGTGGAGCATCAAAAATACACTTGCTAAATAAAGTCTAACTTAATGCGGCTGTAATATTTTCAGCTTTCTGCGCTCTATTATTGTTACCATTAAAACTTAAACTATTAAATACTTTGGAATGCTATTCAAGCACATTCACTAAGTTCCTGTTTGGCTTATATTAAGCGGCCATGAAGCTTACATTGACTTCAACAAAACCAGCGTATTGACAATTTACCCCTTTTAAAATGTTCGCTCACACGGTCTTGGCATGGTACCTCACGATTTTCTCAGTTTGTAAATTTGGCGCCCATTGCTTTTGGCCTGTAAGATTCCTCGAGCTACTCCCGTTTCACACCACCTTCACCTCACGTCTGCAATCGGAGTTAAAAATCCCAGCTTTTAAGTTCCCCTCAAACTTCTCCACATTCATGCATTCATCCATGGCTTCGCTCACATCCTAATTTTACTCCGTAAGTCCTTCAAATGTGACTGGAACTGAAATGTCAGCCGACTTCTCTTGACGCCATAAGATGGCGAACGATTTACCGTCATGGTGAAAGTGTTGGTTACGCTTTATTGTGAGGTCTCATAAAATCGGAATCACGTCACTAGTCCATCGCCATAATTTCTCCTTTATTGTGCATAATCGATACATATGACTCGAAAGTAAACTATAAAAAACATTGTACAAGTTATTTTNAATTTCTCCTTTATTGTGCATAATCGATACATATGACTCGAAAGTGAACTATAAAAAACATTGTACAAGTTATTTGATAAAAACATTTTGGGGTCTCTTAAATATTTATTTCTGCTAGCTTACTTCATATACTACTAAGAATAACTCAAAACATTTACCATAAGTTTGTAAAATAAAAATGCCAATTATGTTGAATAGATTAAAAAGGAAAAGTGAGGACTGGGTCAGTAAACACGGATGTCGGGAACTTGGCTTTGGGTGACCTTGAAATAAAAAAGGTGACCAAAAATTAGAAGATTTACTAATAAAAGCAAACCAGGAGAAAAAATTGTTAAATAATCGGAGTAAACAACATCGACCACCATCTTGGATTTACTTGAACTCGACCTTAACCACAAAGGAGCTTAATCCCAAAAAATAAAAAAAACACACATATGCGTAAAACTTTATTAAAAATTAAGTTATAGATTACATCATTTACACCTACCACTATCATAATTTAATATAACCTTGATCCTCAATGAACATAGCGTGACTTTAAACCACAAATATAATATAAATTGCAAAAATAAGCCTAAAAATTTTACGTAATCGGAAAATCTGAAAATGATTAAAACGTAAACAAGAATTTACTGATATAACTAAGAAGCCTACAATCCTTAACGTGTAATAAATTAATTTTTAAATAATAACTTAATAGCGGAGTTGATAGGCAGGTCTTGAGGACTCGTTCAAAGCAATATCATAAGAGATGAAACCAGAAACATATGCAACAGTAGTGAGACAATTACAAATACACACATGCCTAAGCCGGGACTCGAACCCAGAAAACATTGTACCAAAATGTGGGTGTACAATCAACTGCATTACGGAGTTCGGATTCCAGCATCAAATGCGCTTTTAAACCGTCTAATGTTTCCATTGTTAGGGTTCAATAACCTAAAATATTTACAGGGCCGTCATTTTGAAAAAAACATGTCTGAGTCACTTAAAACACGTAATTTCACATGGCCTACCATAGCGCTACTTTTGTGAAGAATTTGGTGAAAATCGGTTGGTTGTTCCCTAGAATGTGACTTAAAACTCCCTTTCTTTTATGTGACGATCTTCATAAATGAAGGACAAAAATGTAATTTATTAGCACATTCAAAGATTACATCCTGCCAGTATACAAAGTAAAGCTACAATCGGTTACAATATTTCGTAGATATAGCTAATATAAGTGATTTTATCGTAATTTTTATAAGAACTGTCTGTCACACTTAAAAATGCATATGCCCTTCCGCAATTAAACTCGTTCCCAAATTTGAAAAGAATGGGTTGATTGTTTCCCGAAGCATGTAATAAAACTTTATTTTTACTGTGGGGCTAACTTACAAAATGGCATAGAAAGGAGGCTCTGTATAGAAAAATTGTATGGTTGCAATTCATACTGCCATTATACAAAGTTAAGTCTGAATTTGTTTCGTTAATATAAAATTACTGAGCTATATATTTATCATGCCACCATTTTGATTATAAGTATCTGACCTACTTAAATAATTGCAGTTTACACCACCTATTGCAGTGCAAATTGTTTGCCAAATCCAATAGGAATATTTCAATTGTTTCCCGAGATAATACATGAAAACAGAGTATTTTCATTTACCATGTCTTACAGAATGGCGGAGAAAATTTGCTCCTTGTAAACCTATTTCATAGTTTTAATATAAACTGCAAGCGTACAAAATAAAAATNAATTTCTCCTTTATTGTGCATAATCGATACATATGACTCGAAAGTAAACTATAAAAAACATTGTACAAGTTATTTTATAAAAACATTTTGGGGTCTCTTAAATATTCATTTCTGCTAGCTTAATTCATATACTACTAAGAATAACTCAAAACATTTACCATAAGTTTGTAAAATAAAAATGCCAATTATGTTGAATAGATTAAAAAGGAAAAGTGAGGACTGGGTCAGTAAACACGGATGTCGGGAACTTGGCTTTGGGTGACCTTGAAATAAAAAAGGTGACCAAAAATTAGAAGATTTACTAATAAAAGCAAACCAGGAGAAAAAATTGTTAAATAATCGGAGTAAACAACATCGACCACCATCTTGGATTTACTTGAACTCGACCTTAACCACAAAGGAGCTTAATCCCAAAAAATAAAAAAAACACACATATGCGTAAAACTTTATTAAAAATTAAGTTACAGATTACATCATTTACACCTACCACTATCATAATTTAATATAACCTTGATCCTCAATGAACATAGCGTGACTTTAAACCACAAATATAATATAAATTGCAAAAATAAGCCTAAAAATTTTACGTAATCGGAAAATCTGAAAATGATTAAAACGTAAACAAGAATTTACTGATATAACTAAGAAGCCTACAATCCTTAACGTGTAATAAATTAATTTTTAAATAATAACTTAATAGCGGAGTTGATAGGCAGGTCTTGAGGTCTCGTTCAAAACAATATCATAAGAGATGAAACCAGAAACATATGCAACAGTAGTGAGACAATTACAAATACACACATGCCTAAGCCGGGACTCGAACCCAGAAAACATTGTACCAAAATTTGGGTGTACAATCAACTGCATTACGGAGTTCGGATTCCAGCATCAAATGCGCTTTTAAACCGTCTAATGTTTCCATTGTTAGGGTTCAATAACCTAAAATATTTACAGGGCCGTCATTTTGAAAAAAACATGTCTGAGTCACTTAAAACACGTAATTTCACATGGCCTACCATAGCGCTACTTTTGTGAAGAATTTGGTGAAAATCGGTTGGTTGTTCCCTAGAATGTGACTTAAAACTCCCTTTCTTTTATGTGACGATCTTCATAAATGAAGGACAAATATGTAATTTATTAGCACATTCAAAGATTACATCCTGCAAGTATACAAAGTAAAACTACAATCGGTTACAATATTTCGTAGATATAGCTAATATAAGTGATTTTATCGTCATTTTTATAAGAACTGTCTGTCACACTGAAAAATGCATATGCCCTTCCGCAATTAAACTCGTTCCCAAATTTGAAAAGAATGGGTTGATTGTTTCCCGAAGCATGTAATAAAACTTAATTTTTACTGTGGGGCTAACATACAAAATGGCATAGAAAGGAGGCTCTGTATAGAAAAATTTTATGGTTGCAATTCATACTGCCATTATACAAAGTTAAGTCTGAATTTGTTTCGTTAATATAAAATTACTGAGCTATATATTTATCATGCCACCATTTTGATTATAAGTATCTGACCTACTTAAATAATTGCAGTTTACACCACCTATTGCAGTGTAAATTGTTTGCCAAATCCAATAGGAATATTTCAATTGTTTCCCGAGATAATACATGAAAACAGAGTATTTTCATTTACCATGTCTTACAAAATGGCGGAGAAAATTTGCTCCTTGTAAACCTATTTCATAGTTTTAATATAAACTGCAAGCGTACAAAATAAAAATGGAATTGGTTAAATGGTTTCGACGATAAAGTTACTCAACTGAATTGCCTATGTGGACGCCATTTTGAAATAAATGTCTGGCATACTTCAAATTTACCATTTTAAATTATCTACCACAGTACTACTAGATTGCCAAATTTGGGAGGATTCGGACACTGGTTTTCCGAGATATGAACAACTTTTTTTTCTTGTGGCTTTATCATAATAAATGGTAGAAAAAAGATGCTCCGTGAAGACGCAGTTGATAGTTGTAAGATCTAATTCCAGCATACAAAGTGAATTTGGAACTAATTACATGGTTTTAATGACATAACATTCTAAAAAAAAAATGTATTTAGTTGCCATTTTAAAATAATTGTTTAATATATATCAAACAAATCATTTCATATTCTTTGCCACAGTAATAATTGTACCCAAAATTTTGTAGGAATCGGTTAAGTACTTACCGTGATATGACGTAAAAACTTTAATTATTCATGAGGCACTATCTGACAAAATTGCTGACAAATGTGGCTTTTTATCTGCACATATAATGTTTGTAATAGATTATTTCAGCGTAAACAATTTGTTCTAAATTGGTTCAATGTTATTTTTGATAAACCAAATGAACTTTTAAAAAACTCGTTTAGCCGCCACTTTGAAAATATTTGTATTACCAAATGTAATTACTTACATTTACCTGAACTGTCAAAGTATTCCTTACATGCCTAATTGGATGATAATAGCTTTAATAGTCTTCAAGATATAAAGTAAAATCTATGTATTTTTTTTTTCATTTGGTGCTATCTTTCAAATTGGTTTACTAACAACGTTATCAATTTAAAAATGTATTGCTTTCACGATGCATGCTTTGCCAGCTTACTAAATTTGGTATAAAGAGATTCAATTGTTCCCAAGATATAACATTACAATAATATATTTAAATGACCGCCATTTGAAAGTATGCACATACCGTGGTTGTAAACTACAAACACCAGGTGTCCTTAATAAGTGCTATATATGTACCGACTTCGGTAAAATTCGGTTCACACTTTCATAAATTGAATTGGGAAGGGCTCACACATGCGCAAACAAACATATAGACAGACAGACATGTACACACTTAACACTGGCACACAGACAGGAAATGATATAATAAGCCCTTCCTTCCTTAGGAAAGTAAGCTAAAAATAATAATAATTTAAAATTTAAATAAAATATGTACAAATGAAATAAAAGGGAACTTTTAAATAATAAAAGAAAATATTTTATTAAAGAATGACAGATAGAATGTCACTGATTCGATTTTCGTAAAGCTGGCAAAGCACATCAGTTGCCAGTACAGAGACTAGTAAGACTACTGACCCCCTCCATTTTACTGTATATCATTGGCCATTCAATCGGACTCACCCAACCAACAACTTTCCTTCAGCAATCACTGGCCTAATATTACTCAGACACCCTCCCCCCCTCTCTCAAACCCATCAACATTTACCCATTTTAGCTCGATTACCATTGCCACGACTACACAGTGTTAATAATTTAAGGATGCTGTAAATTTGCTCGCTTGTGATTATAAATCGGTCACGTGACGACACATTGTTCTCTTTTCCCGGATCTTTTTAGCAGTGAGTCCAGTAAGCTATTTAATGTTTAACTGCTCCATTACAGCAGTTCGCGTGTTATTATCTGGCATGCTCGTTATTACACTTACAGATTTTCCCACAAACGTTAGATATCTTCTATAATTTCAAGTACCTGTTTGAACCAGCGTGCCACTGGAGTGTAGATATCAAGACAAGGAGGCCGTTTAATTGTGTGCCTACGACTATCATCGTGACTTCAACTTTGGTTGTAACATCGCTGACTTCAGCTGGACATCGCTGACTTCAGCATACATTGTCGACGATGCCATTCGTAATCATAAGGGTTAGAACTTAGAATCTGGGAATGTATTATATTTCCACGGGTGATAGACACTTGTATTTCCTGTGGTATTATTAGCTACCATTACACCATTTCATAAAATTTAAATACATCTTCAGACATTTGATGTAATATTTTAGTAATTCTTTCCATTAATAGTTAGTAAACCGTTCGGTTTAGACCCAGCCATACATGTCAAACAAGAAGTTACTGATATAAATAAAAAGGCTTCTTTATTTAACATGTGTGAAATTTATTTTAAAATAGTTTCTTAAAAGCTAGGTTTCTAGGTACGACTTATCTCGTTGAAAGCAATATCATTAGATATGAAATCAGAAACATATTTAACAGTAGTGAGACAATAGTAAATACAGACGTACCTAACTTCAAACTCGAACCCAGAGAACCTGTACCTTAAGTTAGCGTGTAATACAATTCATTAATGAAGTTGGATTCGAACTTCAACTTCAAATTTATTCAGTCTAATATTCCAATTAAAGGGTTTTCCAACCTAAAATATTTACACGACCATCATATTTGAAAATAAGTCACTTAGCCACGTTAAACATGTCAGTTTACATGGCCCACCATAGCGCTAGTTGGGTGCAGAATTTGGTGAAAATCAGTTGATTGGTCCCAGATGTATGGCATAAAACTTCCATATATTTCATGTGACAATCATAATAAAAGGAGCACAAAAAGTTATGTATTAGAATATTGGATTATTCTATACTGCTAGTATACAAAGTTATACTAAAATCGATTAGCCCTACATAGTTTCGTAGATATTGCACTCTAATGTAAATTGTTTATACACTCGCAATTCGGAAATTAGGAGTCATGCATAATTAAAACATATAAATTAATTTCGCTTACCGGAGTACAACATTTTCGCTAAAACTGAAAGAAATCGGTTGACTGTTTCCTGAGATACGACATAAAAACGGCATTATTTAATGTGGGGCTATCTTACAAAATGGCGGAGATATGAGACTTTGTATATATAAATTTCATGGATATTATAGATAGTGGCAAAGGGCAAAGTTAAGTTGAAATTGGTTTTGTATTTTCCTATATAAAATATTCTGAGCCAAAATATTTACATGGCAACCATTTTGAAAATTTGTGTGTGTGACTCTCTCAAAGTATACCAGTTTGAATGGCCTGCTATTTAGCTATCTATGCTTGACATATTTAATAGAAATCAGTTGTTTTTTTCCGGATATATATAATGTAATAATATTTAACAAAATGGTGGACAAGATGTTTTTGTGTGTACACATATGATTATTGAAATTTATATATATATATATATATATACATACAGCCAGTATAAAAAGTTGCGTTGGACTTAATTACATGTTTTAAACGATGTAACAAAAAACTAAAATAGCTATATTGCCCCCATTTTGAAAATAAATATCAGAACTATATAAACCCTATTAGTTAACTTCACCTGCCGTAGTACTACACGTTTGCCATATTTGCTTGTTATTTGTTATTGTTCAATTGTTTCCTGCGGTGTAACATACAAACATCAATTATTCGTGTAGCGCCATCTTACAAAATAGCGGACAAAAGACACGCAGTGTGGATGCATTTGATATGTGTTATATATAATCCCAACATGAAAAGAAAAATTGGAGTTGATTACATGATTTAGATAATAAAATGGCTATATGGCCACCATTTTGAAAATAAGTGTCTGATATACTTGAAACATATTTTTACATATTAACCACCGCAGAACTACCTGTTTGGTTGATTTGGTAGCAATGTGTAAATTTTTTCCGGAAATATTACACAAAAACTATTTCATTCATGTTTAGCTATCTTACAAAACGGTGTACAAAAGTGATTGTTTTTGGCCTATATGATGATTGTAATATGTAATGTAGTCATACAAAATTTGGTTGAAATTGGTCAAATGTTATGGTATATATACCAAATTAATTAAAAATATATGTATGATGGCCATTTTGAATTAAGTATTACATCAATTCTTTTTACATAAGTCTACATGGCCTACAATAGTACTACTTGCTTGATAAATTTGGTAAAAATTGGTTTACTAGTTTTTGAGATGTAACATGAAAGTTTTATTTTTCATATAGCGCTACCTTCCAAAATGGCCTACCAACAGTTATATACTGAACTCAATTTAATTCTAACACCTTGTGCTGTCAACATACAAACTTTGGTTTAAATAGAATACATGGTTTCCTAGTTATAGCATATCACCCAAAATTTTTAAATGGTGGCTATTTTGAATGTAAGCGCCCACCGTGGTCGAAAAGAATATAAGTCAGGTTTTCTTACGTAGTACGTTCGAGTACGATGTAATTCTGTTGACGCGTTTAAAAGTTGAAAGGGGGGTGCACACACACACACAAACACACATACAAACAGTCCCATAGACAGGAAAGTGATCTTATTAGCATTAATTTTTTTCTGAAAGTAGGTTAAAACTATTTATTCGCAACTGCGTCGAAATTTCTACTTAGTAACTGCATTAATGTGTTTTGTCTAGTTCACTGACCTCACTTAGAGTCTTCATTAATATGCTTTATGCAGAATGTTCAACAATTAACAAGGCCGATCATAACAAACAACCATACCAGACGGCAATTCCAGAAATCATAACATACATACCAAAAGACCAGACGGACCACCCAAACGTACTGTCCAGACCAACGAACAGGGTCAAACAACTTTACATGCTGTCCGTAACAGCTGACCATATCAAACACCCATAGCAACAAACTAGGCTTACCGACCTGGAAGGCCGATGGGACCAGACCTACCAAACATACCAACTAACCATATGGACTGACCACGCCAACCTAGTGATTAGACTTACCAGAATATAACAGCCGACCATACTAACTGCATATACGAAAATAAATTGTGACAGACCCCAGAAATCAGACCATAAAATCAGACCTCACAAATCTGCCATCAAGTATCAAACCTCAATAAATAGACCTGAAATATCAGACAATCAAAATCAGACAATAAAATTATCGATCCTCAACAATCACACTCAAAGTCAGCCCACACTAACAGACCAAAAAAGGTTCTCAGACTTCATACAGACTTCAAAGAATACTCAGACGAATTTAAACGAACCTAAAAGACATAATACTTACGATTAAACCATAACCCTCCTTCTGCACGTGCTGGCAGACATTATTTACCTAAACAAACACTTACAGTTACATGTATACAGTACTAAATTAAGAAGTCTTTCGTAATTCAAAGGGAATGGTTTAAGGAATTAAACATAACATTAGACTGATTACAACCGAAGTCGGTATTCCAAATCATACCTCCGTTACGCAGTTGGTTCCACGTCAGCTTACGATACGAGCCGTTCTTTGTTCGAGTACCCGGGCACGTGTTTACATGTTATTAACTAACTAGTACTGAGTTTGATGATGCACTTAGAGAAACGTGTGGTACAGTCAACAACATACTTGGTTTTATTTTACAGAAGATAAAACTTTAAGAATCATTTTCTGAAGCTACGCACTGTGTGAACTGGATTGTTGGTATCTGCACAGCTGCTACTTCATTTTGGGAAGACACGATAGCTCGAGTGCATTTGTGTTTGTTTGATAGGCGACTTCCGGGTGACGCCGCCATTTTATAGCTGTTTTTGCCGTGAAGATGAAGACGAAGTATAAACGAATAACGAGACATCAAACTGACATGTAATCATACTGAACGGAGTTCCGTCATCAATGACGGAAGATATCGTTTATCGAAGTGTAAGAAGTTCCGAAACCCGGTATATAAACTTGTTGACCAACGAACTTTGCAATTTCTCTTCATTCGGAATTGTGCCATGAAAAGTTTTGTAATCAGCACTCAAACGTGTACCCATTTATTTCGACGCTGTCTTAGGCGCAAATTAACAGGCAAATGTTTATTTACCACCAATCATAATAATCAAACTAAGCAATTATTTGATATAGATGTTCACGGTAAGGTTAGCACTTTATAAAGCCCTGCAAAATTACTACTTTCAATTCGTTGGTACGTATCCTTCCGGATATCAATATATGTTTTCCCACTTTCAGCTAATGTTTTCATCAACAAAAGTAATAAATATGCTATTTATCAAAGTTAAAACGTAAACGTTCATTTTAGAAAGCAATTTCGGTTCATAAAAGTTCATATCGGGTGGTGCAAATTAAAAAGTTCTGTAAGACGTGGCAAAACTGGTTTAACTCGTTTATAAAACGCGAAAAATATTCGTAATTAAGTATGAAGTATTTCCACGTTGTTACTGTTCCAAAACGAGTCACATATATACGTACCTAGGTATCGGTTGGTAAAGTGGCTTATATGCAATCACGTAAGTACCACGTAAATTTATTGAATATCTCAGAAATGCAACAAACATAAAAAAAAATTATAATAAACACTTTTCTTAAGTTTTTTTCCAAATTTAATTATCCCCAGTTTAAAATTAATTGTACCGAATTCACATGCATGTCAACACATTGTACAGGTTGGCATGTAAGTTAAAATTCAATATTGTCCCGAACAAGAAACTAAGTTCTATACAGCTTAAAGCAATAACAAACACTGCAAATTCAGTCTGAATCGATATAAATTGATTTATTCATTACATGAGTGCATTATATACTTTAGGAGTCATGAACTGCCGCTTGAAATAACGTTGGTCGTGTAACACTGTTTTTTGACACTGGAGAGGGGAAAGGAAAAGACAAAACAATACCCCTGGTAATATGAAATGTTATGTTAACAAAGTCATACTGTTAAATAGCGAGAAACGTACCTATTTATACAATATCGCCCATGTCATTATTTGCATATTACAAAAATTTACTGATTTACAAGTGGCGTAAATGACATCGGTAACAGTATCACTCTACCGTGAAAAGCCTGTATAACAATTTTTCCCTTTGTTGGGAGGTTAGTATTTTGTGATGTGCGCTATTCGACCTGTAGAATTGTAGCTGAAGTGCATTCCCAGGACGTTGTAGGGTATTTTGCTATTTTGTTTTACTATTTTCTTAATTATCGCCACTAATTACCTGACATTTTAGATATTTGAAAATACAAGGTTTTATAATGCTTAGTTATAATGAACTTTTTATTAGGTATTATAGTAAACTTGCTGTTTTTTCCGTATTTGCAGTGGCAACGTTACGAATAGTAAATTCTGTTTCAGTATTAATAGTGTTTGAATTGGGAAACAGACTGGTTTTGGTACTACAAAATTATAACTGGATTTTAATGCTTCAGATGCCTTTCATTTGAACAGCGATACTGTTATCTACCACTTGATATAATCGACAATTGAACCATGATTGCGCATGACAAAAAGTTGTACTGAATTCTAAAGAGAAAATGTTTGAAAAGCAACTGATTAATTTATATGATTGACAAAGGTTATTATTAAAATTAATATAACTCTACCTTTTTAATTGGAATTTCCGAACATCATTACAGAAGGTACAACGATGTCACAAATTAATAATTGTAAGCTAATATTGGTAATCTCATTATTTTAAACTCATTAATTTTACAGATAATTGAATGGTTAAAACTGAAACATAAATTTCTCATTTAAACCGAAAATATATTTGCAACAGATCTGAATGTAATAACATATATTATATGAAATATACGTTATTAATAAATACTATTGTCATAAGTTAGCAACAAAATTTTTTTTAATACACAGTCTGGCAAAATTAAGACGCGAAAAAAGGAAAACCAAATAATGAGTTCCTGGAGGGAATCTTTAATGAACTTTAAACCCTCATTTCTCGCAAACAATTAAATTTTTTAAATATATGTTTCATACATTTTAACCGATAGAGATGTAAAAAATTAACGTTCCGATACATGCGCATATGTACATACAATCATATATATGTATATATATCTACTATATAAAAATAAGTCGGGTTTTCCTTCCTGGCGCTATAACTCCAGAACGCACGAACCGATTTCCACGGTTTTGCATTCGTTGGAAAGGTCTCGGGCTCCGTGAGGTTTATAGCAAAGAAAATTCAGGAAAAAT
>NQII01001283.1:205946-347305 GCA_002778355.1 Clitarchus hookeri
ATATATATATATATATATATATATAAATCCATACACACATGTGCATACATATTTCATAAAAATATATGTTTTTTCCAAGCTGATTTTAAATATTTTTTAAACCTAACTCGCAACACTTACGTAACATTTATGATCTTGTGATATTTATGAAGCGGTAGTTTTATATCAGAAGTTCTGACCTTCATTGCTGGTTTCCTTCAATGTGTATTGGAGCACTAAAAACCAAAGGGGTACAAAAGTCACGTTTTATAACTCTTAGTTTAAGAATGTACAAAGCATTTAAGTTGTACAAGTATACTTACTGGGCTATAATGTTTTATTATTTTCTTAATATAAACAAAAGTAATGGCATTGTTTGAAATTTGAGGTGATAAATAATAGTACGAAGTGATTTTCGGTTACTAGGAAATTGTAATAACTCACATAGCTTTATTAGGACTGAATTTTCACACATGATGCATACTTATACACACATGCATATACAATTGTAATTTATTAAATTCACGTAGGTTTAAAACATATTTATTTACAAAGAGAGACATGTATAAAATTACCTATCTTGTAGCCCATTGACTCTGTATTGCAATTGAAAATCTGCGTATAAAATTTGTGAATTATACTTTTTTTATTTTCTATGAATTTTGTCATTGTAATCATTCATATTTACAAAAGAACCAATGGAAGTAACACTCCAAATATTACAAATTAATAATACATTAATATAAGAAATGTAATATTTTACGCAAATGCCTGTCAGTAAAAAAATGGCCTAAATTTATTAAGATACTTGCATAGCTATGATAAAAATTAATTCCGAAATTGGAATGTAAAGTTGATATTGCAGCAGATATGAGTGTGTGAAGAGTTATAAGTTTGCGAATCAAAACTCATTTTTTAAAGGGTAAAGAATAAAAAACGTTGTATGGTATTGAAAGCTATATTTTATTACAGAACTGCACTATAGATTATAGGGAAAAAAAACATTTTGACGATTTTTCTCTTTGTTGTACCAAATGAGTTCTTAATATAGTTCAGAAAATATGGCCATTATAAAGAATTAGCATAACAATTAAAATTGTAATTATTCATTTGGCACACATCTCAGACGGATGGGAAAGAAGTTCTCGGTATTTTGTTTCACTCAGTGTAGCTGTTCATATGATAATAGGCACTCGGGCACGCTCATTATAAATAATTAAATACGCCATGTTTTTACCCCCAAAAATTTTCGCTCAGTTAAAATATGTTAGAATCTCAAAAAGTGGCAAAACTATGAAATGTAAGAATACAAAATCAAGGTCGACAAATATTCAAAGGAATATTTCAATTCCACCATAACAGCAAACAAACCCTAATTGAATGAACAAATGCGTATTTGTATGTTGAACTCATGTCAGAACTGCTCTTATTAATAAAATTATATAATCATGCGAGCTTTAAATGGCATACCGGTTAAGAATGAGCCTTTACGATACAAATATATGTAAGATAATTTAAATGATAATGTTGCTATATTACTTAAAATTCAGTCTACGCATATGACGGCAAATCTTTCTTACTCTAGTACAGCCGTTAAAAAAAAATACATAATGGATAGTTATATGCTTTTTCAAAAAAGAAAAGCAATACGCGTCTACAAAATTTTTATGCATAAAATGTGCGACACAACGTTTTGGTGGAAGTTTGACTTGATGTTCCGATATCCCAGAACATCGGTGCAAGTGGATTTCCATGTAGATGAAATGCGTAGCTCTCCTAGGTGACACAGATGTAAGGAACGCACCAGAGATGAATTTAAAATTCCTATAAGAATATCGATAACGGGACGGCTTTTCTTCTGTGGTGATTAGCATTTATTTCTGAAATGAAGAATGAGAATGTTTTTTTTCAGCTTATAGTTTTAACATGCTTTTATATTTTTTTATTGTTAAAGTATAAAATATTTTATAACATTGGTGTTATTTTATTTTTTTTTAATGTATGAGATGGTTTATTCGTAAGGCATTGATGTAGTTTAGTAATAACGAATATATTCATTTCGAGAGTTTGTGTGAAATACCATAAAAAGAGTCATTAATCTTTTGAATTTAGAGTAACAATGAAACATTTTAATTAATATCGTTTAGTGGAGAGTGCACCAAATGTGTGCTGTATAACATGTTATATCTCAATAAACTCATTACCGTGGCTTTTACCATTATTCCAAAAAAAAATATTCTCCCAATACCAACTTTAAAATGAGAAAACTTTGAACATTCATTTTAGGCCTTCATTTTATCGTCATAATTTCAGCAGTAAGTATTACTTGAAACGTATTTGTCTTCTGCTTTTTGTTATTTGTTGAAAGAGCTCTAACTTGCTTCTTCAAGTTGTTTGCAGCTCCGGAATATCCCTTCACGCTACATAGAACGGATTTTCTACAGCAAGATAAGTACTTCAGAGTTTTGTAAAATTTACATTATCGTTTCTTGCTGTTTCTTAAACAAAACGCTCTTGTAAGGAAATCTGAAACGAACAAGGTTCATCACTGTATCATAGAGTTTTTTTAATTTGATACACTCAATAGAGCAATATTAAATCAGGTTCTCGTTAAATTTCAAGGAATACAGAAACGATATTCGCAAATACACGTATAGACTGTTCATGGTAAAGTGAGTACTTTTAAGGCCCAAGTTACTTTATTCCTATCAACCATTTTGTATCCTTCCACCACTTTTTAAAACAAATATTGTCTTGTAAAACATAAACACATTGTGTATATTCCACCACGCTCAGAAGTAACGTATAAGGCTATAAAATAAATTTACTAAATATTATTAGAAATGAGTGTTAACATTTCGAATCTCGGGTAAGGAATGGCTGAGTTAGCAGTTTTTATAAGTACGTTCAAGGTCATTTCAGTGTGTGAGCCGGTTCTAGTTTATCTTACACACATGAATAAATACGTACATATAATAAAGGTTCATTTTTATATAGTTGTAAAATAATATTTTTATCAGAAAATAACAAATATGCTTATTTTTGTCTTCAGTATGATCGCAAAAATTACCAACAAACTCCATCAATTTATTCCTCACATAAATATAGACGAAAAGTATAACATGACTTTTAACCTAATTTTCCTCATAGGGACAGTACGCTACGTAAAGGAGATTACTGACATGTTCATTGCGAATATCAGAAAACTAAATTTTTTAAACCTCTGAATTTACGTGTAGCGTACCAGTAAATGAACATAGACATCTACAGAAAATACTGTCTCTGTACATAAGTAATAGGTTACGTAGATATGGTGGATACCACCCAGGCGTATTTTATCGCATTGAAGGCGTTTGCAACGCTTCCCTGCTGTGAGTGTATGCGTGGTAACGCATTTACTGGTACAGTACACGTACTTTTAGTCAATTTGATCGCGTTCTATCCGCAATAAACCTGTCACTCATCTCCAAATTTACGTGCGTGTACCATCTTTAGGAATCATACTATGCTAAATGTAGTGTAAATACTTTTCGTCGGTATTAATGTGAGTAATCACTCGACGGAGTTTAATGGTGATTATTGTGAACAGTCGGTGTATATGGCATGTAACAATAAAACCGTAAACAACTTGGTTTCCTGTCATTAAATACCACATTTTTAAAATAATTTTCTCCACTCAGTTTTATAATTTGAAGTGATATAACAACAAAAAACGCATTTTACTTTAAAACTTCCAAGTAAAACAGAGATAATATTGTTTCATAATAACATAAAACTGCAGGTATTGTTTGCATATTTAGATATTACGTCACGATATTAGATTACTTTGTGAATCACTGGAGTTGAAAAGTTAACGAGGCCTCACTCGATCGAGAACGTATGACAAGCCCGTGGAAGATAACGGTCAAATTTTTTTTTAATATGTCAAAAGCACTGCTGCCAATGTCGATAGAACCGCTGGAACACGTCCCGAAGGCGTCGATTTGAAAAGTGGCACCACTGCGCGCGGCACCTGTGAGGTGACAAGGTGGCAGCAGCAGGTGTTCCAACAGACAGCGACAAACAAACTGTCAGGTACGTTGTGAGTGTGTGTTGCGCGGCAGGACAGCAGCACGACCTGTGGACGGTGGAAGAGTTTTGCTTTTAACTCACCATTATATAAATCATTTGTAAACCAGTACAGAGGTTATGGACCCCAGACTCATACCTATTAAGAGAAACCTACAAAATTGCCGTTCAAATTTGTCTTCATGCTAAACCCTACAGAAATGTTTATATGTGTACTCAATCCAACGACTTTCCTTTATTGGCTGCTGCTGTGGAGCCGTGACTGAACTGAGGGATTGAGGCACACAAGTTTAAAGTGATATTTGTTGGTGCAGGGTTATCCAACAGGCCGTGCGCTTAGGCGACTGGTGTCCTGGGCAGGCATAACCTTATTTTTTTGCCCTCTTTTTTGTTATACTTAAATACTTTATTAAGATTATTTGCAACACGCTTCCAGAACTCAGCGTCGCTTAACATCTATAAACAATTCATTTTGCGTTTCAAGTCTGTTCTCGCTCAAGTCTCCAAAACAACATTAGCGAAGTTGAGTTTACACAAACATGTAAACACGAAAAATATTTATTTCAAGTAATTAAAATATTTGGTTAAAACTTCTACTTTTACGACCCGCATCCCGCCCTCTCCTTACCCTATCACAGTTCATACAGATCTAACACGGGCCCTACCATTTCCAATGACAAACGTTCTGCGGAGGCAGACTTGCTTAAAGTACACCTATCGTGTCAACAAATTATAACACGGATTTTGCAGGTACCTATTGTTCATATTTCTCTTCCTCCCTCATTTCATTCTCTGCAAACACTTTTTCCACTAATGATTACTTCCCCTCAGAACCCTTGAAGACTGTAATGTGTGTTTGATGGTAGGGGAGGAGGTACGTTTTCACGGGTTCACGTTTTGTCGTGACCCCATTTCCAAACCACATAAGTTGCAACTTTGAAATCAGGTATAACATTTCTCTGAAAAACATCAAACCACGTTTTACGAAATTGTCTTAAATTTGTGTTACTCTTAATGTCAATCAGGCGTTTCCCTCGAAATGTTCATGCACTGAGGCTAACGAGAAGCTTCTTCAATTTACTTTTTAATTTGAAGGTAATGTATTTACCGTTCTGGTATTCCGCCTTCTTTATCAATACACAAAAAATACTTTGTATTTCAACGCCTCATAATCCGTATTCACTGAGGCTACTGATCGTACATATTCTTCACACACACTTCTCAGAAGTTATCAATTCCTTGCCGTAAATTTTTATTGCCAAATTTTGGCGATATTCTTATTTCACTTAACACTCCCTTAAACATTTTCCAAAATAGCTTACATAATGACCTAGTATTTGGCATATTCTCTTCTCTTTCTTATACGTTTCCGAATTTTTACACGCTTTAAGTGAAACAAACGCATTCCGGTTTTATCCACCTTACCACCTCGTGAGCTTACATGTCTGTAATTTCGTTAAAATTCCCTCTACAGAATACTCCCATTTACTTCTTCTCTTTTCTTCTTCCAGCTTGTGTAATGCCAATTGGTACATTTACATGTACGGCTGACAAATAGTTTTGTACATCATTCTTTGTGTTCTGCTTACCAGTATATAAATTAATTTCCAGTGCTTATCTTAAATATGCTCCACTTATTTTTACACGCCTCTTTGCTATACCAGAATGATTTAAGCTATGAGCTCATACTTGGCGTGTACATCTTTTTTATTTATTTTTTTCTGATCAGTGAGGGCGTTTTCCTATTTCACACCACCGCACCTCTTCCACGTAACCCTTTGCCTTTACCGAATTCTTTTTTGTCTTCGGGGATCATACTTGGTATGTATCCTACTATCCTTCGCGCTTCTATTTCTATGACGTCTGAACACCTGCTGCCTCTTTTTTACCCTATTTTATATGTTACTCCTCTATAACTATTCTCTTTCATTTATTCAGTTATTTTTATGACTATTTTGCCTTTTTTGATATATGGCGTTCGTACTTGGCATGGCCCCATCCTCCATCATTTGTCAATTGATGATGAATGTATTCCCTCCCTCCTTCCTTTATGCGCCATTTTGCATTACGTTGTGTAGTCCTACCTCACCTGGGGGCCACTCGTCTCTAACCAAGACGAACCGGGCTCAATTCCCGGCGAGGCTGCTCACGAATTTTCGCATTTCAGAAGTCAGGAACTTTGTGGTGTACATCAACTCAAGCTCTGAAAACAGCCATGATAAACTGTGGTCCCAAAGCAGAGCTAATGTGCTGGAACACGTTATTTAGAAAGAACGCATGGACTCTTACATCATTGAAGGGTTTACTTATTTTGGAATTTTAATTTTAATGTAGCGATTGTTATCTTATTTTGTCGACTTATCTTTCCACCAGCATAGACATAAAAGCATTTAAACTCCAGTATCTAAAATTCTAATATACACCGTGAACGTGATTCCTATTAAAACAGCAATTTTTAAAGTTAAATAATTTCCATTAACTAGTCTAGTTGGTTTCGTTTTGAATCAGTTATACGTTAGAAAGATAATTTCATGCTCTGGAATGAGTGGTGTTACATATGTAGTGTTATCAAGAAATTGGAGAACCATGTAACATAGACAATGTATTGTTTCTTCTACCACATCTCTCACTAACGATGATGAAATGTTAAAATTTTAATTCGTTTATGTATCACCAAAATTTACAAACTGTATCGTCAGGAATAATATGCTTCTTGGGTTGCAAATTTGAGTATTACTTGCGTCTGGTGCAGGCCTAGTAAAATGTTAAGAATAAAGTCTGTAGATCTTTATTTTGTCTCTAGTTATTTTGTATAACGTCCTTCCACAGATTTTATGAATGAAGAACTACTTTTAACAAAAATGGACATATTTACCTCGAGTAAGTTTTATACAATTTTGTAAGTTGTTGCAAGTGGTACACGCACCTATCTATTAGATATTTAAAACAACCGCAAACATTTTTTATACTTCTGGGTTATATGTTGAAATATATCACGCATCCGGCAAATATTACACTATTGAAGTAAACGTATTTTTGAATACAAATATGTACGGATATAAATATTTTGAAACAAACGTGTTTTTACATAAGTTAAACTTGGCCAAACGTAATTTTAAGACATCGTGTATTGGGAGATAAAGCGTAGTTTTCACTGAAATGCACCGTTGCGTATAGGATGCCTAAACATCACTTGCTTGAATTTCCAGTCCGCATGCTGTATTCAGCAGTATCTGTGTGATCCCAGACATAATTTATAAAAGTTCTAAGACAGGTACTGAAGAAAAGGGTTGTGTAATTAACACATTCATTTGCTCATGTTACCAATGTACTGGTGTTTATTCCTCATTTAGTGTTTGTCGTTCCGTTTAGATCGTTCGTTATTTATCTAATCATTTTGGGAACTTGATGTTGGCTCACTATGGCGTTGGAAATTTAAAATATGAGAATGGACAAAAACATTCTCAAATGTTATTCAGTAAAAATATATCGTGAACAATTGCCAATATATTTATGGGTGCTTTTGCTAGCTAGTTTTATTCGATCAATCGCAATATGGATTTGAAAACAGCCACTGGTTTTATTTTTAACTTTGTTTCCTGCTAGACTGTTTTCTTTCCCTATCCCAAGGAAATATGCAGCACTTTAAAGATATTCATATGTTCGAATCATTTTTATTTACGTCTTTATGCACATTATTCCAAACTAAACATTTCTTGTTATTCTAATTTTATGTGAAATTCCTGAAGGGTAAGAGAAGAAAATTTTCTGGCAACCCTATAACGTAAGATTATGAGCAAAGCATGAAAATAGACGGACAAAAAATATAACATGTTAAATTGACTTCATACATTTCAACATAATAATTGGTGTCCCGTAGTTTTCATTAAAATAAGATGTTATCATCATTCCAAATTAGCCTACTTAAGCATTCATCAATATATTAAAAGAAATTGTTGAGGTGTACNATAAGATGTTATCATCATTCCAAATTAGCCTACTTAAGCATTCATCAATATATTAAAAGAAATTGTTGAGGTGTACGGTTGTTTAAGGATCTGTGTCGATATCACTAATTAGAAAGGGTTTCATTTAAAACCATCGTATTTTTTCTAGCCTCATAAATGTTTCTTACGAGAGATTAAAATACATATTGTGTAGTTTAATTATTTTCTACATATTTTTCAATGTTACTTGCCTTTAAATGTTTTGTTTTCTAATTGAAACGCCAAAGTTTTGTCAACTGTTTTAAGATGACAACGAGATATCTAAACTTTACTTGGGAAAACTATTGAAAATAATAACATATGGAAATCGCAAAAGCCATAATTATTAAACTGGAACACAGATAAGNATAAGATGTTATCATCATTCCAAATTAGCCTACTTAAGCATTCATCAATATATTAAAAGAAATTGTTGAGGTGTAGGGTTGTTTAAGGATCTGTGTCGATATCACTAATTAGAAAGGGTTTCATTTAAAACCATCGTATTTTTTCTAGCCTCATAAACGTTTCTTACGAGAGATTAAAATACATATTGTGTAGTTTAATTATTTTCTACATATTTTTCAATGTTACTTGCCTTTAAATGTTTTGTTTTCTAATTGAAACGCCAAAGTTTTGTCAACTGTTTTAAGATGACAACGAGATATCTAAACTTAACTTGGGAAAACTATTGAAAATAATAACATATGGAAATCGCAAAAGCCATAATTATTAAACTGGAACACAGATAAGTTTAATTTCACTTACTTTACCAAACCTGCCACACTACATGCATCGATGAACGTTCTACATAAAAATTGTTTACAAGCTTTGAAAGGTTTGACACAATAATAATCCAGCCCACAGACACAACAGTCAAACTATTTTGCACGATACCATGTGCAATAACAATAAAAGTGAAGATGAGAATTCAGCTCGTTCAAACAGGAATTTGGGGGCGATGGATCACTATTTTCAGAGAATTGGAATAAATTCTTAATTTTTTTACAGTTATATCTCTGGACGTGGTGGATCAAACTGGTTAATTAATATATATATATATATTATGAACTGTGTTTAGCTGCAAAGTGAATACGCAAATTAATTTAATAGGAATTACAGTGATATTACACATACTGGAAATTTATGAAATCCGTTATTTCGAAAATTAAAAAATGACTATCTGAAATTCTCAAATAACCTCGTTTTTTTATTGCGAAACATATAAACGCAAATAGTTAAAAGGAAAACGGTAATAGATAATTTGGTTTTAATCATAGGATATTTACCGATGGATGATATACCTTTATTTAAATGGGCAACATCCCCAGTAAGGCAAGGGGAAGCGACTTTGGATCACCGATTAGTGTCTGTCAGTACTCCATAATTTGTTCGAGCTGATGACTAGTTAAACTAAACGTGAACGGAGGCTCAATGTTTGGAAAAATTATATATAAATGAGAGATTTTCCTTATTTTAAAGTATATATTTTTGTAATACTTGAGTACCAAGTTCAGCGATAATCGGTTTAATAGTATCAGATACGCCGAAATGTTACCTTATTTAGGTTGCAATATGCCCTAAATGACGGATTGAATA
This sequence comes from Clitarchus hookeri, assembly GCA_002778355.1. Classification (NCBI taxonomy): domain Eukaryota; kingdom Metazoa; phylum Arthropoda; class Insecta; order Phasmatodea; family Phasmatidae; genus Clitarchus; species Clitarchus hookeri. The sequence continues at coordinate 215,579 of NQII01001283.1, forward strand.
ATTTAGTATTATGCCAGTTTAATTCTCTCGTATGTAGCTGCAATAATACCAAGTTTAATTTTAAGCCGTCGAATAGTTCACTTATATAGCATATAAATTTTAAATTTTTATAGCACCGAAAATTAATTTCTGGCCCCCGGGGCATATTGTAGCACTAAACGAAATCCAAATATGCCCAGTAGTTAATAAAATATAATTCATGGTTTAACTTAGTAAGTTTAGCTATATTCCACACTGTTAAAAAAGTTTCTTAACTTTAAGAAAAAATGCTGATTAAAACATTTTCTATAACTCACCGTAAATTTACGTTAAAATACTTAAAACAAAATGGATTTTCGTAAATATTATAGAACTTTCCGAGCATTCGCCAAACCTCTCCGTAAAGTTCCTAGTTTTTTTTTCTGCACTTCCACTTTTCAAAGAGATATTAGGAAAATTCTTTATGTTTCCATTTTGCAAGTGTTCTTCTTTGTATAAAAATTAATATAAAAAAATAAAAGTATTGATACCGGATGTTTAAACAAATAGTTCTAAGTTGTGTGGATGTGCGTAACTGCCTGAGAAAGTTACTTATTAGAGTGCCGTTATTTCCCTGAAGCTTCAAGTTTAACTGATTTAAGGCATCAAACACATCGGTTAAATAGGCCAATCTCAATTGAAATTCCACATCTTCGAAGATTTGCAGAAGATCGTTCTTTTCTTTGTACTCAAGAAAAAGGATGACCTCTTCTTTCAACTCATGAAGACGTGACAACATGTTCCCCTTAGACAGCCAGCGCACTTCTGTGTGGAAAATAAGTACTTTGTGATCTGAATCGAGATCTTCGTAAAGCAAAGTAAATAATCGACTGTTCAAAGCGCTGCTCTTGATGTGGTTAACGACCTTTGTTGCCGAGTCTAAAGTCTGGCGTAAGTTTTGTGGCAACATTTTTGAAGCCAAAGTTTGACTGTGAATAACAGCGTGGGATACTTTTCCTTGAGTTTTTGACCTACACCTGATCTTGCACCTATCATTTCACGGGCGCCATCTGTGCAGAGTCCAATACATTTATTCCACTGCAAATGATTTTTTTCGATGAATCCAGATATTAAAGCAAATATGTCGTCAGATTTTGTACCTGCTGTCAAAGATTGGAAGTACAAAATTTCTTCTTCAATCTGATCCTTGTTGATGTATCGAACGTAGACGATTAACTGTGCACATTTACTGATGTCCGTAGTTTCATCACAACTAATAGCATAAAATGGCGATGAATTTACTTTCCTTATTATTTGGCACTTTAATACTGCAGCAATATCATCGATTCTACGCTTGACAGTGTTATTGGAAAAAGAAATCGGTTTCATTTTTTTCTGATTCTTCTCCTAATAATACCTGCATGGCCTTTAGTACACATAGCCTGATTAAGTCTTCTCCAATAGTGTGCGGTTATTTTTTGCTTCGCTATCAAAAAAGCTATTTNATTAACTGTGCACATTTACTGATGTCCGTAGTTTCATCACAACTAATAGCATAAAATGGCGATGAATTTACTTTCTTTATTATTTGGCACTTTAATACTGCAGCAATATCATCGATTCTACGCTTGACAGTGTTATTGGAAAAAGAAATCGGTTTCATTTTTTTCTGATTCTTCTCCTAATAATACCTGCATGGCCGTTAGTACACATAGCCTGATTAAGTCTTCTCCAATAGTGTGCGGTTATTTTTTGCTTCGCTATCAAAAAAGCTATTTTAAATGAGGCTTTGTGATGCTGTGACACGCCTTTGTGATAACTTCCTGACTTATCCAATTTCATGCACTTGAGTGTTTCTGATTTCGAAGAAAAAAACTCCTTTCTTTTGGTTATCACAGAAGGGTGTTTTTGACTCAAGTGTCTTTCAATACGATTAGGCCTCATGGCATCATTGCTCAAAACTTTGAAACATATTTACTCACTGAGGTATTTGTACTCCGTATTTTTCATTGTAAGTAATTCCAAACTTAATATAGTCTTCTGAATACTTTCTTTTTTTTCGCTGCCATGTTTCTGGTGCAACAAAAATATTGGACATAATTTAAAAACTTTTGACGTGTGACGCCTTTTTGGAATAGAAGCCTCGCTGACTCCCTTCGTGAGCGCCTCCCAGTTAACACGTGTCACGAGGCAGGTGGCCAGCCAGAACGGATCGCAGTTACACGTGTCTTGCTGCGTGTCCTGCCGCGTAGGCCTCCCTGCCACCTTCCCACCCCCTACACCCCTAGCAAGCTCGTGAGATTTGTTGAGCGCCGAGGTATCACGAGAAAAAGAAACGCAGTTCGCCTAAATTCAGAAAACACGCACCACGAAGGAATAAGCTGACAAGCTTTGAAAGGTGCCACCTCCCTCCCCTCCCCTCCCCACAACCATCAGAAACCAGGACACGTGTTTTGAAAGGCATTGTTCTACTTTCTACCACCTCACCCCCTTCCTCCAACAAGGCGACACGTGCCGACAATTAAGGGAGGAAGCTAGCGAGCATATAAGCCCCCTGCAGGGAAGGTGGAGGCAGTCAGACAGTTCTTTATCGCCGCGCAGAGAGTCAGTTCGATGAGTCAGTTCTAGAGTACCGCGCAGAGAGTTAGGCCGGGAGATCGGACTCCCGGCCCAGTCCATCAGTCAGACAGTTCTTTATCGCCACGCAGAGAGTCAGTTCGACAGTCAGATCTTTATTACCGCACAGAGACAGTTGCATATCGCCATGCAGAGAGGTCAGCCACGTCCATCAATCGAAGTAACGAGCAGAAAGTGGCGCGGAAGTTCAGTACTGCCACCCCGAGATGTGCAGATAGTAAGTCGTGACATTAAGGGGTCAGACAAATCGGGACGCGAGATGCGAAACGCGAAACGCAGGGCAGAGTCAGAGACAGTTACCAGAATCACATCGGACGAGTAGTTTGACCATGTCGGGACGCGAGTTAGCCAGCCAGTTCCCGCATAAGTCAGTCAGTTTCCAGCCAGTCAGTTGCAACGCCCCGAGAAGGCGTAGTCGAGTGGTGAACTTAACCAAAAGAGCCATGTCGAGCTAGTGGGATTGTCCAGTGCAACCCGGATCCGCGAAGGACGGGTGGGACCCCCACACCCACGTGGGGTCCCACGCCGGGACGTGGTGGGGTAGTAAACAGTCCGTTACTACCCTACGCCGAGAACGGGAGAGAGTAGTGAGCTCCAACGAGGGACGCCAGCTCAAGAGGAAGCCAGCTGCGTGCAACAAACCAACCACAGAGGGCCTTTACCCGGGTCATCCAGCTCACCAGACCCATCAACTGCTGGAACAACTACCATGCAACATGTGCAGATAAGTAACCCCGACGTCACTCAGGGACCTGTCCTGACACCTAATGCCCCTACCGCGTAAGAAACGTAGCCAGAACTTTGAACATTGTAACCAGCCCTTCAGGCCTTCAACTCGCAGGGCGTTAATGTGTGAGAAAATCCTCGGCAGCAAGGATGTGTAAATTCCCACAACAGTGCCGGGAATGTATAAGTAAAGTCCCGTTGAATAAACCTGTTCCAGACTATGAAGGCGTGATAAAGTAATTGTGTGATTTACCCTCAAACCCCAGGCACCCTGTAGTCTGTGCCACTAAACATTAACAAAAGACGCTACGATATTTTAATGTGTTACTTTATAAAGTTTCTACTCAAACTAACCAAACAAAAAAAGTTACTTAAAAAACTAAACATTGTTACAGTGGTATAAATTCAATTAATACAAATAGAAGTTATTGATTACTTATTGAAATACACTATGTAACACTTTGAACGCCAAACGCCATGCATCAGAAGTGTACTCTCTACACCAAGCCAATTATTTAATAATAAATACCNTAACACTTTGAACGCCAAACGCCATGCATCAGAAGTGTACTCTCTACACCAAGCCAATTATTTAATAATAAATACCTACAAAAATTGGTGATGGGGTATAACTAGATATCGATAATTCCCTATTATAGCTACTGTAATAGATTTTCCATGTATGAAGATGTTATACCACGAATAACATATTAAATAAATGTTGCTATAGAAGCATTCATGAAATCTAATAAATGAAATTATCAAATTAACAAGCTATTTGACAATCAAAAATTCATTAAAATATATTTTTATCGAATAAAGCGCATCCCTAAAACGAGAATGACGTTACCACTTGTCGCCTGAGAGCGACAATGGCGTACGGCTTCATAGAAGAAACGTTTATATTAGGGATATGATAAGGATTTAAATATCATTAATAGCGAAACTATTACGGAAACTCCTCTTCTCCACTGCAACTTATAATTGTGTTGATGATCTGCCCATGTAAAAAAGATTCTTCTTCAGGCCTGAATTTTTCCATTTCAAATGCCACTAACCTAGCAAAATATTTTTATAATGTAGATTAGTAGACGTATTGATTGCAGTGGTTTTATTTAAATTAGCTCCATGTTCTTGTAAATTGTAGACTCTTAAATACCCTCATCACTAGTGTCGCTTCAAAGCGACAATGGCGTCTGTTGAACGTAATTTTTTACGTGTATTCGTCACCTAAAACAAATTCAAATTTCTAAATTATACATCAAGGATCAAGCTTAAACTATATTCAGTCAAATTAAGTGACATAAAGAGAAGACGACAAAACATGTAAAAAAAAAANCAAGGATCAAGCTTAAACTATATTCAGTCAAATTAAGTGACATAAAGAGAAGACGACAAAACATGTAAAAAAAAAATCCTTTTACCGCGTTTCTATATATCAGAGTGTAAATTAACCCACATATTTGTCGCCTAAACTCGTCGNAAAAAAAAATCCTTTTACCGCGTTTCTATATATCAGAGTGTAAATTAACCCACATATTTGTCGCCTAAACTCGTCGTTGGCGTTTTAGGGGCCGATTACGTTTGTCGCTTGTAATCGTCGTTGTCATTCAAAGGGTTATAAAAAAAAAAAAAAAAAACCATGTAAAACTCAGTGCACGAAAATATAGTGAAACACGTTTGGCGATCTCTATTTTAATTTATAATGAATGAACAAGCGCCGCTTGCATTAGGTATACGACATACTCTCTCTTCTTCTCTCTCCCCGAGTGCAGGTATTTCGTCTTTCTTTTTAGGAGAGGATACTACTTAGTAAACTAACGTTTTGCTGCTGTTCCAAGTTTAAATTGGCGTTTCTATACACTGCATAACGTGTCGTGTTGCGACCTTGAAATTCTATCCCAAGCGCGCCCAAAGAAGTTTCACTTCAAATATTTTAGTGCAGGTATGATACAACTCACCTTCAACGACAAATCTTCAGGTTAAAACGATTAACTTCACGACACTTCGCGGGCTTGCTTATCTACTGTAATTCTTATAAATCGTGCGTGCGCGATGGAGTTCTATACCCGACTGATCGGGGGCAGGGCGGGAAAAGTAGGACCATATTACATGGGCGATGTGGGAGACGGCGGGCGGCGCGATGGCAAGTTAAGACATGAGTGGACGTGACGAGGCTCGAGGTTAGTAAGGAAAGCACTCAATTGATTGTGGCGCTTCGCCCCCCACCCCCCTGCTCGCTTAGATCACACTAAGCCCCCCAAGGGAGGCGTGCACCTACGGTTGAGAAGTACGGATACAATGGAAGGTGGAATGACAGTAGAATGTAATATATTACTTAAGCGCAATGGCATAGTGACGCGGAGCACCGAAGCTGTTCTTGCTCTGTCATTCTAGTCGGCCAGTGGCCATTTTGTCCGTAATGATGAATGTCGGTGACTCCTACCCCGACCTTTGACCTTGACCCAGGCGACTTTTGACCTTGAAAACGCAAAAATAAAAAAAATAAAAATTAATTAATAAAAAAAATTAAAAATTTTTTAACAACCTATAAAAATTTGTAAAAAAAAATTTCAACTATTAAAAATTTATTATCTAAATTGCATTATTAAAAGTGATCTTATTCAATATTATCAATAATTTTATTTTTATAAAATTATATTTTCGGAGGTTCCAACAGCACGAAGTCCAGCAGACGACTGACCCCTCCAATTAATCACACTTTCTTAACATTCCCCTCCCGAACCACCACAGGTATACTTATTCCGTCGTATGAAACCATCTTGGTTTTTTTCGTTTTTCATTTATTTATACATTGCTGGAGGCGCCATCTTGGATTTCATATATTTACTTTTACTTAACCTAAGTGACGCTAGTGTAAAAATAATCAATATCGCCACCAGGCAAGCTGTCGAATTATCCACCAGGTAGCAGCCATGTTTGTTTAGTTTTTTAAGGTATAGGTGGTGCTGTCGGTGCCCTCCATGTTGGATTCTATTTTCAACACATAGTAGCATTCATTTCTCGATTATGCTGCCTGCTATCTGCCTGTACCGAATTGTAACAAGGACCATTCCTGCAAAGTACATACACTGCCATAATAATTAATCTTTTGCGTTAGTATTTTTATTTGAAATAGTTTTTATATAAAGTCGAGCGTTTTTTAAAATAATTGTAACACAAAATATATTTTTTTTAATAAATTTGATTTGGTATAGTACAAAATGAGAAAACACATTTACACAGGTTTATTGATTGCAAATTTTCTGTGTTCACCGCTTGATGTCCGCATCGTCAACCCAGGAATTGTGGCGGTCTGGGTAACCCCACCACTTGACATACGGCCATCTATTATGCCGTTTCAGCACCTTATCAACCAAATACACATCCGGAAAATTTGTAGGCTAGATCTTCTCTGGAAAAAATCACCATGAATAAGAACATTAATCAGATCCCAAAAAAAAATATGTTCTCGGAGCATAGTTGCATATACGTCGTACACGAAAGAGTTCAGGTCTCCGATTCGCTGTAAATNCGTTTTTCATTTATTTATACATTGCTGGAGGCGCCATCTTGGATTTCATATATTTACTTTTACTTAACCTAAGTGGCGCTAGTGTAAAAATAATCAATATCGCCACCAGGCAAGCTGTCTAATTATCCACCAGGTAGCAGCCATGTTTGTTTAGTTTTTTAAGGTATAGGTGGTGCTGTCGGTGCCCTCCATGTTGGATTCTATTTTCAACACATAGTAGCATTCATTTCTCGATTATGCTGCCTGCTATCTGCCTGTACCGAATTGTAACAAGGACCATTCCTGCAAAGTACATACACTGCCATAATAATGAATTTTTTGCGTTAGTATTTTTATTTGAAATAGTTTTTATATAAAGTCGAGCGTTTTTTAAAATAATTGTAACACAAAATATATTTTTTTTAATAAATTTGATTTGGTATAGTACAAAATGAGAAAACACATTTACACAGGTTTATTGATTGCAAATTTTCTGTGTTCACCGCTTGATGTCCGCATCGTCAACCCAGGAATTGTGGCGGTCTGGGTAACCCCACCACTTGACATACGGCCATCTATTATGCCGTTTCAGCACCTTATCAACCAAATACACATCCGGAAAATTTGTAGGCTAGATCTTCTATGGAAAAAATCACCATGAATAAGAACATTAATCAGATCCTCAAAAAAATATGTTCTCGGAGCATAGTTGCATATACGTCGTACACGAAAGAGTTCAGGTCTCCGATTCGCTGTAAATNAAAAAAATATGTTCTCGGAGCATAGTTGCATATACGTCGTACACGAAAGAGTTCAGGTCTCCGATTCGCTGTAAATCATTTCTCGAAGATGCCTTTCTGTTTGGAGATGAGAACCAAGTCGCCAACCTTGGCTTTAGGCTTGCGTGGGTCACTCCTCTTCGGAATAGAATACACGGCTCGAATCATGGAGTCTTTCACGTCTTAGGGTTTCATGCGAGAGGTAGAGTGAACGGTAAAATATCACTCGCGAACGAGTTTTAATAGCATATCCAACTACTTGTAGTTGCCATTCGCAGTGAAATGCCTCCACGTCTTACCCTTCATAGGCCTGTTGAACTTCTCGACGATAGAAGCTTTGAGATTGCTCTATGTGGAATAATGATTTTTGTTGTGTTTCTTCATCAGGGCCTTGAACCTCGCATTATAAAATTCCTTGCCCTGGTCGGTTTTCAGATTAGTCAGAATGCGTCCTTCGCGCAATATTTCATCAATGGCCTCGGGGACATTACGTGCATTCTTCTACTTGACCGGCCTGGCTCAGGTAAATTTGCTCTATGCATCGATGAGGGTCAACATTTATCTGTAGCCCTTGTTGACCCGAGTGTACGATATCATCTCGACGAAATTTGCTTGAAAAAGGTCGTTCATCCTGCAAATCATGACCTTGCGGCGGCGGTAGTCGCGTCTCGCAGATGTGTGCAGTTCATTGGCGATTCCCAATCGACTTATTCTATGTAGCCTCCATCCATAAGTTCTTCGACGACTGAAATTATCTTGCTTGTGTGGGAGAAATTTCCAACCCTTTGCGAAGCGAGCAGTAGCTGCAGCCTGTCGACCACCTCGTTTGGGTCGACCCTGAATACGCAGTCGGTGGTCTTGTCGGCGTCTTATCTCCTTCAGACGTTCGCTGCTTTACAGTGCTTACCACTGAAGAGGTCTGCGAAAATGCTGATTTTTTTTCCTGATCTTCGTTATTATAAACAACTGTCTCAGGATAGTTATCTTGGTAAAGTTCATGTGTGAGTTCGAGCAATGTCTTGTATTCCAGCAGGCTGGATTCTGTAAACTCCTTGGGCATCTTGCGAAATAGTAGTTCGTAGAACTCGGGGGTTCCACGTGTCTTGTAATCGCCTACTTGGATGATCCCACNGGCATCTTGCGAAATAGTAGTTCGTAGAACTCGGGGGTTCCACGTGTCTTGTAATCGCCTACTTGGATGATCCCATCCGTTAGAAACTCTATTGAATCAGCACATGGAAACCATTTAGCATCATGTGAGTATACGCTGTACCTCGTAACATTATAGCAAAATGTGTACGATCGTAGGTAGCTATATACCAGAGCATTGTGTTTGAAGACTNGGCATCTTGCGAAATAGTAGTTCGTAGAACTCGGGGGTTCCACGTGTCTTGTAATCGCCTACTTGGATGATCCCACCCGTTATAAACTCTATTGAATCAGCACATGGAAACCATTTAGCATCATGTCAGTATATGCTGTACCTCGTAACATTATAGCAAAATGTGTACGATCGTAGGTAGCTATATACCAGAGCATTGTGTTTGAAGACTCTCTTCCATGCATTTTTCTTGTGTGGCAAATCCACATCCGATCCATCGTCCCAATATGTTTGTACATCATCATTTTTTTCTCTTTTTCATAGGCTCAGTGGTACCGTCGATTTTGGTCTTCACGACTATGAGTGCTCCATCGCTGCCCCTGAGCATTTTGAGACGATGAGAAACGGGCTTAAATATTTCTTAATTTATAAAGTCGCATTACATTTTGGCTCTTTTGGCGAGCAAATACTTGGGGCGAACAGACTGTACCATCCGATCAGGTAGCTGGCATTGTCCGACTTACAATGTATGACCGACTTGTATCGTAGAATTGCCGAGACAAGAAGATCAAAATACGGTCGTGAGCACAGCTGATAATTTATAAATATAATAGTCCACTCATTATAGCTGTTTAGTCGTCTTCGAGCATCGTTAGCTTCAATATGTACTGTAACTGCAGTGTTTCCAGTCCCAAAATGGCTTCGTGCTCAAATATATCTCAGTGCCTTGCGTAGATGATGGTTAAAAACAAACCGCCAACTTCCGACCTCCATACCCCTGGAAACTGTTGGACGAGAAGTGCAATAAAACAAACATCTGGTTGAGAAAGTACCACCATGGACTGGAATGGGATGAAGGCAATAGTCCATACCATCAGATGGGAAATGTGGTGCGCGAATTGCTGATGCAGTAACCGAAGGCCCCAGTTTATGTAGCTGGAACTGAGCAGAAAAATTGCTCTTGTGTAAATTTGAAGTGGAGATTATCAACATGCAGACTGAGTATGAATGTATTTTTCTTCGCATTCTCTTTAAACTGTAGGGCATGTCGCATCGTAATGTTTGCGACAGATCAGAACTAACTGGGCCTGCGCACTGAAGAACGTGCATATGCTGAGCAAATGGTGCACCTCATCCTTGGACCTGGAATCGGGTGCCTATAAGTTAACACGAAATCGTCCGAATCGACTTTATGTTTTCGACCATTATTTACATGCATATAAAGTCAAAAGCATCTCCCCATCTTGAGTTGACGTCCAGACACCACACGTAGATACATCCATTTCACCTTGCGAATGTTTATGTGAGTGTCACATCCGGGCACTCCACCATCGAATACAGCTACTGGGACACTGGCTACGTATGCACGTACCCAGACAGTTGTGATGGTGTTGCCATGCAGCATTGGACATTTTCGCACTTTCCCCTGATAAACGAACCGAGCCAGCAGATCATAGCATGTCGCGAGTTTGAAAAATGCGCTGTCTTTCACATGCGCCCAGTAACACATATTCCTGCCAGCATCGAAGAAGCGGTGTCTTTTTCTGCATGCACGAATACGATCGCCACAGATTGCACAAGAGTAAGTAGTTGTGATAGGGAAAAATATGGACAGATATTGTTATATGCACATACTTAAATATAACTTAACGGAGAGCACTCAGAAACTGGGTTTAGTAACCGATTATTATGGCAAAATATCAATTGTTATACATATGAAGGTAACATATCTACATGTTTTATGATATGCTACTTTTATATCTGTGAAGTTCAATTATAATTGTTTGTTCCTAAAGTATACGAAATATTCCCCCTTACACATTTGCTTAGCAGTGGCCAAAAACTGAAACTGGAATTAAAGAGGAAGATGTGGCCTTAATTACATTTTTTTTTGTCATGCCTCCATTTGGAGGCCAGTGTTATTGCAGACTTTTGGTGGTAATATTAATGGAGCCCGAAAGGACGACAGTTTGGCTTCAGCGCCANTTATGATATGCTACTTTTATATCTGTGAAGTTCAATTATAATTGTTTGTTCCTAAAGTATACGAAATATTCCCCCATACACATTTGCCTAGCAGTGGCCAAAAACTGAAACTGGAATTAAAGAGGAAGATGTGGTCTTAATTACATTTTTTTTGTCAAGCCTTCATTTAGAGGCCAGTGTTATTGCAGACTTTTGGTGGTAATATTAATGGAGCCCGAAAGGACGACAGTTTGGCTTCAGCGCCANGAGGCCAGTGTTATTGCAGACTTTTGGTGGTAATATTAATGGAGCCCGAAAGGACGACAGTTTGGCTTCAGCGCCAGTTAAATACGCCCAGGCAGCGCGGGTGTAGTGAGTCTACCACCCGCCACTGCCGGCCGCCGCAGCAGACATGGCTGTCAAGTGCTAGTAGTGCGACGTTGCCGCGTTGACTGCTAGGCAGAGGGCGAGGGAGCTAGAACTTTGAAAAACGTCATCTGCTCTTGTACTAAATTGTCGCGTCTCCTACAAATGTGTCTGCCAAATAATAATTTTCATCTCAAATTTGAGTGCAAAAATAATAAAAATAAAAGTAAGGAATGTGAAAATTTGTGAAAGTAATGATGAAGCTTGATAATAGTATTAATATTTTTGCTGCGAGTAATCATGGTCTCCAATTAATCTCGCGCTTTAAAATTTAACAGCCATAATCACACATTACAGGAACAACAGACACATATGAATTTATGGATACGTATAAACACGGTGACTATANTAACAGCCATAATCACACATTACAGGAACAACAGACACATATGAATTTATGGATACGTATAAACACGGTGACTATCTTTTGTGGTGTGATTAATTTGCAGTGCCTTAAAAAATAGCATATTTTCATTTCATGCAAAAGCTAACTTGTACGGTATGGCATTGGGAACATAAAATTTATTGTTAGTGAAATTCTGACACAACGAAACTAAACCTTTTTCACAATCAAAAAGATAAAATGTAACTTGTACCTGTGAACAAAAAGTGAAGCCCGTAAAGAAAAACTGATATGGTATTACTATGGAGAAATAGAGCTACCTGAAAAACTACACCCAGCCAATGACATAATCCACCATAGTTCTCGTATGCCAGTAACCGAACCGTGTTTATGTGTATAAGAGATTCAGATGCAATGCCTTAGGACTGGCTGGTGCTCTAGATACTAAACCACCAAATATCCTTCTTGAACAACCACGGAAAGAGCAGTTAATAATAAAACATATTTCAATTTGGAAAATTGCCTTGAATAAATAGATTTCTTTAATTTTCTGAATCCTTATACAGTTGGGAAATATTGTATCATGTGAACCACTGAAATAACACTGCAAATTAGTATTGTAAACACATTTCGCTTCAGACTAAAAACATTGAAANTAACAGCCATAATCACACATTACAGGAACAACAGACACATATGAATTTATGGATACGTATAAACACGGTGACTATATTTGTGGTGTGATTAATTTGCAGTGCCTTAAAAAATAGCATATTTTAATCATTTCATGCAAAAGCTAACTTGTACGGTATGGCATTGGGAACATAAAATTTATTGTTAGTGAAATTCTGACACAACGAAACTAAACCTTTTTCACAATCAAAAAGATAAAATGTAACTTGTACCTGTGAACAAAAAGTGAAGCCCGTAAAGAAAAACTGATATGGTATTACTATGGAGAAATAGAGCTACCTGAAAAACTACACCCAGCCAATGACATAATCCACCATAGTTCTCGTATGCCAGTAACCGAACCGTGTTTATGTGTATAAGAGATTCAGATGCAATGCCTTAGGACTTGCTGGTGCTCTAGCTACTAAACCACCAAATATCCTTCTTGAACAACCACGGAAAGAGCAGTTAATAATAAAACATATTTCCATTTGGAAAATTGCCTTGAATAAAAAGATTTCTTTAATTTTCTGAATCCTTATACAGTTGGGAAATATTTTATCATGTGAACCACTGAAATAACACTGCAAATTAGTATTGTAAACACATTTCGCTTCAGACTAAAAACATTGAAAAAAGAAACTTGAAATTTATGATGAAAAACGCAATGCTTTGTTAGAAAAGGAAGTTTATTAGAGCAACTTAATTTCAATTGTAATTTTTACTATAAATATGCAATTGTCAGTAGTCCAACGATAAACTCCAAGCAACAGCAATAAGCACAAATACTCTTCTGCAGTTTTATATTAACAGCACTAGTAGGCAAAGCAATCATAACTAATATTTTTATAGACCATGATATAACACATATAAAACTTTGGGCTACATTTAACATATGATACAAGCGTGATGTACATATAACGGCACAGTTTTTTGTACTGTCAACCAGAACCACTAACTGGCAATATAATATATTTGTTACCATTAAATGATCACTATTTTATGCATTTTATGTATTTATTTTATGTAAGTTTCTGGGATGAATGTTTATGAAGTAAACGTGAGTATTGAGTAATCGAGAATTAATTAAAATTTCAGGCCAGCGAAATACGACAAAACACTTTCACAAAAATTCCCTGCGTAAAAACAAGCTAAATATATTTTTATGTTTGTTTCGATCCAAAGCGATGGCTCCTTACCAAATGTAGGTTAAACGCTAACAATTCACCTATGGTTTAACTTACATTTATATGCAGCGCTACTAATCCTTTACAATTTTTATTTGTCCATACCGTCTAAAATGAAACTAATTACTCTAACCCTAATAGTGGAGGGATTTTACCATCTACAAATTCCGGCAATATACTACATTTGTAGTAACATTAACGCTTAAGGAAATGTAATATTTGATCCTACAATTTATGGTCATATACCTCCCGCAAATAAGTCTGCATTTACGAATACGATAACATTGTAGCATTTACTGCATGCAGTTCGAAGGTAACCCTGGATCTGGAAGTCAGCCTAACAGTTATTTATCTTGATCAATTTCCGATTTTCTGTTTTTCGTCACTGCAAAGCAGATGTTTTTATCCCATTATCTAGCAACAGATTAGAAAATTTATTCAACACATTTTTTAAAACACTTGATTTCCCAAAGTCTGTCGTCTCCTTTACTCCCACAGGTACTTGCTGCTGCTAAACACAAACAAATAACACCTTTGCAACTGAACTAAATGAGTCTCATTGTTCATTTCAATGACACATCCTTCATTAATTGCACAGAGCTTAATTTATTTGGAATAACCGATACTGTCATAGAGGGTAGTTTTCATCCATTTCATTATAATCCTGAAAATGGACGCTGTTAGCCTGTACAACCGCGATGTTGTACAGAATTTGTAATCTACAGTATTCATCTATAACTGAGAGCGATCGTGTTGAGGAAAGAATTAGCCTTGAAGTTTTGAAATATCTTTTATACATATAGTTTCCATACTTTGCATAGTTGTCGCGATCAAATCGCGTAAGCTGGCGTACTTGTTTTGCATTTTGTTGTTGTTTTATCTGAATTTTGTATTTTTTTGTGAATATATAATTTCCATGAAAATTTCGTATCACTGAATGGGTTGAAATGTATGAAAATCGTGAGTTTCATTACAAGCCTCTGCAAAATGCCAAATCGCAATGCAGATTTCAGTACAAAAGTAGAATTAAATTAATATAAAGATAAAAAAGTATCCATTTGAAGAAACACTTAAAATACAACATTCATTAATGTTCGTTGTAGTACGTTTATTTAACAGCAAATAACCTACTCTGATTTAAAAATCTGCAATTCTTTTCATTTTCATATGTAGGCAACTGCACTTACGTGTCGTTATAAAAATATCAAAATTTATTATTAAGAGAAAACCAAGGAATGCTTTTAAAACACTGAAACTAAAGAAAAATTCACGAAACTAACTTGAAAATATTAAAAACTAAACCAGAAGTAATATAAGACAGCTATAAAACTGTTTAGTGCCTTAATTTTCTCTGTCGTATTTAAAACTGCAGAAATATTACTGTGGGAATGCCCGTATGAACGCTTGGGCAAGCTTGCATTGCTTATTAGAGTAATGCACGAATTTATATACATTGAATGATTCTTCCTGATGACACTTTATTCATCTTCTGCTGCTGCCTTCATCTGCAAGATGCTTCTACGAGTTTTGCATATTTTGCCGACATCATGTAAAAGAACTTGGCACATACACGTTATGCATTGGAATAAAAAATTTGATACACGTTGTTTAACCGATCCATCAGTAAAAAAAAATCACTAAAAAATTGCGAAAGAAATGGTTGCAGAATCAGTGGAAAATTTCACTGAATCATTGAGTAAAGGAAAACTGGCACTTTATCATTAATTCATTAGTTAAATTTATTGACGTGACTTTTGAATAAGTCAAATGCTTTTCACTAATTCATTCTGTGAAAATTTCATTGTTTTATATTTAGAGTGTACGTTTCAAGAGATGATGAACATGTAAGTAAATATGTGTTACATTCGTTAAAATGACTGGGATGAACTCGGGTAACATGCTCATCGAAAGGAGCTTGTGAATGTGTTTGATACGATACTCTAAACAGGAAACTTGCTAACAAGACAATAAACAGTGATGTAGAGAAGTATTAGATTAAAATAATTACAATTACAAACACATACGTTAAAACTTCACCACACAAACAATTATGGAACTATTCATTGACAAAACACTTTGAGTTTTTATGCTGCATAGTACTTCTTCATGTGGGTTGCGTCGAAGTTATACGAAGNCATTAACGCTTAAGGAAATGTAATATTTGATCCTACAATTTATGGTCATATACCTCCCGCAAATAAGTCTGCATTCACGAATACGATAACATTGTAGCATTTACTACATGCAGTTCGAAGGTAACCCTGGATCTGGAAGTCAGCCTAACAGTTATTTATCTTGATCAATTTCCGATTTTCTGTTTTTCGTCACTGCAAAGCAGATGTTTTTATCCCATTATCTAGCGACAGATTAGAAAATTTATTCAACAAATTTTTTAAAACACTTGATTTCCCAAAGTCTGTTGTCTCCTTTACTCCCACAGGTACTTGCTGCTGCTAAACACAAACAAATAACACCTTTGCAACTGAACTAAATAAGTCTCATTGTTCATTTCAATGACACATCCTTCATTAATTGCACAGAGCTTAATTTATTTGGAATAACCGATACTGTCATAGAGGGTAGTTTTCATCCATTTCATTATAATCCTGAAAATGGACGCTGTTAGCCTGTACAACCGCGATGTTGTACAGAATTTGTAATCTACAGTATTCATCTATAACTGAGAGCGATCGTGTTGAGGAAAGAATTGGCCTTGAAGTTTTGAAATATCTTTTATACATATAGTTTCCATACTTTGCATAGTTGTCGCGATCAAATCGCGTAAGTTGGCGTACTTGTTTTGCATTTTGTTGTTGTTTTATCTGAATTTTGTATTTTTTGTGAATATATAATTTCCATGAAAATTTCGTATCACTGAATGGGTTGAAATGTATGAAAATCGTGAGTTTCATTACAAGCCTCTGCAAAATGCCAAATCGCAATGCAGATTTCAGTTCAAAAGTAGAATTAAGTTAATATAAAGATAAAAAATGTATCCATTTGAAGAAACACTTAAAATACAACATTCATTAATGTTCGTTGTAGTACGTTTATTTTGCAGCAAATAACCTACTCTGATTTAAAAATCTGCAATTCTTTTCATTTTCATATGTAGGCAACTGCACTTACGTGTCGTTATAAAAATATCAAAATATATTATTTAGAGAAAACCAAGGAATGCTTTTAAAACACTGAAACTAAAGAAAAATTCACGAAACTAACTTTAAAATATTAAAAACTAAACCAGAAGTAATATAAGACAGCTATAAAACTGTTTAGTGCCTTAATTTTCTCTGTCGTATTTAAAACTGCAGAAATATTACTGTGGGGATGACCGTATGAACGCTTGGGCAAGCTTGAATCGCTTATTACAGTAATGCACGAATTTATATACATTGAATGCTTCTTCCTGATGACACTTTATTCATCTTCTGCTGCTGCCTTCATCTGCAAGATGCTTCTACGAGTTTTGCATATTTTGCCGACATCATGTAAAAGAACTTGGCACATACACGTTATGCATTGGAATAAAAAATTTGATACACGTTGTTTAACGGATCCATCAGTAAAAAAAATCACTAAAAAATTGCGAAAGAAATGGTTGCAGAATCAGTGGAAAATTTCACTGAATCATTGAGTAAAGGAAAACTGGCACTTTTTCATTAATTCATTAGTTAAATTTATTGACGTGACTTTTAAATAAGTCAAATGCTTTTCACTAATTCATTCTGTGAAAATTTCATTGTTTTATATTTAGAGTGTACGTTTCAAGAGATGATGAACATGTAAGTAAATATGTGTTACATTCGTTAAAATGACTGGGATGAACTCGGGTAACATGCTCATCGAAAGGAGCTTGTGAATGTGTTTGATACGATACTCTAAACAGGAAACTTGCTAACAAGACAATAAACAGTGATGTAGAGAAGTATTAGATTAAAATAATTACAATTACAAACACATACGTTAAAACTTCACCACACAAACAATTATGGAACGATTCATTGACAAAACACTTTGAGTTTTTATGCTGCATAGTACTTCTTCATGTGGGTTGCGTCGAAGTTATACGAAGAAATAAGGTCGAAAAAGTTTGATAGATGTCCTTTGTGATGAGACATAATTATAGCCATAGGACACTTTCCGCTTTAAATGTAAGTTAGTTTTGGTTTTAATGTTGCACCTAGGTTCGCATGCATACAGCTTCATTAAGTAACACTGCAAGCATTGGTAAGTCAAGGAAAGAGGTGCACTCGGAGCAGGACACATCATCAGCGATCTGCATGGTCAAACAAATCTTACAGTGGCATGTCGAAAATTGTCGGTATGTGTCGATACTCGGTTCTACTTATTATTTAGAAGTTTGAGAAAAATTAATATTTCCGTAAATAGGTGAAAACTGTGTGACCGTCCGAACTAGACAGTAAGGAGAAAGTGAAAATAATCGGAATCATAAAAGGGAATTCCAGGATTATGGCAACACAAAACTCTTCCGAATTTCAAGAACACCGTGGAAAAGAAGTACAGCCCTGGACTATTTGGATAGACAATGTATACCGTGAACATACGCTAAGAAAAAAGCCAGGCCTATGTAAGGTTAACATACAGAAGTGTGATGAGTTTGCAGATTCGTATAAGGCCCAGGACTCTGAGTTCTAGTGGAAAGTAAAAATTTTCAAAAAAAGTAATATTAAATATATTTCGGGATGATGGGTGGATACTGGTAAGGCGGAAACAGAATAGGAACGTGGGTCTGGGAAATATTCATCGTACTGTAAATCATGCAGCTAGTGATATTATGGTTGAGAGGTGCATCACACTTTCTCATTGTGGCAGACATTTTTGTCGTTAATGATGTTATGAATAATACAAAGATATTCTGCAACCAAATCTCTTGTAAAGTGCAAAAAGACTGGGCCAAACCGACGACTTCTATTTCCATCATAACTCTGACTCCACGTACACTGCGAAATGGATCGTCTACAAAACACCCCATACCCCATCACTCTCACCTGACCTGAACCCCACTGAGCATCTTCTGGAGAAATTGGAAAGAAGAGTGAGAAAAAACAATATTTTCAGTATAACACTATTAAACGAGGTGTTTCTACCGAAGTGTAATAGCATTGGGTTAGGCATTACTATAAAAGTGGATAATTCAGAGCTTAATATATTGAAGGAAGTTGTTCGCAGATAAGGGAAGCCAATAAATAACTGATGAGTGAACACTGATCAACACTTTGCTGCAATACGCTGATGTGCTGATAGTTATGTATGTAGAGTGTTTATATGAACTGGAGACAGAGGATGTAGTCTTGTGCAGCGATACCGTGCTTTACGTTGTCTGTTTCGTGTGACATATTGTACCTCACTGAGTAAAATTAAACATTGCTTATTTCCTATTGTCTGCCTTTAAACTAAGCTCATCTAAGAAAATTTTACTAATTGCTATCTACCACTGTCCTTATGCATTTGTGCGTGACCGTTTATACGCGACGTAATAGTAAAAATGCTCTAATAAGTTAGTTTTGTGAAAATTCTACAGTTCAGTGATGTATGTATCTGTTCAGTCTGATGCCACTACTCCCTACTGGCTTAAAGTTATTTAGATGGTGAGAATTAAAGTAAGGTCAAATTGCTAATATAACTAAATCGTCCTTGTGCTTGAAGAATACCACGGAATGCACTATCAAATAGCTCAGGCCCTAACTAAATGTTATTGTGTATCTACAGCGACGATCACAAGTTTTCGTACGTCCTGCTCCTTTAACGAAGTCCGTACAATAAGCAATTATTTCGACACACGTATGTGCCCAGCTGTATTGTGTATTACATTTCATCAAATACAACAAATAAATAACATTACTTTCAAAAGAAACAAAGGTTGTATATTACACAAACATAAATAAAGGTAAAATTTCCAAATCAGATATGTTTATACACATTCGTACGAAGGACAAAAGTTTTCGTACATCAACATCAACAAAACAATGTCGGCATTTAATATTTAGTAGGCATCCCCTTTTGCTTCACAACGCTTCTAAAATGCGCTGGCATTGACTTTACCAGCGTTTGGGTGACACTGGGACGGATATTGATCCACTCAAGAAGGATTTTCTCTTTCAAGTCCCGCGTGTTTGAAATATGATGTTTTCGTAGCTTTGGGTTAAGTATGCCCAAATTTGTTATATGGGATTTAGGTCTGAGGATTGGGGTGGAGTTTCTATTAGACGAGGGCAATTATACAGCATCCATATTTGTATTGCACAAGATCATTATCCTGGTAAAATTGAAATTACTACACTAAGTTGTATGGTATTTTGTTGCATGCTATGTTTCAAACGTTCAGTTTAATTATATGATCCAATCGTCCATCTATAAACTTCAGTTCACATACACCACATGAACTCATGCACCCTCACACCATAACTGAACTTCCACCTTGCATGAGGGTAAGATGAGGATGTTGGGGATTTCTCTCTTCATTGGTTTTTCTCCACACTTTTGACGGACTGTCATGACCGAAAACGTTGAATTTACTTTCATCTGGAAATAGTGCATCAGTCCAGTAATCATTCCCATACTGTAAATATACCTTAAGATTACTTCTGCGGTTTTCCTTCGTTATAATCACTATATATGAGCACTCTTCTCACGGTCATTGGTGACAGTCACTTTGAAAGTATTTCGTAAGTTTCTTGCAATGGCTCATGAACTGGTGAAATGTCTGTGACGAATTTGTTTCACAAAATGCCTTTTATCTCTACGCGAAAATACGTTTGGTCGTCCACTCCTCGGTTTTTTCTCAGCATGTGTGTAATTTGATATCGTTTTACGATACATTTCACAGTCGCCTAGATCGGAAGTACTACAGGAGTCATATGAGCGTATGAAAATATTTGTTACTTGTAACGGGTTGTATGAATTCTTTGGGGTTTCGTTATGTTTGTTTTTGGAAGACGTTATTTTAGGTTTTTGTATGAATGAACTCTACGTGTTTCTCAAACCTACAATTTACTGGCCCGTTCCAAAATGTTTTATTCGTTTTGATGTTTTTTTGCGAACTTTTCCAGCAAAATGGCTAAAGTATGTATACATAACTGCATGGTATTTGTTAACTATTGATCGCCACTGAATGTATTTTCTACATCTAACATCACACATTACAGTGATCGAATTCGTTCTGTTCAACTGCGCAAACCCCCTTGCCAAGAGCCTTTCTTTTTTAAATTGGTTTGTATCTATCTATGCCGTGGTTGCTTGCAGTTTATAGGCCATTAACGGTGAATTGAGCACTTCTGAAAGCCATGTAATTTGGAAAAATAGTCAATAAATATATATTATGTTGGTCTTAGACGTTAATTTCCGATTGTAGTGGAATATACACACTGTATTTATTACTTCTATGGCCATATTAATTTTAAAAGATGGTTTCAGAATAAAAAGTGGCTTAAAGCAAAAAGTAACTAGTTCCTCAAAAGTGCTCACTTCACTGTAAACAGCCTATATAAGGCTGTTTACATGTATGTAAGTTGCCATGCATGCAAGAAATAAGTGATACTACTGATTTCACTCTTTCTTTACAACGCAAAATTGAGCCACTTCACTTTCAACGTATTTTCACAGATTTTTGCTTGATCTATTTTTCCACGTGGTCAGAGGCAATTAAAATGCCTTGCCACTCGCCACGCGCCTCGCAGTACGAAGTAATGGGCTGTCTTAAGTTCCATACGTTGGCTAACACGGATATGTACAGCTGGCAAACGTGCAAGGTTCTCGCTCTCTGTATACTGTGCCCTCTCTATCGTCACGTACGCTAACAAAGTTCATGGCGTTGGTTCAGGTGCACTCACCTTCCCAGTTTACAATGTGTTGTATTGAGAGCATCCTATTAGAGTTATGCTCTCGCCCACAATTTTAATCTGCATTTTTAATAGTATATTGCTATAAAATCTTCCCGTTGAATTAATAGCCTGTTGTTTATCTGTAGGAAAACTGGCTCTTTTTAAGAAACATTTTATGTGCTACGTTTAAAAATAAAATACGGAATTCATTACCATTATTTTTGTTGTGAAAATCTTGCCAAAGTTGATGCATTCTTATTGTTATCTCAAAATCATATAAGAGTAACAGGGATTACTATTTCCTTGAGTTAAAGCTAAATGGACAAACAACCACAAGAAGAAGCTTGTGTTGTTTAGGCAAGCCGAGTATATGCTGTTCATGAACTCCTCTGGGTAGTAGACTGCATTCAACCATTTCTAACACTGTATCTACAGATTTGTACTTCATTTGTACCCCTTCAAAAAACTGAAGAAAACCATTCTTTGTTGTATTGTTAAGGTTGCTCAATACTCGTAACATCTTATTCTATGGCAATTGCCAACTAATTTGTCAATTAACTCCCAAACTACAGAATAAATAATTTATAAATTGGTATGTGTTAACTGAGTTATTCTAGTGGTAATGCTACTGAAATATATTAAAATGTGAATAAAAGTTCAAGTTCGTTGGAAAACGAAACACAAACAAATTACCTAACTATTGTTTAACATGTCATTTTAGAAGTTATCTACACGATATTTATATTTCTGACCGTTCTGTTTAGAAGAAACAATAAAATGTTGCTACACAAAGATGGTTACTGTTCAGATGGAATGTGGTTTATATCCCAATTCACACGTAATCGAAAATGACGTGTTACATTAATAACTGCGGCATAAAGTGTGATCTAAACACGTACGTATAGAGAACCTCATATGAAAAATTCGGCGTGATGTATTTCACTTACTGTTTAATTTTTGATCCTTTTTGGATGTAATAATTTTTTGCAATGTAAAAAAAAGGTATTCTTTTTTTATGAGACAGATTTACTTTTATGAATAATATTTCGTTTTATTAGTTTACAAAACGTCATCGAGAACTAATTCGAGCCGTATATTTTCTTAGGGATTTGAATGTGGAAAATTCCTGAAATGGGTTTTAGGTATTTTTATAACCAACCGTTGAAAGTAAGCCATATCGACATTTTATCGGGTTACTGAGACATTGAGGAGTCTTTGAAAACACATTTGACTGCTTTTGGTCCTCTAAGGTAACTTTAAAAAATGATCTAAAATAAATTTGTAGGCATTTGTAATAAGCCTTTTGAAACACAAATAATAAAATTGGGAATCGCGTTAATGCGGCATTAAGGAGACCTCGATAGCATATTTGTACACTTTTCACCCTATTGTGGGTTAAATTTAAAAAAATTTGTATAGATTGTCGATTACAGTGATTTCTCATTAGGTTAATAAGATATTGAGTTGTCCTCTAACATATACTCTACAACTTTTCACTCTCTTAGATGTTAGATTGTTAACAGTCCTGAAATCAGGTATATGGTATATGTACAGGGTATATTTTGAAGTTATGAGAGCAATCACACCTCATTGGATTAATCAGTTATTCACGAGTTCTTAAAAACACGATTTACCTCTTTTCACCCTCTTAGGGATTAAATTTCGAAAAATTCCTTTCTAAGTGGGTGCCTCTGCTAAAAACGAAGCCAACACTAAATCTTCAAGCTTTTGCATCTAGCGGTTTTGTCTGTACATTTGTGAAGGAGTCAGTCGGTCTGTAACTTCATTGCGTACAAAAATATTTTAATTCAAGAATTGAAAATTAACTTCTTTTAATCATTTTAGTTCGATGGTATAATACATTGTTCCATCTAATGTTCAGATTTTGCCAAAAACAGAATATAATTTATCCAATTACATTTTCATCAACGAAGTGTCAATATCAGGCAGTAGCCTGAAATCCTACATGATGATGTTTTGAAAAATGAAAGTTTATCTGTCGTATTATACATACAAAAAGAAAATAGTTCCAATAATTACATTAATACCATGGAACGAGGGATATCGTAAAATTGTATCATGAACATAAGTTTGCATTTACCTTCGTTTTCGGTCCACCTATAAGTACCTATATCATCCTAACATGTGCGTCCAGTCCAAGTTCTGTCAATACTATGTTGTTTTCAGTAACACATCGTATGAGAAATATTTTACTTACCGGTTTTATTTTATTTGTTTTAACCAATTTAATACAGAATTCATGACGTAGTTCTGAGTTACTAAATAAAGAATACTGATACTAAGTCATTTTGGTCCTGTGGCAGGCATACCTACTGGCTTTTGTGTCCTTGAATTTGTTATATTTTTGTTCTTGAAAATTCTAACGGAATCATTAAAAAAAATCAGATAGTTCCACATCGAGTGAAAAGCCTTTGAATAAAAATAAAATAAAAGTTTTCCCTTGCTTTACAATTACGGTCCAATAAACATCGTCTTGGAGTTAGTTGTTTATTGCACATTCAACGAAAAAATGAAACATTCCGGAACCAAGCGTGAAGAAAGTTTAATTGATGACTTATTAAGTGTATATTATTATCTTATTCATTAAAATGCATGTAGCTGTGATCTCCAAATATTGTCTTGCAGGGGCAGTTATGATAATACCCTTTGCGATTCGAAGAGGAAATTTTAAAAACTCGAGAAGAATTTGCTTCCTACATGTTAACCTAATCGCTAGTTTGTGAAATTGGGTGCTGTGAGTGTAAATGCAGCTATTACAAACGTAGCGAAATGTAATATCTATTGTATATAACAGTACATATTCAAAAGAGCAATATAAACGGAAAGTAGTGTTCGGAGGAGAAATGCTATTCAACTATTAAACACCATGTCTGGATCTGAGAGACGGTAGTGAATAGTTAACGTGACTGTACTCCACGCCATCAGAACGGCAGTGTAACACTTGGATCTGCGAGGGTCCCACGTATACCGGAAGGCTGCTACAACTGCCTGGCCTACTTGCCCTACGCCATCTGACTGCTGTATATGCACTGTCACCTGCCTTGAGCTCTGCACACGTCGCTGGGTGTACCGCCCGTAATCATGACAGCACATACTCTATGCTTCTTTACGTAGCCTGTATGTTGTGCATTAGGGAATCGCATTCCTGTATTCGTACACTCCACACAAAACTACACAATTATAAAGAGCGACGTGTTAATTAATGGTGAATATAAGCGAAAATACGATTTGGACATGATTAGATAATATTATCCTCGCGTCTGAGTTCAGCAAATATATTTTGTACTGGATGCAAAGTAAGAAAACTGCTTATTACTTGGTTTTTTAGAGAAGGCAAAACATTATTTGCAGTGTGATTCCAGTTGAGATGTCTGTGTCTGGCGTTATCTAAATAAGGTATCAAGTGAAAGCAAACTTTCTTCCTCGAGACGCATTATTCGCATTGTTTTCTTCTATATTAGTGTATGTAGCATGGAGTGCAACTGAACATTTTAGTTTAAACGGTATCTTATTGCATCGCTGAACCAAGAAAAATCTTAGTACTTATTATTAAACTATATTCTTCAGGGTAAAACGAAAATAATTAAATCCACAAAGAATTGTTTCAAACCAAGAAATGCGAGCAAATGTAACAGCGTACGCCACTATATGTACGAAACACTTTATGCATTCATTTAAACATTAACAAAAAAAAGAAGAAACTTTATACTCAGCTTATAATATTTTATATTTTGTTTATTTTTTCTAATGAGAAATGTATTTTCGGTCGTGAACAGTTTATTTCGAATGATTAACANTATTTTATATTTTGTTTATTTTTTCTAATGAGAAATGTATTTTCGGTCGTGAACAGTTTATTTCGAATGATTAACAGCGCTGCTGTATTGAAGAGTTGTTTAATAAAAAAAAATGAATTAAAGGATTTATCTTTCATAATTCCTTGAATAACNGCGCTGCTGTATTGAAGAGTTGTTTAATAAAAAAAAATGAATTAAAGGATTTATCTTTCATAATTCCTTGAATAACTTGAAACCTTCAATTATCTTTCACTTCCATTCGTTGATAAGCTACTTTCCTTGGAAAAATGGGCTGATGTTATCGTGCTAATGTCTGTCTGGTATTTACTGTATGTCACCTCATAATAAAATTTGAACCCATAAAACGTATTTCACCAAATTCGTTACACATATAGAAAATAGTAAGGATACACAATTTTTACAATGTTCTGCCAAGACGTCTGCTTATATTCAAAACTGTAGCTATTGTAATACGTTTGTAGCGCGCCATTTCTAAACTGGTGAATTATTTTACTAGATAAAACCAAATCTGGTATTTTAACAAATAATCATGTAGGTATTTAATGTAGGAAGGCATATTCTTATTGGTTCGCCATTGTGGAAGATAGCACATAATGGAAACAGTACGCTCTTACATCATATCTCGGAAATCACACAATTCCTGCCAAACTTTGCAGGTAACTAGTACTAAGTTCATAGTAGATCATGGTACTATATAAAACAAAAATTAAAAAGGGATTTATTTTAAATTTGGTGTGTATATAAATATACACACATCACACCATTTAACTTATTTCGTCCAAATTTTTTATGAATACAGTATTGACAGAACGCATTAAATATGCCAATTAATAACCAATTTCGTTCACCATTTTTCAAGATAGCGCACACATAAAAAATAAAGTTATTTTATTGTAACTCGAAAAAAGTGCCCATTTCTACATAATTTGACATACAATAATTATGCTGATATGTATTAATTGGGTCAGACCTTTATTTTTAAGTTGGTGGCAATATAAATTNTTTGACATACAATAATTATGCTGATATGTATTAATTGGGTCAGACCTTTATTTTTAAGTTGGTGGCAATATAAATTATTTTGATAACTATACTATATCCATGAAACGATGTGATCAATATCAAGTAAACTTTTTATACTCCATATAATACTATGTATGCCATGTTTACATTTGCGATTTAAATTGGTGAAAAGCTTATTTTCGACATGGTAACTATATAAATATTTTAGTTCATTTCGTATAGAGTATGTAAAATACTGTTTAAACAATTTTAACCAAACTTGGTGTGTTGAAAGTATCACCATCTAGTAAAGNGTATAGAGTATGTAAAATACTGTTTAAACAATTTTAACCAAACTTGGTGTGTTGAAAGTATCACCATCTAGTAAAGATGCATGTAGAGTGAACTTACCGAGGTTGAAGTTTCTGACCACTTCAGAAGGTAAGAATCTGTAGTTCTTGGTATGAACACCACGTAGCGCTAGTACACCTTCGTTACGGCTGCGTGGGGAATTTGGTAGCGTTACCACTGTTACATATACCGAGAGAGAGAGAGAGAGAGAGAGAGAGAGAGATACTCCATCTCTGTCGCTACCAGACCAAATTCCGCAACAGTAGCGGAGAACGTGTTCTGAATGCCTGCTACACCCACGAAGCTGGGTGAGACAACATGGCGGAAACCCGAGTAATTGCCTCAAGCAGTATATGTCCGTTTACGAAAAGAATACGGGTTCTGTAAAATGTATGTATGTACAAAATGAGAATTAACGTATGTGTAAATAACGGTAAATGGTGCAAATTACTCAAACAGATATAATAAAAACTATTAACAAAACTTTATAAAATACTTGACAACTGTGAAGTAAGGAAATGTAAATTCATTATCCGACGGACGTTCTGTAGGCTGTAACTTAGTGAGATACTTTACAAATATGACCCACATATTTGTTTACATTCTGCTAAAGGCGAGCCTGTCTCAGGCGAGTTATCTGCTTTAGTTGCAGCTGTGAATGTCCAACTTATGATTTACTAGCGATCCGGCCCGGCTTCGCCTGGGTAAAATTTAGTTTTATAGTGATACACTCATAAAGAAATTGGGAAAAGACAATTAATTTATGTGAAAACAGAATTATTAAATTATACCATGTTGGCCTAGGTTTTTAACTGATTACGGCCACCCAAAAGGTAGAAAACATATTTTTTATCCGATAGCCAAGAAGTAGGGCATTATTTTTGGAGTGTATCTGTGCAACTATTGCATAGTAACCACATTTCTGCTTTCCAGCGTCGATGTATGAAAATCAAAACGTGAGTTTCATCAAGTTTTAACTTTAGAAATGTGTGTACCTAGGTACTATTTTTTGCGCTTGGCTGAGGGATCATAATCGATCACTAATGTTAAGCATCGTTCCCAGCGGCACACATTTGGATGGGTGACGGTTTAATGGCATAACATCTTAGCGCTTCCAGGCTTCGGAGGGTATGTTGAATATTCGGTACCGGTTTTTATCGATTGAAACAGTTGTTAAGCCATTTCAAAGGTCCTTGTGCGGCCTGATAAACTCTGACACCAGAGGAAAAAAATATTTCGGTCACGTTCCCAGCCGTTGCAGAATTAATTATGTTTTGTTGTTATTCCACAAGAACCGTTCAATTTTCCAAGGTAAAAAGTATCCTATATCCTATTTCAGGACCTGAAGTACCTATATACAAAATTTCATCAAAATTCGTTCTGTCGTTATGGAGCTGAGTGGTAACAAACATATACACAGACTTTCGCATTCATAATATTAGAAGGACTAGTTGCGACCATGGCATGTGTTTCGTTTCTGCCGTAGAATTATGTATTTGCTGGAATTTGCAGCAATATCTAGTAATATTTAGTTTTATTTACCTATGTCAAAGTTAATTCTTTAAATATATAGCCGTAATTGTTTTTAAATTTACTATAATTTAGGTGTTCATGATAAAATACGAGTACTGTTAGCACATTCAATTAAACATTTGATATTAAAGTAGATGATGCCATGCATAATAGTAGCATTTTTATTTTGTTCTTGTGTGAAAGGAAATTTACAGGAAAAGAATGTTCACTAGTCAAGAAATATATTTTAGACGCACGAAATTCTTTAATGTGACTCAGTGTTTACAGTTTAGGGTTGTGATCTATTACAAATGTAAATCTTCTTACAAATAACCAGTGTGTTTAATTGGTCGATTCAAGTGCCATTAATGCTGTGGCCGAACGTAGGAATGCACTTACGTATATAAGCATACTCCACTCGGCTCAATACTTGATACATTCCGACCGGCATACTTATTTACATCCGGTATTATAACCAGCCAGCCGGTAAGATTCTGAACAAGCATATTGACGGAAAACAAATACTGAGTCTGTGCTGGAACGTAGGCGCATAGATTTATAATTATCAACCCATTAGGAGCTGTAACTGAAAAGTGCATGACAATAAAAAGTTACTATTAATCAGTCAAAATTTTTTTCAATAAAGTAATGAATAATTATTTGACGCAGTAAACGCTGTTATTTATAATATGCTATCAAAACTGATAAAAATTAGAGGTAGATTATATTTTAACACCAGTAATAATAACAATAATTACATGCCTTGCCTCGGATAAAATTGGCAGTGTTCTCACTGCCCTGCAAATTAACTATAAATTCATTGCCACGCCCGGTTTACAAGAAATCACAAAGAAAACTGGTTATGTTTATCCTGGCTCTTCTAGATCATTAAAGTTTACAGAACTTTTTTCAGTGGCTTTTTTCGAAAGATAATGCCTCCATAGCATTCTTTAGATAATTAATATTAGGAATAACAATTATGAACTACATAAAAACGCTTTTCAAATTAGTAACCTGTGAGCTGTAAGGGTGCAAAATGTGCACACATTCCTTTCCCCGTGTATATGCGTATGATATTTTACGAAACATGTAAAACAGTTACGGACTGAGACAAATGCGAACGCTGTATGAATGTGCATCTGATTACGCAGAAAACCTTATGCATACTGCGGAAAAAGGACATTGAAGTTCAAGTATAAAGCTCAACCTTAAGTAAGGTTTTTTTTAAAGTGACAATCTAATAAATTGTCGTCTCAATAAGATATATTTTTACTATATGATGCCCATTAGTGTTTATGGTCTGAAAAGTTGGCAGCTGTGTGTGCTTACAGTAACATGAGTGTAACAAATAATACAATTATCCATTAAGGATTATGCAGTAAGCGCTCATTTGTTATACGGAATCACGTATTCTGTATTTGCAGTTTCCACTATTGTTTTTATTATTAAATCCAGTCAATCGAAACAGGCGGCAAGCCTGTTATCATTACATTTGTTCCTAACCTAACTTTGTATATCACAGCCATATTAAAGCAGATCATACTTCAAAGCAAAAATTATTATCAGAGAATCTTATTTTTGTTAACAAATATCGTTATAATGTGCACACACACAATGTTTTAATATTGTTTATACCTTCATTACTATAAATATCTGTTTCCCGCTAACAGCATAGTCTGTTGTGTTCTGAGTGGTCGTCGCCTCACGGGTTTCACTTAAGATATAACATATAACTATTCATTTCAACGTCTTAGGAAATCCCAACCACGCGCATGACCTGATAAGTTCCATTGGAAACAAATACATGAGTTTCTTCTGCACACGTCTTAACGCATAATTTAACGCTTGCATGTTCCAATGTAAAACCGGTTTTTTTTCTGAGTTCACAGTTTACCCTAAATTAAAGTGCTTAGGTGTGCTTAAACGCAGTCGAATCAAGTAATTTCTCTGTTCCTTGTGTACAGTTGCTATCAAGAAGAACATTAATTATTTGTAAATTTCATTTATTTGAATGTTTTTCGTCTCCTAGCCCACAATTGGATAATAATTATTTACGAACACTATAAAAAAACATTTTTGTGACAGTAGAGCATCATTGTGTATTAACTTTGTGACTATAGAAAAAAATATAATTTTCTTTTCTTAAAAGTAGTTTTGTTCCCTGTGCCCCATATTTTGTTTAATGAAGAAATACCTTTTTCGTTTACGTTAAGTAAATCTCTCATGTTATTATTATTAATATTTTTTCTTTAGAAGTGTTACTGAAAACTTTTAAAATGATTTCCCTTATTGTTCCTTGAGACAGTTTATCTGAAAACCATTCAGAAAATGGCTGTGTTTATATAAAAAGTTAGTGTAAGAGAAATTAACCAGAATTCACGAGTAAATCATACTATAACCGTATGGTGACCGCTTACTCTTACCGAACTTTCGTAGTGTTGGAATTTTTTGTTGGATACCACTTCACTTTTGGGAAAAATAGGCATTAACAATTACTTTTTCTGGCTCTACATGCGAACAGCTAACTGGAAGCAGTGGACTTTTGTGCTCACATTGTTGTCCCGCTGTTGCATTTTGTAGTTCAGCAGATGGCCGTTTTAAGATGACAGCGCGAGGTCTAATAAACTTCTCCAAGCTTGCAGAGAAACCTACGAGATTACCGATCTGTTTGCGATTTGAGGTAGGCTTCGTTTATCACGATGTTTATGAGAAATTAATTTCCATTTGGCAGTTTGTGTACCCATATATTAATATTTTGTGTGTTTATAAAATGATTAATGAGACTATACTAAATGGCTTTCGTAATTATTCATGGTAATTAAAATTTGTTATTTATAAATGGTTTCTATTTTATAACATTTCATGAAACAAATGTATATAAAATATTTACAATCACACGACAATAAAATACATTTCAAGCATTGAATAGATGTACAGTTGATCGACTCTAACACACAGATAGATAAAGGAATAACGTTTATGTTTTATAAAACATTTCCTCGACGTTATTATNGTTGATCGACTCTAACACACAGATAGATAAAGGAATAACGTTTATGTTTTATAAAACATTTCCTCGACGTTATTATGAATACAAATTCAAACACAGACGCATGTGTTAATGTACATACACATTAACATACAGGATGTTACTATTCTCCGTGACAAAATAAGGCAAAAACGTAACGTAACACAACATGCCATCTAAAGTGCTTCAGAAGGCCGGTACACACTCTGAAATTAGGAGCTGAAAGAACATGCCATTGCACATTCTAAGAAAAGTATTGACAATAAAACCGGCAGATTCTGAATAAGAAGTTAAAGGACGAAGATCTTCTATCCATGTAACACTTTTCACCATCATCAAAATACGTCGTTATAAAAATGGGGCTGGCAACTCTGAGTTTGCAGAACATTATCCGTCCCTTAATCACTTTTCGAGTATCGGCTTAATGATGCAACACGTTGAAATAAATTTAAAATATCAGGTACATAATTGTTCCTATACAAACCATTTTCGAGGAATAAATTCATACCCTGTAGTACAAAACCACCAAATACCTTGGCCGGGTACTTAGGAAAGACGCAGTGCACCTGCGATGATCGGCAGTAGCGTGGCATAATACGCTGAGAGATAAACACGAATTACCATGTCGGTGGACTGAACAATGAATTGACAGAGCGAAGTAAGCGTGTATGGTATTCAGACGTAAAGTGTCACCCAGTTCCATCACAGTGTTCTCGAATGCAGTCATGTTTTACAGAATGGGCACTCATGATTTGTCCTGTACGTGCCCTCACACCACCGACCTGCTACAAAAACTACCTACCCTTATGGTATCATGTGTCCCGCCCGTCATCGCAAACTACCATATAACACAAACTCTATTGTTTCCCGCTACACAATGCAAATTGGTAACGTCAGTGACATTGTACACCTTACCTCCATATTTAAGATCATCGTGTGCACACACACACACACACACACACATCAATGTATTCATATAAACTTACACTAGGCGAAAGTGCAAAATAGAGACGGCGTACGATAAAAAGTGTCCAAGTAAACCCTCACTGTTCTTGAGAAAGCGATTCCAGCTTGCAAAAAATAGCTCACCGTCACCCTATCTGAGCGATGGCGAAAATGGGGGGAGGGTGGCCACGTTGAAATAATCCCCAANAAAAATAGCTCACCGTCACCCTATCTGAGCGATGGCGAAAATGGGGGGAGGGTGGCCACGTTGAAATAATCCCCAAATTTTTTTGGCAATTCTGATTTTACGTCGATATGTATGGAAACTTCGTTAGAAAATGTTTTTGCCATTCGCTGTGGATTGTGCTGTAANATTCTGATTTTACGTCGATATGTATGGAAACTTCGTTAGAAAATGTTTTTGCCATTCGCTGTGGATTGTGCTGTAATCGGTTCAAAGTATATTACCCTTTGGTATATCAATTGGGAACCACTACGGTTCATTCCAGAAGGAATCCGCGATAAAAAAAAATACCCACATTATTGTCTTAAAAATGTTGTACTTCCTGTAGTAGATGACGCGACAGACAAAGAGATGTAGTTATGCTTCTGCATTTTTCCAAGGAAATCCCCTTGTTTAAAGCATTCTGCTGTCACTATAATCAAATTTAACCTTTATGGTTTGAAACATGCAGATATAAATATTGTGTTCAGTGGTACCCCTTGCCCCTCGTAATCTGGGTGCTTGCATTCGGCGAATGTTCTTGCCTTTCACCAGTGAGGTGAGTGCATTTGGTGAAACCCATTGCCTCTCACCTTTGAGATGTGTAGTCCACCTTCGTTGCAATAAGAAATCCGTGCTTCAAATGATGTCACACAACATAAACATCTATCTGCATCAATTTCTGCACCATTATTTCGGATGGGTTCGATCGTATTTCGCAAATTTTTGGTACTTCAAGATATACCTTATTTTTCAGGAAATCCGATAAAAAGAAACCAGTTGACGTAAGGTATCTGGCAGGCCAAGTTACGTGACCACATACATAACCAGGGACCATTGTAATAGCGATATAATATCGCCTGTGCTGCTACTGTGCAATTTTGTGGGCAACCGTTATGTTGAAATCACATGTTCTGTCGCTTTTCGAGGCTTCGGTCTTCAAGCAATGTCAATAGGTCGTTTTACAGAAAGTTGTTGTATTTTCACCGTTTAAAGAACACTCAATGTAATAGGGACCAATGATATTGTAGCCTATGATACCATATAAAACATTTACATAACACAGACACTAATGTTATACTTGATTCAACCAGTGTAAGTTTCCGAAACTCAAACAATGCATGTAGTATCGATTAACCTCACCGTGGTTCGTGAAAGTTGACTCATCTTAGAACAATACTCTGCAATAAAAATCCGGGTTTCTTTGTTTTTTGCAGTGCCCATTGACAAAACGGTACTCGATTATGGTAATAATAGCCTTTTTTTGATGCATATACAAACATATGGCAGGGATGCAATTTATGACGCTTTAATATTCTCCAAACACTATGTTTCGATATTCAGGTATCGGAAGCTATTTATCGAGTGCTCGGAGAAGTCACGTAACTTTAAAAATCACAACTTAGAACAGTTTAAACTTATAATTCCTAAAAAAATCCACATAATTTAAAACTATTGTAATTTATTACCATTGTAACTTATAAAATCATAACTTTCAACCGTTATAAAGTAGAAAGTTATAACTCAGAACCATCGTAACTTAGAAACATACAATTTAGAGTATTCGTTTATTAGAAACACACAACTTACCACTATCATAAGTAAGAAACGAAGACGTTAGAAATCAATTACTCAACAACAGAAAAATAAGTGGATATTGAAATATTTTGTATGACATTTTTCAGAGTTTAACTTATGGCATAAAATTTACTGTAGTTACTTATTATCTCGCTATTAAGTGCTTCTTAACTTGATGCATCCAAGTTCACGACTTACTCGTTGGGCTCTTAGACTTAATAAAATGGATTATGAGGTAGTACATAAACCAGGTAAGAAAATTTTGAATGCAGAATGCCCATCTCGACTCTTAGGCGCAGTCAAGGAAGCCAGTCAAGAAATGAAATTAAGGAAGCGCAAATACATGATAAATTCTCTCAATATGCCATATCAGATGAAAATAACTATGATATTTTCTATATGAAAATAAAATTTTGTGTTATATGACTAATGACAAAATTTCTTACTGTTCTTAACTCATTAGTTTAAGAATTATCCGCATTTTTAAAGATAACACCAAATGAAGAAATGAAGATTTCAAATTATATCTCAAAAACTGTTATATCCATTTCTTACACAATTTGGCACGTAAGTGATTCTTTGATATCCCAGTAAAACGTAAGTGATTCTTTGATATCCCAGTAAAACGTAAGTAATTGATATTGTTTCCGTACGTTTTTTTTTTAAATGGCGGCATTACAAATCAATTAGGTTTATTCGGTATATATACCATATCATTTAATCTATTTCAACGAAAATTTGTATGCTGAAATTATTTATTACAAGTATCATTTATACCAGCACATAGCAACTTTCGTGAGCCATTTTGTAAGATAGCGCCATATAAATTAATTTATAATATCTCGGTAAACAATTAACCGATATCTACCAAATTTGGCCTGACAAGTAGTACTGAGGCAGATGACGTTAAATATAATGCGTTAATTATGTCAGACCCGTATTTTAAAAATGGCGGACATTTAGCTATTTCAGCTAAGAATGCTATAACATCGAAACCATGTAATAAATTATAACATACATTTGTATAGTGGCAGTAGATATTACAACTATTATTGGTATCTATGCAAATAATATTTTGCTTCATTTTGAAAGATAGTGCTGTACGAATAAATAAAGGTTTATAATATCTCGGGAAACAATTGACAAATTGTTACCAAAATTGGCAACGAAATAGTACGGCAACAGTTGGCATTAACTGGTATATTTTAAGGACAAATAATTATTTTCAAAATGGTAGTTTTATAACCATTTTAGTTTGATGTGATCTATGGTTGAATCCATGTAATCAATTTCAACATAATTTTGTATGCTAGCAGTTTGTGTTACAACTTTCAAATGCCTCTACACGGAGAATCTTTTGCCCGCATTTTGTAAGATATTCTACATTAAAAAATTACGTTTTATGTAATATATCAAAAGGCAATTGACAAATTCCTACGAAATGTGGCAAATAAATAGTACGGCACTATGTGGTGTAAACATATATCATTTTAGTAGGCCAGGCACTTATTTTCATAATCGTGGCTATATAAATACTTTAGCTCAGAATATTTAATTGCCGAAACAAATTCGAAATTGACTTTTTATGCTGCTAGTATATATTAAGACCATTAAATTTTTCTATGCAAAGCCTCATTTCTCTGCCATTTTGTAATATAGCCCCACAACATAAAATATAGTTTTTTAATCATGTGTTGGAAAAAAATAAATCCATTATTACCAAATATGGCAAAAATATTTACTCTGGTAGGCCATATTAATGTATGTAATTTTTTAAGTGCGACAGACACTTACTTTTAGAATAGCGGCTATAAAAATATTTAAGCTTAGTTTGCCGTATCTACAAAACTATTTAACTGATTTTATCTTAAATTTTATACTGCGGTAACCACTACAATCATCGAATGTGCTAATACAAAGGTTTTATGAAGATCATGAAAAGAAAAAAAGGTTTATATTTTATGCCATATCTCGGGGACCAGACAACCAATTCCCATTANTAGTATATATTAAGACCATTAAATTTTTCTATGCAAAGCCTCATTTCTCTGCCATTTTGTAATATAGCCCCACAATATAAAATATAGTTTTTTAATCGTCTGTTGGAAAAAAATAAATCCATTATTACCAAATATGGCAAAAATATTTACTCTGGTAGGCCATATTAATGTATGTAATTTTTTAAGTGCGACAGACACTTACTTTTAGAATAGCGGCTATAAAAATATTTAAGCTTAGTGTGCCGTATCTACAAAACAATTTAACTGATTTTATCTTAAATTTTATACTGCGGTAACCACTACAATCATCGAATGTGCTAATACAAAGGTGTTATGAAGATCATGAAAAGAAAAAAAGGTTTATATTTTATGCCATATCTCGGGGACCAGACAACCAATTCCCATTATATTTTTTCACGTATAAACTAACATGTTTTAGGTACTGCAAGAATTTTTTAAATGTTGTTTATATAAGTGATTTAGACTGATGTGTTTTATCAGTAAAACAATTCAACAAAATTCAACCTAATTTTTTTACTAACAGTTTTTATTATAAGCATCAATTGTACATACAGAGATACTCTTTTGCAGGCCTTTTTGTACAATAATGCAAGGAGAAAAAATTTTACATTTGGCCATATTTTCGGAATAGCTGAACTAATTTCCATCA
The DNA here is from genome assembly GCA_002778355.1 of Clitarchus hookeri. NCBI lineage: Eukaryota > Metazoa > Arthropoda > Insecta > Phasmatodea > Phasmatidae > Clitarchus > Clitarchus hookeri. The sequence goes on from NQII01001283.1 coordinate 252,099, forward strand.
AATTTTGCACACTATAGGTCCTTCAGAAGGCGATTTAATGTTGCCAGATTAAAGCGGACTAAGACATTGATTTTCAAAATGGCGGCCATATAAATATTTTCATAAGTTTTGTATATACATATTTAACATTTTAACCATTTTTAACCAAATGTTTTGTACTGACAGTATGTATTAAAATCATCGTTTTCAAAACTAATTTTTAAGCAATTTTTAAGGTAGCACAAAATAAGATAGTAAATTGTTCATGCAATATCTCAAGAACCAATCAACCGTTTCCCCCGAATTCTTCACACAATTAGTACGATGGTAGGCCAGGTAAACAGAAATGTTTTAAGAAACTCAGACATTTATCAAAAATATAGCCATGTAATTATTTTAGCTTTATTAACCCTATCATTCTTAATATTAAACTGATTTCATCTGAAGATTAGGCTCCGAATCCTACCTCCATAATGCAGTTGATTGCACGCTATATTATGGTACGAGGTTTTCTGGGTACGAGTCCCAGGTAACGTATGTGTTCATTTCGCAAAGGTTTTTGACTTAATTTTTAATGATATTGCCGTTAATGAAACATCTACGCCTACATACCATGCACGAATTTAAAAAGTGCAAAAAAGTATTTGTACCCATGTAGGGAAAATTATGCTCATTAGTCATATCAGTAACTAAAGGTGTTATCTTTTCTTGCGAAGGTCCCGGTTTCATTATTTCTACCAACTTAGTTATGACAAACAAAGCCAAAACATTTTGTGCCTATCTGCACACAGTTAGGTACCACGACTCAGAAGTAAGGTCCTTTGCCCTGCCCCATTTCTCAATTCCAGTAGAATATGCTTCGGCGCTATTCCACTCTCCTTGCCTCTCTCAGAAATGCGTCAGCGTTCTTGATCTGAAGTTACAGAAATACAGAGATAGCTGCATAAAAACAGACGCATGTGCCTTCATGCCTTCATATATCTCTATATATAAAAATTAGGGGTCCCAACTGACTGACTGACTGGCGCACTTATCAACGCACAGCCCAAACAACTTGATACAAAACTATGAAAATTTAGGGATAGCTTCTCCTTTAGGTGAAAGCAACTACTGAAAAATATTTTTCAAAATTCGAGCTCTGAGAGGGTGAAAGGGATAAAACGTGTTTTTTATGACTCCTAAATAGCTGATTTACACAAAGACGTATGGATTTGCGTTAACTTGAAAAGGTAACCTATAAAAATAACTAATTATCTTCAACATTTTTTTTTCATTCATCCCCTAAGAGAGTGAAAAGAAGTAAAATGTGTTTTCAAAGACCCCGTAATAGTGCATTAACGCTATAAGTTAGCGTTTAGCTCTTTTCTATTAAGAAACCTAAAAACTAATTTACAAACTTTTTAACGACCAAAATTAATGAAACGCAGCAACGTATGCAAATGTCAGTAAATAAACATTTCACAACATACTTATAGAAGGAAGTTTAATGTCTCGAAAGCCTCTCATAAAGGCCTGCGATTAGCCCCTTGTGACAAGACAGATATAATGCGATTAGCACAGTTACATCAGAACTGGCAACTCTGACAATGTCGCAATATGCTGTTCACAGATCAATAGTGCTTTCGCCTAACGCAATGTGATGAATGTGTGCGGGTGTATCTTTGCCAGTGAGAACAGTATACAGACGCAGCAGTCCAGGAACGTGATATGTTTGACGCTGGGTCTGTCATGGTATGGGGTGCTATCACTATCGATGGCCGAACGTACCGTGTGGTCACCCGATATGGACTTACTGCTGCCGGGTACACAGAGGAAATTATACTCGATCATGTTATGACCATTGCAGCGGGGATGATACCACAGTTTATGCAGCAGCAAAAAGATAATGCAGGAGTGCATACAGCCGTCCCCAGCGCTGCCCTACATGAACTCTAAATTCAAGTAATGGAGTCCCATTGAGCACTTTATTATGGTACAAGCTAAACCAACGGGTCTAAGTGTACGTACACAAAGGAAGCAGGTTTCCCACTAGCAGGCTGCCGGCGCTGATCGGCGCCGACCAGCTTCAGGAAGTCCGTGTTAGCAGGTGCAAGCGCACACAATGAAAGCAGGTGCAGGCTTGTCGGTGCTGGTAAGGCTGCGCCGATTGGCCTACCGGAATGAGCAGGTAGTTCTTGTTCGCTGGTTACCGGTGCAGGTGGTACATCCGCAAGTGCTGTAGCGTGATAAAAAATAATGGACATCGATATTCTATTTGTGCTGTGTATAAAATACGTCTGGTTTGGGATAAGCGGGATAGTTCTCATGCTAATCGAGTTGTTCTGCAGAAATGCTGGAAAGAAATGAGCCAAGAAAAAAATTAGGTCTGTGCAATAAATTTATATTTAACGTAAGTTTTGAACACGTTGAAACATTATTTCCCGCCAGTTGATGCCGCCGAATTTCATGTCATGTACACGTAAGGATCCGCACACTTCTGTTTATGAATTTTTCACCAAAGGATGGTTTGCAAAATATATTTTAATAATATCACTGTAATATCACTGTAGTAACCAGTATTTGTGGCCATCGAGCAGCATGTCTCAGTTTATGTCTTTCAGCAGCAACTTATACATCAGTGAGATGTCTTACAATACCGTATTTGTCCGGAATTGTGATATGCAAAATACACATGCACTTAATGATATCATCTGCCATCATAATGTCAGTAACGATGCGTTTAGAAAGCAGTCACCGTTTTTGCATATAGTATACAAAAAGAGCATTCGATAGATTNTAATGTCAGTAACGATGCGTTTAGAAAGCAGTCACCGTTTTTGCATATAGTATACAAAAAGAGCATTCGATAGATTTCCGAGCCCTACTAAACCGTTTATTAAACATTCCTTTTGAATTGTCAAATTGTTGCCGCCGTATGGTTTTAACAGTTAAGGAAGAAGAGGTTATGCTTTGTCTCCTATTAACACAAATGGGGCCGTCATATTTGTTCCAGAAAGTCTACAGGTTACGGAACGTCAAGTTGCCCATTACTTAGTTACTGGTTTAAGTCCGAGGCGTGAAATGTACCATAACTTTGTTTGCCATACCCACAAATGTCTACTGTAATAAATTTATAATTCCCGTCACATACACCTTGGAGGACAATGGAAATGCAATTCTTATAATTAAAATCATTGAACCTGAATTATTCGGTTAAACAACACGGGCATGTTTTCCATCGATAGCACCAACAGAGCCAGGAAAGTTCCAAATCTTGAAATAGTCCTCAGCAACAATTGTCATAATTTCCTTTGTTGGAACTAGCAGGTGTTCGGCTGCAGAACATCCCATAGAGCGGTTACTGTCGCGGCAATTATCTTCCCGACTGTAGATGCTCCCATTCGGAAAGAGAATGATAGACACTTGAATGAGGCTCCCGTTGCTAAATACCTGCAACCAACATTACAGTAGTAAGTTGCAGTGTCTTTATATATGTAACAAGGCAGTTCTAGTGAACAAAAATACTGCTCTCTATTTCATGGATATTTTGCAACATTGTTTCACAGCACGAAATAGTATTATTATGAAGTTACGCAAACAATTTAAAGTAAACGTAAAAAGTTACGTTATATACTGTATATTTTTCCCATACGTAAGGGAACATTTCTAAACAATTTACATTAATTTTCGATGTATTTTAAGTGATATTTGCGTCCCTACATTAGACGATCTTTTTTCACGAAAGACCTTTTGCCTTCAGACCTCAATTATTGCCCAAATGACACAGTCAATCAGCTTCCACCATGTAAAGAAGGACGAACGCCTCCACAGCTTTTAGCTATTAAGCAAATGGAAAGCAGGTATGTATATAGGGCTTGACGTCCCTAAGACAGCGAGGTAGTTAGAAATGGAGCAAGCTTCACAGAGAAGCAAGAACGGGTAAGGAATAGGCCATGGCCTGTAGTTGAAACACTGCATCACCTCTTTCAGGTGGGCAGATGGAGTACTTGAAAATTCCCCCCTCGAACCTTTTTCTAGGTCCTTGATATAGTAACAAACTTTGGATGTGAAAATTTAAATTAAGTATTTGATTGGCTACAGCTCTTATTCAAACGCATACACTTTGTATATCACACACTCAAATATATATATACACATGGAAAATACATGAATGCCACAGCACAAGGAACAAAAAGTTACTGATATAACAATTTAGCGAACCGGCCCGGCTTCGCCCGGTAACAATTTAGTTTTTACAGCGTTACTTTGAAATACAAAAATTGTTACTGAGGGTCATCCTTAACAGATAGACATATATTCTATGGCAGACTTTTCTGTAAACCTTTTTGAGAGCTATAATTGTGTATCATATTAATTTTATGTATATCTTATGGTTTAGTCAGTGCAAGCTATGTAAGCGCCCTAACTGCTGTTTTTACGACTTAATTGCAAACGTTTCGACATTTCTCTACTCTGCTTAAATTAAATGTAATTAAATTTTACACCAAAACCTTTCCAAATAAATTTTCTAAATTACGTTGAAAACCGCATCAAAATTCAAAACTTAGTTTAGAAGTACTAAGCGAATACACAGGCAGACGCCAATAAGCGACTTTGTTTTATACTATTTAGAGAAGAGATGAGCCGACGTCTCTACATGAGTTCAAAAAGTTCTAATAAAGTTCCTAAAAGCTCGTATGAATGGTAGGTTATTACGTCTAGTTGATGACAGTATATTTGAGATCAAATCAGAAACAATACAACAGTAGTGAGACAATTACAAATACACATGTGCCTTACTTGTGACTCGAATCCAGAACACCTCGTACCANCAATACAACAGTAGTGAGACAATTACAAATACACATGTGCCTTACTTGTGACTCGAATCCAGAACACCTCGTACCAAATGGTAGCGTGCAATCAACTGCATTACGGAGCTCGGATTAGAAGCACCAACTTAGGATATAATCAGTCTAATGTTTTTAATAATGGAGTTAACTAACCAGGAATATTTCCAACGCCACAATTCTAAAAATAAGTGTCTGAGCCACCTTAACGCGTAAGTTTATATTATGGCCCACGATAGCCATATTTGTGTAAAGAATATGGTGGCAATCTGTTGAATTGTCCTTCAGATATGGATAAAAATTTCAATTTTCTTATTTGGTGCTGACTGACAAAATTGCCTAAAGAGCTTCTGTATACAATTCTTCTAATAGAGACTGTCACCATACAAATATTTGTTTGAATATGGTGAAGATATTTTATAGGGATGACAAACTAAAAAAAAATATGTATATAGCTGTCATTTTAAAAATCTTTGTCTGATCCCACTGAAATCAGGTATGTTTAAATTGCCTTTTGTAGCATCAATGGAGTCAAAATGTGATGGTAATTAGTTTTGTTGTGCCGTNAATCAGGTATGTTTAAATTGCCTTTTGTAGCATCAATGGAGTCAAAATGTGATGGTAATTAGTTTTGTTGTGCCGTAAATATGACGAAGTGTTAAATTTTACCACCTGGCAATATTTTAGAAAAATGCCTTGAAAAAAAGGCCTCTGCATCCACAAATGATGTTTCTAATAAATGCCGTTAGTTACAAAATTTTTTAAATTTTGTTGCATTTTTTAATAGATATAACTTAGTAACCTACATCATTAATATTAATGTCATTAAAAAATTTGATGCTCACATAAATCAAGTTTGTTGACATACACTACAGTAGTACTACTTGCACGCAAAATGAGTTGGAAATTAGCTAATTGATCCTCAAGATATGGCATAAAACGTAAATTTTTTTTAATTGACGACTTACACATAAAGGGGACAAAAATATTGTGTATTAGTCCATTCGGTGATTATTATATATGCAGTATACAAAGGGAATATTTAATAGGTTGCATAGTTTCGTAGATATAGCACATTAAATTAAACTTTTGTTATAGAGCAATTCTGAATATAACGGTCTCGAACACTTAAAATATACCAATTAGTATGTTATACCATAATAAAACATCTTCGTCAAATGTAATGGAAATCAGATTATTGTTTCCCCAAGATATATCATAAAAATTCATTGTTCATGTATAGCTAGCTACCTTACTAATTGGCGGAGAAATAAGGCACTCTATAGACAAACTGAATGGTTATAATTTATAGTTTAGATAAGTTAAGTTGAATCTTGTTTCTAATTTCGTATTATATAACTTAATGAGGTAAAATGTTTATATGGTTGCCGTTTTTAAATTAGTGTCTGCCCAACCCAAAACATTTCAGTTTACATATTGTGCCATACTGCTACCTATTTCCCAAATTTGGCGGCAATCTGTTGGTTTTCTCCGGAGATATGACATAAATATTTAAATTTCTTATGTGATGCTATATTACAAAATAGCCGAAAAAAGAGTTTTTGTGTGGATATAATTGATAGTTGCAATATGAACTACTAATATTCAAAAATAGTTAGGGTTAATTGCTTGTTTTTGATTATACAGAATACTAAGCTAAAATTTATATATAACTGCAATTTTGAAATTATCTTACCTTAAAACATACAACCTTATATCACATGCTGCAGTACTACTTGTATGCCAAAATTTGGTAGGAATCGGTTATATTTTTTCGGAATATGACAAAAACTTTACTTAACTATAAAAGTCAAGATGTTCTTACTAAATATGTTAGTTTTAGGTTTGATGAAATTCGTTTAGTGCTTTCAAAAATTGTTAGGGCCGCACACACTCTCAGACACATGCACACAATTATACAGACACACAGAGAGGAGGTTATATCAATTGTCTTTCTTTCCTCCGGAAATTCAGTTAAAAATATTATAATCTAAGTTAATTTTATAATCTCAGCATATCTTCTATTTCCATATGTACTTTTAATGAATCACTAAACTACTTAGTATGCATGCAACAGAAAAATGAAGGTTAAATTAAATTTAAGTTAATATTTCTGCAATACCTTACACGGTTTTAAAGCATGTTCAATAATAGCCACATGGCTAAGACTTGTTTTCCTTCCGGAGTCTTTGAATAAAATTTCAATACTGAAAAAGGATCATTATATAATGATTTAGAAGACGTATTTATACATCATAGATAAATGCTTCAAAGATATTTTTTTAAATTACTAAATTTTCGTTTATTTCTTCAATGAAGGGAAATATTCAGGGTGCCGAAGTTTTAACAATGTCAAAGCTATAAAGAGTGTAAGTGCTGATCTCTGTGGTTATTTTAGAAACTTTAACATGCCCTAAAAGCGATGATAGCACAACGTACCAGCAGCGAACCAAATCTTCTAACCAGAGAAATTTACACCCAGTGACTTTTAGGCCAAGTGAGTTCGATGCCAAGTAAATTTAGGCGAACTGACTTTTAAGCCAAGTGTCTTTTAGGCCAAGTAAATTTTAGTACAAGTGACTTTTAAGCTAAATGACTTTTAGGCTATGTAAATTTCATGTCAAGTGAATTTTAGGCCAAGTGACTTTTATGCCAAGCGACTTTTAGGCCAAGTGACTTTAAGGTCAAGTGACTTTTAGACCAAGTAGCTTTTAGGCCAAGTTTCTTTAGGCCAAGTTCCTTTAGGCCAAATGACGTTTAGGCATAGCGTCTTTTAGGTAAAGTGAATTTAAGACCAGTTGACATTTATGCCAAATGACTTTTAGGCCAAGTGACTCTTAGGCAAATTACTTTTGGTAATAATAAATTTTTCTGAAATTTTAGGCTAAAAGACCTTTAGGCCAAAGGACGCGCTTCCCGAAGTTCATGTCTGCAAACAGCGCTTAAGCATTATATCGAGTACCCATGAAAATCATTACTCACTGGGTAATAGTACCTTGCAATATACAAAACAAAGTGTAAAATAGAAATTTTCAATGTGTTAATGTGTTTTCTCATTTGTACATTACAAATAAAATAGTTTTTTTTTTTTTTTTAAATATTTTGTGTTATAATTTTTTCGAAAACCCTGTACTTTCTATACAAATAATTTTTAATAGAAATACTTATTTTTAAAAATGAAACAAAATATTAAATATGACAGTTTACATCATATGCAGGAATCGTCCTTGTCGCATTTCGGTAAGCGCCGATAGCAAGCAGCATAATAGAGAAATTAATGCCACCTATATGTTGAAAATAGAATCCAACATGGAGGGTGCCGACAGCACCACATACACCTTAAAAACAAACAAATATGGCTGCCACCTGGTGGATAATAAGACAGCTCGCCTTTTGGTGATATCGATTATTTATATACTAGCGCCACCTAGGCGATGTAAAAGTAAACATTTTAAATACTTTATCGCTCCCTCCAGCAATGTATAATCAAATGACAAACGAAAAAAACTCAAATGTCCTTATACGATGGAATGTATATTGACGAGAGGGAAGGGGAATTTTAAGACAATGTAATTGATTGGATGGGGGTTAGTCATCTTCTGGTTAGCTTCTCGACACGATGGACACCTTGCTTTGAATAAAGCGTGCTTTAAATCAAATTTATGTATATTTAGGCGTGTAAATGTCATAATCTTACTCATGATACAGGTTTACTTTGTTAATACTGAATAGTTGTTTTTGTAAATTTTAAATGTGAATACGCTAACAGAAAATTCAACAACATATTTCCATTTCCAGAATAAACAGGATGATTCTAAAATCATGGTACAAACATTGAGGGGTGGTAGAGCTCACTAAAACAAACAATTATTGTAAAGGAATATATGGGCGGAAGTGGCGCTTTNACATGAAATGCAACACATTGTTTATTTACAACGTCGCCGCTAAATGCCTTTTTACAGCAATGTTTATAATAATTGCTCAAAATTGCTACCACCGACAGTAATGCAAGCTTGGTAGCGTCGGTGGCGTGATTGGCGAAAAGATTCAAATACGACGGGTATTTCACGCACGCCACCATTGTCAGCCAATCACGCCATATGTAGAGGTCGCCAAGCATGCGTGACTCTTGGTGGATGCATTTCAAGTCACTGTTTTAACATTTTCTGTACGGAATCACTCGTTATGTTTACTGTAATGAACATTTTATGTTTCCGTTAATGAGTTATGTTTTTGTGTTTGTGCCTCAACGCGTCACTTCCACCCATATTTTCTTATACAATAATTGTTTGTTTTAGTGAGCTCTACCACCCCTCAATGTTTGTCACATGATTTTAGAATTAACCTGTATATAAGGGTACGAAGTAAAAATTACGTTCAATTCTTTGTGCAATTTTTTTTTAATTCATGGCATTTCCTCTTGCAATAACTAGTAAGATTAAAGAGGTGAAACATTTATATTCTCCATATTAAATATATTACAAGATTTTATAAAAAAATTTACATTACATTAATGTCTTTATATTAAAGTATAAAACATGAAATAAATGAAAATAAATGTTATTAATTATTTGATAAATCTTAACATTTAGTTTCAAAGATATTGAGTATCATACTTTTCGAAAAGTAAGTACTTGGCTGCTCTGTGAGTTGTATGGTATGTTTATACTTTAGCTCCATAGTTTCCAAACCCAACGTAAAATCAATATTATTAAGATTTCGGGACTCCGGGTGAATAAGCAAAGATGATTATTGTGGTTTGAAGTCAACGATCATGGATGTCAGTCATGTTGGAGGTGTGTGACCTTAACAGAGACCTTTGGGGTTGACCGCGGATGACCAATAAATGGGAAACAAAAAAAAAATCAGGACATTTTTAGATTAAAAAGTTTATAAGAAATTTTTATATAAATTTATTAAGTATTTGAAATAGTTTTAATAGAATATTTTTTCATTTAAAAGACTTTTTGTCCGAAGTCCCGTCTAACTACCTCTTAAACCTTAACCTCCCTTTGTTCTGACATGTTCCGTAAGGTGCTGCTTACTCAGTGTACGTCTACCACCATACTTATATCCAGCATTAGATATGAGAATGCACTCACTGTATGCTAGATGTACCTAAACCACCAATTTTGTTTCCGCCGTCGGTCGCTAGTTGCATTGATGCCACTTGTTTCCGACGTTGTCTGCTGCTTAAATCAGTGTACCTCGACAACTCTAGTGCGCCGTTAATCACACATGCTTAGTAAGAGAGGTCTTTAGTAGGTTTTCCAAATTGCTGGCATTTGTCAAACTCCTACATTACTCACTAGTGTTCGACTCTCCCTCTTTACAACATAATTTATTTTTGTTCTTTAAACCTCGGCTTTAGACTTCTTGCTCCCTTTAAATTATACCAGCTCTGCCGTATTATCCTTATTTTTTGCTGTCAATAAATCACACTACACTACTGCGCAAAACTTGCCTCTATCATCTACCTCATTGGAGTTGAGTTGAGATTTGGGCTGCTCTTAACAACGAGGTCTTGTGAGCGGATTACGTCATGGAATAAATTTATTTGTTACCGTGTTCGACCCTACGATCTCACGCACGCGTTAGAAATGAAATATTCAAGTATCATTTACCATTTGCTGTTACCGTTCACCGAGTTTTTCCGCAACGATATTCCCTGGTAACTGTAATGTAAAGAATTTATCAAATGAAGGGCAGGATACTTGAGACAAAACAACAAAATGAGCCAACGCAAATTAACCAGGAAGATGGAAAAATATACTGGGTGGACTTCACTTCATGAACAGATCCTTTAATCATGCACTATGTACGCACCAGGCATGGCAGGGGCCGCGTTGGTGTAGTGGTCACACAACATACCTGTCACCAAGGTGAACCGGGTTCGATTACCGGCGGACTCGCTCCCGGATTTTCAAAAGGGGGAATCCTGCCGGACAATGCCGTTGGTCGGTGAATTTTCTCGGGGATCTCCCGTTTTCCCCACCCTTTCATTCGGTGCCGTGCCATACTCCTCTCAATCAACGTCATCGGTTCTCAAGACCTCGTTGTTAAGAGCCATCCACTTCACGAAGCGTAGCACTGCACGGTGTGCAGAATGAAGGAACTCGTTGAAATGTTGCCACGGAGCACGCATTACATCAACAGCCACTGGGGAATTTACTGTCATTGTTTGTCCTTTGTCAGTTTTGCGTGGTCATTTTGCGTCAATGCATGCTCAGCAATGAGACACAAACCTATGAGGACATTATAACGCAAAATATCAATTTCACGGTTCGCCACCTGGCTTGTACAATTACTGTTATATCAATGCAGAGGTGCATTTGATGCCGCATCGCTCTGTCCGGAATACAATATCAGTAACACCGAAGTGAAGGTATGGATATTGATATCACCAATGTAATAATTACCTCTTTCAACAAAACTGATGTTCATAATTATATCTATGTGAAGGTTGGGTACAGAAATATCAAATTCTAAGATGCAGAAGACGATTCGAAAATCCAATTTTGTTGTGGCAGTGCACACCAGGTGTGCTGCTATGAATCATTCGAAGGTCACCTTCAAGANATTCGAAAATCCAATTTTGTTGTGGCAGTGCACACCAGGTGTGCTGCTATGAATCATTCGAAGGTCACCTTCAAGAAGATCTAGCATGTGTGTAAAAGTATAATTTTTTTCTTTTCAATCTGCGACTCTACAACTGTATCTCATGCACACTGCAGGGCTTGGTCAGCCGCAAATATTATCGGCTGCCTATTTGAATTACGAACTCATGATGAGAATATTTTTATTTAAGCGATTACCCGCATGCAAACATCGCATGCCCATGCCAACGGTGGCAACATAGTAATTGGACATGCGCACACAGTGACAAAATGTTGGTATACTGCTTGGACTTGTGCATTCAGGCACTTGACATAAATTGAGTACATATGTTCAAGAAAACACAAACTGTATATAGGTAGCCTAGTAATCATAACGTTGGGTAAATAATTATGTTCAACCATACAACCATTATGACGTTACGAACGTAATATTATATGGTACATCATACTAAATATTTTACTGAGTCTTTTGTTACAACTATACTGAGACGGGCAAATGTAATTTACATACTCTTATTCGAAAAGGTTATATTATATGTTCTGCATTTATAAATATTATTATAATGTAGTGCTACGAAAAATTGTGATATGCACTTATCGTTCAAAAACATAATTTCTCAAGTTATTTCACAGTAAATAAAGTATATGCTAGAGTTAGCCATTTCACACAAAAGTGTAAAATCATCTGTTTAAAACATATATTTATATGAATCTGATAAATTATATGTGCCAGTAAAGTTGGCACTTGGTTACCAAATAAGAATAAAGAAATGAAGAGATTGGTTTGTGGGGCACTATTAAGTTATATTATATATAAAAAAATACGTTTTCTGTCAACTNATATTATATATAAAAAAATACGTTTTCTGTCAACTTTGTTGACAATGAGGACATTATATAAGGATTTCTGTTACTTTTAAAATAAATGTTGAATGAATGTTATAAAAAAATTTTCTATATAAGAAGACAATGTGTGTGTGGTTCATATGCAAACATTTTGATCAAGGGAATATTCACGAGGAGTTACCGGCGCTCACATGACGTATTCCTTATATCATTTGGAGCAAAATGTGCCATATAATTATTGCTCCTAATCCCAATATTTACAGAGGAATTGGAAATATTTGAATAAACGAATAAATAAATACAGTGACGTATCATCAGACCATATTCTTTACAGTTTAGCATAACAATTGCGTCCTACAAGCGTACAAAATATGTTCAAAAATTTTACCGTCTACTTCCTTACACTTGGCTGTACGCATATGAACCGCACGTGTTGCTCTACGTAGCTGCACACGGCTGTCTTTGATTTATGTAACAGCATACATGTTACGTGCAAGTAGTTCCTCGCGTGCTTGTGCAATCCTCTGGTAATTAATATCCTTCATCGATCCCCATACGCAATAAGCTAGTTGTGATTACTCTGTAAATATTGGGAATATGACCCACATTTATATTACACATTTTGCTCCAAATGGTGTAAGAGATGTAAGGAATACACCCTGTGAGTGACGGCAAGTACTCGTGAATCATCCTGCATGTATATATTTTGTTTAAAAATATTAGCACGAATGTTACATATTTATACGATATGAATTGTCATGAACACTTGAAGGTGTATAAATGCCTTTTATTAAATACTCAAATAAAGAGGTTTTATATATTAAAATAATATCTTTTAAGTTTTGTTACTGAAATTAAAATTAACCATTACAACAAGGATATTTTTAGTCCATATAACAAAATGTATACATGCGATGGACTATTTATGCTCGTAACAATGTGAGTGCGAAAGCTGCAGGTTCATATAATTGAGCGACAGCCAAGCAGGAATGCTCGTCATGCCCTTCTCGACTTGTCACATGAGGTGGAAGTGTTCTCACCTGTTCTCTACTTTCATGTTCCTCTAACAGCTGTACAGGTTAACATATATAAACGCACGTGCACTGAAAAAATTCAGCAAAGAAGTAATGACAGAACAGTTCTGTAAACTGTCTTCATGGTAGCAGCAACCAAACTTCTGTACCAGTGACAGAATGTTCTGTTGGTTTATTACAATACTGTTTGTTGCGGGAACAATGTAAATATTGCTGAAGTTGTCCTGTTTAAATAACTATCTGTTCAGTAGGAGGAACATAAATTTCTTCTTGCACAAGACGTTGAAGGTAACGCATCTTTTATTATAAAGCACAAACCAAGGCGGAGCATCTGCTAGGTTAAAAACCAGCCACGCCTTCTGTGCCGTCCTCCATTCAGGAACCGCATTCTGAGATCCAATCCCGACAGTCGGTTCCATGTTCCAATCTCTAGTTCCAGTGATCGGTGCTGTGCTTCCCCAGTAATCGGTTCCATATTCCAGGCAAGAACAATTTTTCCAGCTCTAGTTCCAGTGATCGTTGCCGTGCTTCCCCCAGTGATTGGTTCCATGTTCCATGCAGGTTTCATGTCCCTAGCTCCATCCCCAGTGGTCTTTCATTCAGAAACCATTTTCTCACCTTCAGTCCCAGTGGTCAGTACAGGCAGGAACCCCGGTGGGTGTGCCTTGTTCAAGACTGGAAACCCCTATTGATTGGTGCTAAGTTCGAAGCAGCAATAACAGCTTTGAAAACTGAACAGCTGTCACAGTACGTTAGCTAACCAGGTCATGATATGTTTATAAAAGGCATTTTCTGGAAACTATGAAAACTTTTTCTTCTTTTTCCTTTTCTAGCTTTACTCATTTTGACCACTGATACATTTGCATAACTAACAAGAGTTTCTGTAAGTCTTCCGATATATTTCTGAGCAGAACACCCCATGGTCTGTAAACTGTAAAGGACCACATAAGAATGTGTTTCAAGTACCTTCCCTGTCTAAATATCCCCGAAGAATTTTTAGTGATATCGTCATCGGCGTATGTTTATGGAGCGATGCTGGTTCATTGACCTGAACGTCTGTGTTACGGGATTGCCGATTCCACACCCAACTGTTGAAGTTACTTAAGTACCCAGCTTTGCTTCTTGCCAATCCTGAGATAGGTTGCTGGTTCGGCCTTGCATAGCGAAGTTTCTCGGTGAATTGCAATTACAAGAAACTGAACATCATTATTCTGGAATATGGATGTGTGTTCGATCCTCTTAAAGTCCGTCACCGTGTGTAGGATGTGAATTTACGAGTACGGATGTTATCGACGTTTGGTAAGAAATTCAATCATTTGATCGACTACAAGTTGGAAGTAACATGACGGACTCTCTGTAACATAAGGGACGACACATTCAATGGTGTTCTTGAGATAGAGAAACAGGCAAAGTTTTTTTTCGCCAACTCCCATCACAGCATAGAGATAAAACGCGGCTAGAATCAGTAACCATATAGTTTGCCCTTTTTAAGTATTTGTTTGTAAACATCTGCGTAGCGTAGCCCAGCATTATGAATAGCAATATACACACCTCGTTTGCCTTCCACATAAATGTCGGGTGAAACAGATATGCGAATGGAGATTTAGGTCTTGATTATGAGAAGTATGCGCAATAGGTCACTGATCAACATCCAAGCACATTGAAAGTCAGTGATTGTAGTCGGGGTATACTGAGTAATTTGGTGGGGGAGGGATTAAGCGCAAACTGGTCAACCACGTGAAAGGAATTAATTGCGGAAGCTTGAAGTGGTTTGGAAGAGTTGGGAGTCAACGCCTGAGAGTTACTTGGATGTCGACCAACAGCGAGAAACTTGTAAGATGAAACAAGGTAATCGCCACTATTAAGACCGTGTGAGTAGCGGCGCAACTACTGGTCGAGGTACACCGAGTACGCAACCCACTTCAGCGGCAATGAAAGATTAGAAGCACAAGCTTACGTAACGGTCAGTGACGGAAAAAAATTGATGTCAGTTAATATGAATTAGCCATACACTCCTGCAGTCAACGTCGGAGCTATTATAGGACGTTATGAAAGTATAATAAAGACAAATGGGGGAGAATGGACACATACAATAAAATGAATGTTTCTTTGAAATATGCCACAACATTATTTATCAAAATCCTTTTTGTAAATGCAATTGAAATTTGTTGTTTTATATTTTAAGGAAATAAACTTTTTTAATTATATTATTTTTATAAAAACTTTTAATGTCAGTATTATTGCAAATTAGGATCACAAACACATCAAACTTAGCTGAGGTCCGAGATCGTCAACCCCTGTCCACAGTACATATCTAGTCTCCTGTATTATCAATGGAATATTTTGGGATTGTTAAAACTAAATTAAACACTAATTTTCACAGAAAATTTTTTCCTGTGTTATACTAGGAATTGAAATAGGCTTCAGACAAATCTGATAGTTTTGCTAGAGATTAAACAGTAGCCACAATCAACAATCAAATCTTGTTTAATAAACGTTGAACCATTTCTTAAATTTATTATTTTTCTATGACGGGAAAACTGTTAACATAAACTCAGTTTTTCTTTCGTTTTTCATTATTGCGGCCAGACGAATATAGTTCAAATGTTCGTATAGGCGAATTTTCTAGTTATAATATATTTCATTCTTATATATTTTCAAGTCTTTTAATATTCCTCTAGTGCTATGTCTACGACAAAGTTATAATTTTGCAGTAATTTGCAGGGAATAGTTTTTCATATGGTTTAGCGTCAATGTACAATCTGAATTACAGAAAAAAATATGTGCTGGCTTTAAACAAAACAGAGAAAGTAATTATTCTTAAAAGGAATATTTCATTTCGCATTCTTAACACTAAAGTAATTCTGTAATATGTTAGTAGATTAATTAAAAAAAGGTTTTTGACAGCCTTTCCTATGTTACGTCTCACGATAAATTATTTCGTATTTTTTCAATATACTCTTCCTCGAAATCTGCAGCAGCAAAATTGAAAATATACCATAACCGTATGTTCAGACATAATTACAAATTATAAAATGGTGCCGTATAAATAATATTATAAAAATATAAAATGTGGTTGCTTTGTATTAAGTTTTTATTAATTCTTTATAGTCCGCTAATACAATCACTCTGATTAAGAATAAAAGTAAATACGACATACAATTTCAAGGCAAAGAAATAAAGTCCTGAAGCAGGCCATGGCCGGAGATTACGGAAACAGCAAACAAGTCTAAATGGTAGTTCTGATTTCCGTGATATTTAAAGATTTTTTCTTCATAAATGATATCAGTATTTCAAATAAACTGGCTTTTCCCGAATAACGTATAACGAAAATAAATACCAAACAAAAAATCGGAACGTCTATAAATTTCATGGCCCAAAGACTTTAAGAAGTATATTTGAAAAGTTTGTGTTTTCATATACATTTGCATACAGAACGTTTACAAGTTAGTAAGCATCACAGCTGCGAAAATATAAATTGGATAGGTTTGTTGCACGTGCTTTCTCTCTCGTTTTTCTCATTTCCTTTAGTTAATTGCCAATGTTTACAGTAGCTCTTGAAATTTAATGAGCCGCAAAAAAAGACAGTTCTTATTGTGGTACAAAATATCTCTCAAAGCCAGGTTATAGTAAAATTTATTTTAAATATATATATGCTTTATTGAGATGAGACTTTGGATGTCTGTCCGGTGAAACTCCGCCGATTCTGCTTCGATCCATGCTCAAAGTTTATCCGTCATTGCCCCGGATGTCCTGTAGCACACAAGTCGTTGCCATACCGTGAATCAAACGTATTCGACAGGCGAGAGATTGAGTGAATACGCAGGCCAAGGAAGCAGTGTGAGTAGAATAATTATGCCGATTTCTGCACAAGGGTAGGGCAGTGGATCGGTGGAGCTGCAATGGTCTGTCATTCTGGTCGGCCGTTGGCCATCCTTTTTTGCCATTTGTTTTCAATATCACTTGTTTTATACCAAAAATTACTTCAGAAATTAATTATTTGACCCAAAAATCACTTTTTTTTCGCCACAAAACTTAAAAAAAAATAAAAATTCTGGTCCAGTCCTCAAATGAGACTCTTAATTCTTAGAGCCGTAAGTAAAAGCGGATTCGGGTATCTGAGTCAGCATCCAGCAGATTAGGATTGATCCGCATCATTTACCGTGACATTTGACCGTAAACCAAAAAAAAAACTAAATATTCTAACAATTAAAATTATTTCTAGAAAATGTACAAAAATTAAAAACATTATATTACTAATTTTCATAAAAATTATTCAACCACTATTAAATGTAAGTAATTTTTTTTTTAAATTAAACTTCCGGAGGTTTCCTTAGCATTATGTCCAGCAGACGAGTGACACCTCACCAATCAATCACATTGTAGTAATGTGGCCGCCTGAGTAACCCGTTGAATGGTGTGCAGAGCTCCAGCAGAATATGTTTCATTGAAAAACCGTCCTACGTATTTGAGTGAGGTCTGCTTAAAAAAANGTAATTTTTTTTTTAAATTAAACTTCCGGAGGTTTCCTCAGCATTATGTCCAGCAGACGAGTGACACCTCACCAATTAATCACATTGTAGTAATGTGGCCGCCTGAGTAACCCGTTGAATGGTGTGCAGAGCTCCAGCAGAATATGTTTCATTGAAAAACCGTCCTACGTATTTGAGTGAGGTCTGCTTAAAAAAAGCATATAAGATAATTACGTATCTGTATACGGTTTTTTTTTTTCAGTTCCTCCATTTCTCTGGAAGCCATGTTTTTTTTACAGTGAAAATGGCTGAAACGGGTGTTTTTGTGGTCACTTTCAGGTATAAATGTTCCGGTACAAAAAAAATTATAGGAACGTGCTTCTAACTTTTATTTTTATAACAAGGTCATAAAATCGTAAGGTCTCCGCTGAAAGTTTCGCAGAGGCGCGTTATCGATAGCAAAACTGCACGCAAGTTTAGTGCTTTGCGCGTAGAGGCGATCAGAGAGTTTATGTGTATGTCTCGGTCGCCTCTAGTGTTCCCACGCTTTTAGGGATTCAGATGTGCAAAATTCCTTCAACCAGATGGTGACCTTTATACTCCCCCCTTGCCATTTAACAACACCACCAATAAAAAAAAATACAAAAAGATTGAGAAAATTAAAAAATTTAAATATTATAAACGTCGGAAAAATTTACATTCGTGACTACGACCATCATACCAGATGCTAGTGACTTTGACCTCATGACCTTATAAAAAAATTGGAAAAAAATGGTAAAAATCGAATAAATACATATACGTCGACGAAAATATAATGTTACTGACCTGGACCCCTACGTTGAACTTTAGCGACCATAACCTTGACGCCAATTATCTTCTTGACGGCAATAATCTTGACCCTGTGATTATAACCTTGAATGAACTTGAACCCAAAAAAAGCAAAACGCGCAAAAAACTTTCTAAACAATAAAAAAAATCATAAAATTATGTAAACAAGATCTAAAGACTTAAATGCTGGAGGTCAGGGTCTCGATGGAAGGTGAAGCTATCAGCGACGAAGCTCCCAATAGTAAGACTAGTAGACGACTGACCCCCACCTCTATATTTAATTGGACATATTGTCGCTCAACCTACCGAACACCTGTGCGTTAGGTGCTGATTGTGGTGCATGTGGTGGTGATTGTGGTGGTGATTGTGGTGTGTGTGGGGCTGGTTGGTGTTCATGTGATTATGGTACATGCTGTGATTGGGGTTGCAGACAATGAATGCTGCAAATTTAAGAATTTCTATTTAAAATACCACTGCAACTAAACTGACAGTCTCAAGGTTATGTTAAGTCTCATGTGTATCCATAATTTCAGTTTTTTTATACTTCACGACAGCCAAAAACATTGCCAATTAATTATTATTTATTAAGTTTCTGCATCTTAAGACAATGTTTGATTTACTGTACAGAGGGGCTATCACTCATATCTATATCACTTTAATAAAATAAGCCGAACAGCATTCCCACCAAGCAAACATTTTTAAAACAATACTTTTTTTACCATGCGGCCGGATATTTCAACAATCAAACACAATATTCACTGCCACATCATACCTCAGTCAAGAAACCAACTAAGCAGCTTTCCTTATCAAATATTCCCATAAAAACTTTCTACCATGTGAACACTGGAATGCATGAACCGATCTTTACATCAGTCGTTCCCCACAGTCCATGTCATAACAGAACCAGCAACACAAACCACATAGATATCAAGTAATACCAGCAGCAATACCCATAGGTAATATTGTAATAACACCCCAGCCATCTAACTATTCACCAGTCTTTCAATCTTTCGCCCCATATTTTGATCAATGTTTCATTCTTACCATCAATCTTTCGATCATTTTCGCAATCTTTACATCTTCCCATAAATATTTCCATCAATATCACAATAGTTCCATCAATATTTAAATCAATCTTCCAATCTTCGATCAATTTAGCAATCTTTAAATCAATATTTCTACCAATCTCGCAATCTTTTGATTAATCATTCTCAATATTTCCATCAATCTTCCAACCTTTCAATAAATCTCGCAATATTTCCGTCAGTCTGTCGTAATCTTGACGCATGTAGCAAACTAGAATAGTCATATCGCCATTACCACACCCTGCCATCTTATTATTACATATCGAGGGCAGGTAGCTCACTACGAAAATTTCAACCCGGGGATTGACCCCCGGGTATGAACCAAGGCTCGAAAGACACAGGGAATGCCCCGAGGCGAATGGCTCTGGGGGAGAACCTTCAGCCACGCAAGAGAAATGGCAGATAAAGCGGTTCATGGCGACGGAAGCCAGGGGTGCCCCCGACCAGAATTGTGCAAACCACAGCTCGGAAATTAGTACCTTAGGAATCCCTGCGACACCCCCTCACCCTTCCCCCACCCTGGTTGGAGCGCACAATCTACTGACAAGTCACAAAATCGGGCCCAAAAACGCCCGAGTCACAGAGGGGAACTCCCCAATTCTCTCCCGAGAAATTGCTGACAAAGGTAGTTTTAATATAGCGACGAGCGAGTTAAATTACCAGCGCAGCCGAGAAGGAAGAGAGTAGTTATTCGGCAGCCGAGACGGAAGGGAGTTGTTCGGTGCCCTCGCTGCGAGGCGGAGGTCACTCAGTTGTTGTATCTTCACGCCGAGAGATGCGAGGTAGCTGGGTGAGTAAGTCAAACGAGGCCGGGGTTCGGACCATGGCAGTGGCAGAGTAAGTGATATAGAGTCTGTTATAACCTGCGCTGAGAAGCGACAGGCAGGAGCGATGCCGAGATGCGAGATTAATCAGTCGTGTGACGGGAACAGAACAGTTGTATCACCAAGGCGGGACGCGAAGCGCGAGACCAAGCCAGGGAGTCGAGTAGTAGCCTCACGAGAGGCCCCACACCGAGAGGAAGTAGACGGCGCCGGATGGCGATGGAGCAGCACATCGGAACGCAGAGTGCGATACCGAGAATGGGAGTCGAGTGGTAGCCTGAACGAAGGGCACCATGCCAAGAGAAGAGTAAGTCAGTCGTATCGTGGATTCGGAGAGATGTGCTAATGTCTCCGACAGTAGCCGCCAGGCGAGATCGCAGAGACACCACAAGTCCCGCGAAACCAACCCCGGACTTCCGAGAAGGGACGCGCAATAGAGGAGCAGCCAACGAAGTACCCTATCAAAGTGGTAAGCCACGCTGAGGCTGAGCCAAACAG
Organism: Clitarchus hookeri; assembly: GCA_002778355.1. Taxonomy (NCBI): domain Eukaryota; kingdom Metazoa; phylum Arthropoda; class Insecta; order Phasmatodea; family Phasmatidae; genus Clitarchus; species Clitarchus hookeri. Next base: position 273,111 of record NQII01001283.1, read on the forward strand.
AGTCTTACCCGAATACTTTAACCAGTGACAGTTCAGAGTGTTGGTTAGGACGGTGGGTTTACCCCGGGAGTCCGACAGTGATGTGGGTGTGGACCAAAGGGGCAAGACGCCCAAACCCAGTCTCTCAATCTTTCCGGCGACCATTCAACGTGGTGGATGAGTGAATGGACTGTACTGACTGACTAACCGCCTTGTGGTTGTGAACAAATGATTGGGGATCTACCGTACTGCACACCATGTGCAGGGTATGAGCGACCGTCTAATATGTATTGTTTTGACAAACGAGCACCTGTTTAAGTGACCCCGCAGTCATACACTAGGCTCGGAAAATAGGTTGGAAATGCCGCGGTCTCCTGATTTTCCCTGGTGGACTGACAGGTACGGAAGTTGGAGTAATAGTCACTGTTGGCAATGAGTACTCGGGAGTTAATAGAAGACATGTTTATTCCGAGAGGAATAACACTATGGCCCGTACTAACTCCTAATATACCAAGAACTCTAACAGAAGTAAACCTACGCAAACCAGGTTAAGGGGACCTGCGTCTGAACTAGCAAAGCAGATGCGGCTAGGTAGCTATGATACTGGCTAGCCCTAACTAATTCAATGCTTGTTCTACAGAAGAGACACGGGTACCACTACCTGAAGGGTAGTGGGTGTGGAAAACGGGTGTTGACTTCTTCGGGGGCTTCTGGTGAAGGCCATGAAGAGCGTCTGGTAGGTCGCAAAGACTTTGGTGTTTATCAGAGATCTCCAGCACTGGAAGTGGTGGCGTTAGTTGCTGAGAATGAAATGCCGTTATATATTTTTTCTTCCTAAACTAGCACATTTCTATGTTTTAAGTATGAACCTGAGGTAGGGACAGGAGCTAATTGCGTCTCAGGGCAAACCCCATACGCCTACAAGGAAAGGAATTTATGCAAGGAGACATGCATCGGGGCAGAGATGAATTGGGCAGTCATTGCCAGCGATTAGGGCCATGGCTGCCTCTCTATGTGTACCTGTAGTTAACATATAACTAAGAAGAGAAAGGGAAAAACTGGCATAGGCATCGTAATAACCCTTTCGACAGGAAAGTATTCATATTATTGCATGCATTAAGAGAAATGACACAGGAAACACAGAGATTGGAGCTATGCTATTTATTAGTGGGAACGAAATACTAGTAGAGATAGGGCAGACATTTTCTTCTTTATTTAATTAATTAGCACTGGCTTTACCAGAGTGACGTGCAAGCGTCACTCTGGTGAGAGAAGTGGCCCAGCTGTGTCTCTTCCCCCCGAATCCTCAGTGGATTCCTGAAAACTAAAATAAAGGGAAATAAGCTGCCAATGAGTGCTAGCATTGCCAACACTAACTGGCTTTTAATAATTCTAAAAGAGATCATGAATAATCAGTAAGGAAAAATTAAATCATACCTTAAATAACGTATTACTAGTTTTATGTCCTCAGGAACATAGGTGTGACAATGCTCTGATACCTCGTAGCAGGCAAGCCTGTGTAGCTATTGGCTGTAACAAAGTATTTTTCCACCCTTTACGCTACGAGTGCCCGAAGCTTCGCTGGTGTGGCTCTCACCAGCTGCTGCAGAGAGCTTCTCGACGCCTGAGGCATTGGAATCGGCAGAGGCCAAGGAGCATACATACAGAAAGCTGTCGTATGAGAGGCGTGTAAGGATACTGCCTAATAATAATTAAGCTAAGCTGAGATTTTCCTGAAAGGCTTCTCAGATTATTCTAAGCTGCGTGTCAAACTGCCATTCTCCGGATGTTGCTCGGTCATATATTCCACCTGTCCGTGGTCTTTAAGTGGTGGTTGGTGGCTGGGCGAGCTCATCCTCCCAGGAGCGGAGCTGCACTTTCTGGTGTCATCTCTCAGTCCGTGGCGAAAGCAGGCGTCTCTGTCATGCGGGGTTACATTAGCGGCGTGTTCTTAGTTGGCGCGCTAGGCAGGCTTCTATCACACGAGAGGGGTTGGCGCGACGTCTGATAACACGGCGAAATATCTTCGATGCCTTTGTTCGTGAGTCCCCCGATGTCAAGGAGAATGCTGGTATATTCTGGATGCAAGTTGTTTGAGGTTGAGACCCCGCCTGGGTCACGTGATTCTGTGTGTAGATGAGGCGAAGTAATGTTTATGTTTACTTATCAAAGAGCGTCACGCATCACAATATATTATTTTAATCGTCTTGTAGTCATATGTGTATATAACTATTTAATATAAAAATTTTTTTTATTTTTTTTATACATAATTATGTATATTCCTGTATGATATAAATAAATGTGCATCTATATATGTATGTGTATATCACCACCACAATCAGTACCACATACACCACAAGCACCAAAATCAGCACCACTCGCACACTTGGTCGGCAGATTAAGTAACTGTATAGCCAATGAAATATAGAGGTGGTGGTCAGTCGTCTACTGGCCTTAGTGTCTTGATCTGCATCGCTGATCGCTCTACGTTCCATCTACCCCCTCATCTCCTGCATGTAAATATTTAAATATTATTGATAAAAAATTTTGTAATTTTAAATAGTTAAACCATTTCTTAAATTTTTTAATTTTAATGGGAATTACGCAATTTTTTTTTAGTTCGAAGCCATTCAAAGTTAAGGGCACGTCGTCAAGGTCGTTGGGTTCAAGGTTGATGTCGCCAACATTCAACATGAAGGTTGTAGTCAGTAAAATATTATGTTCGTCGACATTAAATAATTTATTCAATTTTTACAATTTTTTCTCGAAATAAAGTTTTTATTGTTATTAGTGTTACTGGCATCCAACATGACCGTTGGAATCACCACTATAATTTTTTCCTCGGTTTGAAATATTTTTTTGAGATTCTTGAATTAATTCTTTTTTCGGATTAGGTGGGCTGTTAACTGGTNGGGGGGGGGGTATTTTAATACAGGATAAGTATAAAAGAATACCCCAAATTTGAAGGACTATAATATCAAAACCAAACAACATACAACCTTGATTTACTAATCAAATGAACCGTGGAACCGTGAAGTTTGTTTCCCATAAATGTTTAATGTGACCACCATGAGCGGCCCGAACATCGTCTATGCGAAAGTCAAACTCGCTCCACGCTCTTGTCAGCATGTCCGGTGTTACGGTTTTGATTGCGTGCGTAACTCTCGGTTTGAGGTGTAGCGAGCTCGCATTTGACACGTCAATGTGAAGGGGACGGTCTGATGCTTACTTTCCCAGAAAAAGGTAGACGATGATTTTATGTCTAAGCTGGTTTTTAGTGATGAAGCGACGTTCCATACAAATGGTAAGGTGAACCGGCACAACGTGCGGATATAGGGTCAGGAGCCTCTACATGAAAATACCGAACACGAGCGCGCTTCCCCCAAAGTGAACGAGTTTGGCGCTGTATACAAATACACTTTTTTCGGCCCTTTTTTTTTCACGAGCCCACTATTACTGCAATCCATTATTTGGACATGCTTACAGAGTGGTTGTTTCCTCAGTAAGAAGAGGTGACGGGGAACTTTATTTTCCAGCAGGATGGTGCCCCACTTCATTGGCACCTAGCTGTTCGCGGATACCTGAACGAGACGTTGCCGCAACACTGGATGGGTCGAGGAGCAGCTGGTGACGAGGCTCTTCGTCAATGACCACCAAGAAACCCGGATCTTACCACATGCAATTTTTTATATGGGGTTATATAAAGGATCAATTGTTTCGTCCACCATTGCCGGCTAACATTGACGACCTTAAAACGAGAATTACGGACGCCATCCAATCCGTAACAGCAGACATGCTGACAAGAGTGTGAAATGAGTTTGATTATCGCGTAGAAGTCGTTCGGGCCGCTCGTGGTGGTCACATTGAACATTTATGAATGCATTTTAAACAAACTTCATGGTTCCACGGTTTATTTGAGTGGTCAATCAAGGTCGTTGGTGTTTTGGTTTTGATATTATAGTCCTTCAAATTTGGGGTATTATTTTATAGTCATACTGTACTATGTGATCGATTGGAAAGGGTCAGTCATCCGTTGGACGCGGTGTTTGGGGGGGAACTCCGGTAATTGTTAGCTTTTTAAATTAATACTTAGTAATTTTCATTAATTTTTTATAAAAAAATTTATGTATAATTTTTTTGTGATTTTCTTACATTTTATTAAAAAAATTTATAGGTATATTTAAATTTTTTTTATAATAATTTTAGGATTTTTTGGGTTTATGGTTATTTAAGATCAAATGTCATGGTCACAATCGCAGAACAGCGGAGCAAGGGAGGGCGGGAGGTAGCGGTTCGGCTAATCCTTCCCGATTCGATGGAACCTTACTCGGATTCTCGCATCCGTTGTTTTTGCTCTTAGAATTAAGACGCTCATTTGTGGACTCGATCGGACAGTTTTCTTTTTCTTGAAGGTGTTTTGGCGAAAAAAAAGTGATTTTTGGATCAAACAAAACTAATTAATGAAGTTATTTTTTTGGGGTTTAACAAGTGATTTTGCCAACAAAATGACGGGAAGGATGACCGAAGACCGATCGGAATGACATAGCATGACAGCTGCATCTCTGCACAACCTTACACTCTTGTGCACAACTCGGCATAATCATTCTACTAGTGTGGCATTGTGGTCGTCCAGGAACCGTCGGACTGTGTGTGCCACAAACGGTCGTGCGTTGTCATGTTGGTACAGGACGTCATGCTGGCCATAAAGATAGGAGACAACAACACCTTAGTGTTGTAATGGTTGCTGGTCAGCAAAGCAGCAATTCTGACTAGGCTCGAGCGGGACTGGAACCCGATGGCACTACATTCGAAAACTCCAGTTTCTGAGCCGGTATGACTGTATAATACAGGACTCAGCCAGTCGTGTGTCACGGTGCCACCAGACACGGATGCGAAGACCATGGTGTTGTGTGTAGAAGTGGGATTCGCGGGAGAAGAAGATGGTGTGGCGTTCGTCCCTCCAGGTCCGGCGCTCCATGCAGGCGCCTGTGGTGAGCAGGCTGTGGCGTCCGCGGTAATGGACGCTTGGACACGATGTCCTGATGTAGCAAAATGCGATAACTAGTGCGTGCGGGCGTAGATTGATGCGCCGCTTGCTTGAGCTCCTGAGCGAGGGTGTTTTATTTCGCTGTTCAGTCCGCAATCGCCATGGGCGCCAGAGGTATGTCCTCGCGCTCGTCAGAGCGACGAGTCCTTGGCGCCCTGCACGCCGCTTTGCCAGTGCCTCCTCGACCCACTTAACACATTTCTTCTTAAATTTGGTTAAATTTATTCCAACGCAAGAAACAATTTCGCGCTAGGATAATCGACAATGCCGATAGGCCACGATTCTCCCGCGGTCAAAGGCGTAAACCTGTTCGTATGNATTTCGCGCTAGGATAATCGACAATGCCGATAGGCCACGATTCTCCCGCGGTCAAAGGCGTAAACCTGTTCGTATGTTTGTCGGGTTCTTCGACGCGGCATACTCACTAGTTCTATGTACACGAACGGCGAGGAAACACAACCCCACTACATCTCAGCGGCTCCCTGAAATCCGCTTATTCACACAGCTCTGCAGTATCGCCATTAACGCACCTGCTACGCCAGTCGGCTGAGCAACTACTCACGTAACTGTCCTACCCTGCGCTATGCATTCCCCCAATGCGGGGTTCTTCACGTGCGTCTTGATGTTGCAATTTTAATGACCAAAAGAGTTATTTCGAAGAATGCATAGAATGTCCATGCTTTTGAACATTCATGCTGCCATTAGTTTCATTGCAAGCTATTTAATTCCGCTTATATTTGGAAGTCAATATTTTTTTCGTAGAATGGTATATGATTTTCCCTTGGTAACGACGAACTTTTTAGACATCTGCTACGTTTTCGTACGAAAAATTCTTTAAAAAATAACGCCAAGAAATATTTACTTCCCTTGCTAAATAAATGTTCTTTACATTCTATTATATCTATGTCAATAAACGACAAAAAAAGAAGGCCGATAATAAGACAAACTGTTCCTAAAATTTAAGTCAGTAAAAATTAATGTTGTATTCTACGTTAAAGTAATACTAATAGTTATGATTTAATTCTGGAAATATATATCGTGACTAATTTTGAAATTGAAAATTGTACTTCATTTTGCAATTGACTTTAAAATCAATAATTTACTTGTATTCAAATATCTGTATTTTGTTCCGCCTTTCAAAAGCTGTTCGCCTTAATTTAGACTTTGTTGACTTAAAGAGATACATAATATTTACAGTATCTAATTAAATTTTTTTTNAGCTGTTCGCCTTAATTTAGACTTTGTTGACTTAAAGAGATACATAATATTTACAGTATCTAATTAAATTTTTTTAAATCTATTATTTATTAATAAAATTATGCATGGCATGCTTGGTTGTTTCCTAAATTAGTTTTTTTGCCAATTTTCATACTTCTATTTACATAAAAAAATTTATTTTTGGTGAAATTTAATTTAATACTAATAAGTATTTTGTTTATAAATTATAATGTGTCATATTTAACTATACGAATAAAAGCAGAGAGAAAATAGGCTGGTTAGTAGTGCCTAAAAATAAATAGATCTCTTGCAAAATATTATTATTAAACCATTGAGTACTAGTGTACATAATTGTGTGCATTACGCACCTGTAAGTAATTTTGGTCTATACTGCACACTGCGAAGCTCAATTACCAATCATCTAACCTGTGGGTTTATGATTCGCAAACAGTTTTGTTGGTCTAAGTCATAACAGGTTCATATAACTGCAGCTGAACATATAACTTACAGCTCTTTGGCTGTGACAACGACACAAGTGTTGTGTCCATCATACTTTTTTGTATTTGTAACACCTGAAACCGCAAATTAATGTGGGTCTGAAAGGGTATACCTAAGTGCGCATAATTGCAGTGCTTTGTTAGTAGGGCTTCAGAAAAATTGGAAGTAACAATAAATAGACTTTATAGTCTTTTCACGGTTTTTTCACCCGTTTTGAATAAAACCTTCGAAAAATCACCCCATGTATAACGCGTTTGTTTGTTTCCTAAACATGTCAATTCCACAGTATGTTAATACCTTTTTAACATAAAATTATCTTATTTAGGGTTTTTTTTTAAGTTTTACATGTATTTTGTCTTAAAATTGTTATATTACATTTTAATAATGTGAAAAAAACCGGGAAGAAAATAAGTGTGTTGGTAATGCTTAGCAGGAAATAGTTCTTATGCAAAATATTATCGACGTTAGAGCACACGAANAGCTGTTCGCCTTAATTTAGACTTTGTTGACTTAAAGAGATACATAATATTTACAGTATCTAATTAAATTTTTTTTAAATCTATTATTTATTAATAAAATTATGCATGGCATGCTTGGTTGTTTCCTAAATTGGTTTTTTTGCCAATTTTCATGCTTCTATTTACAAAAAAAAATTTATTTTTGGTGAAATTTAATTTAATACTAATAAGTATTTTGTTTATAAATTATAATGTGTCATATTAGCTATACGAATAAAAGCAGAGAGAAAATAGGCTGGTTAGTAGTGCCTAAAAATAAATAGATCTCTTGCAAAATATTATTGTTAAACCATTGAGTACTAGTGTACATAATTGTGTGCATTACGCACCTGTAAGTAATTTTGGTCTATACTGCGCACTGCGAAGCTCAATTACCAATCATCTAACCTGTGGGTTTATGATTCGCAAACAGTTTTGTTGGTCTAAGTCATAACAGGTTCATATAACTTACAGCTCTTTGGCTGTGACAACGAAACAAGTGTTGTGTCCATCATCCTTTTTGTATTTGTAACCCCTGAAACCGCAAATTAAAGTGGGTCTGAAAGGGTAAAACTAAGTGCGCATAATTGCAGGGCTTTGTTAGTAGGGCTTCAGAAAAATTGGAAGTAACAATAAATAGACTTTATAGTCTTTTCACGGTTTTTTCACCCGTTTTGAGTAAAACCTTCGAAAAATCACCCCAAGTATAACTCAGTNTTTATAGTCTTTTCACGGTTTTTTCACCCGTTTTGAATAAAACCTTCGAAAAATCACCCCATGTATAACGCGTTTGTTTGTTTCCTAAACATGTCAATTCCACAGTATGTTAATACCTTTTTAACATAAAATTATCTTATTTAGGGTTTTATTTAAGTTTTACATGTGTTTTATCTTAAAATGGTTATATTACATTTTAATAATGTGAATACAAACGGGGAGAAAATAAGTGTGTTGGTAATGCTTAGCAGGAAATAGTTCTTATGCAAAATATTATCGACCTTAGAGCACACGAANAGAAAATAAGTGTGTTGGTAATGCTTAGCAGGAAATAGTTCTTATGCAAAATATTATCGACCTTAGAGCACACGAATACGATGATTTCTCCCTTTGCTGCAATTTTCTTGACTTAATTAAGCTTAGTTTTGTATGACACGGAAGAATATCTTTAAAGTAGAACTTCAACAGAATTTCAGAAATGTTGTTGAAATATCCGTGAATAGACCATATATGTGGTCAGGCGTAGCATGTGAGACGCTAGTAGGGCAATTTAGTAGGATGAATAGTGGTTTACTCTGTTGACAGTGGGGTTAAGCCTATTCACAAAGAAATGAAGAAAACCCCAGTATCGACGGAAAGGGCGGTTTTCCACGCCCGGATGAGAGCGATTAGAAGGACTACCTTATGTAAATTTTCGCCCATCTTCTAGGCGTTACCACATTACACCAAATACCTCCTAACAACGTTTGGTTTTTACGCGATTAGAAAGGTTAAGTCTAATGAGGGAACAGACTGTTTCCACGTATAGGCTGAACACGTTAAAGTGTGCACTTTTGAGGCCATAGTTACATTTTAATTTCAGACATTTTTTTATCCTTTAACATAAAGAAATTAATATCCATATGTAAGTATAATAATGGCGTGTGGGGAAAGCACCCAGGAAAAGTTAACACCCTCCGAGTGACGGTCTTTCCAGCTGGGACCCGTAGGTAACCGTCATCCCCAGGCATGACAGAAATGAGACCCTAGAATGGAGCGGTGCTGGAATGCAAGGGCGGGGGAGGCGTGAGTACCCCGCGAAAGCCCGCCGGTAAGTGGCATCGTGCAGCACGACTCCCACATGCGGGGATCCAGGAGTGAACCCGCCGGGGATCAAGCCCGTGTCGCCGTGGTGGGAGGCGAGCGCCCTTGCCACTACGCCACTGCTGCCCCCATATGTAAGTGATAAATATAGAGTGTAGATTCCACCACACATGGAAGTTGAAGTCTAAGGTAAAAATAAAATATATTTATTGACTATTATTTGAAACGAGATGGCTTTCGAAAATGCTCACTTTACAGAGAATAGCCTATAACTAACTTGTTGTAATATAATATACAATGCAATATTAAGAGTTTTTATATTCTTAAGATGGCAATACTGTAAACAAATTATTAGCAAGCAAGCTACCGTTGTTGTGGCATGGCGCTATGTGCCTTGTTGAAATTATATTGTTATTTCGTAAAACAAATAAATAGTTTATCAAGTGATCCGGAGTATTTCTTTATAAAACCTACAGGTTATGGGCCCAGACACCTAATCTTGTATGGTTGAAGTAAAATAGTGCACGTAAATACTGCAACAACAGTTGTTTAATATCGTCGGCGTAAGAAGTATCGTTTGAGGTTAGTACGACCAAGCGGCGGCGTGGCGAGAAGGAAAACTTGTTCAGAACGGACAAGGAAGGAAGGTTTTTTGCAGGAAGGAAGGGCGAGCAAGATGGATGGCATGGCACATCAAAGTACAGTTATTAAACTGGAAGGCGCCAAGAACTGGAACATCTGGAAATTCCAAACGTCAGTTTTACTGCGAGGTCAAGGTTTATATGATGTGGTCGAAGGTCGCACCTTGAAGCCAGAGGTTGTTACGGAGAGACCAGCCTGGGAAAGTATGGATGCGAAGGCTCAAACCTTACTGGTCACGAGAATGTCAGAAGACGTGATGCTGCATATTATCACATGCACTACTGCTGCGGAGATGTGGCGAAAATTACTAAGTGTATATGAACAGAGAAGTGAAACAAATATTCACATAATACAACAGCGATTCTTTCAATATAAGTATGAAGAAGGTACAGAAATGTCTGTTTTCCTGTCGAAAATTCAAGAAATGCAGAATCAGTTAAAACAGATGGGTGAAGAAATCTCGGATAAATTAGTAATAACAAAAGTGTTAATGTCACTGCCCGACGGCTATAAATATTTTGTATCTGNCTGTTTTCCTGTCGAAAATTCAAGAAATGCAGAATCAGTTAAAACAGATGGGTGAAGAAATCTCGGATAAATTAGTCATAACAAAAGTGTTAATGTCACTGCCCGACGGCTATAAATATTTTGTATCAGCTTGGGAGTCAGCAACGGATGATAAACAAACTTATGAAAACCTGGTAGCTAGATTATTAGTCGAGGAAGAAATATTACATGAGAAAGGAGGAGCAGCGCAGTCTTCAGCTTTCGTCGCTAAAAAAAAGGACAAGAGAAATATGAAATGTTTCAAGTGCAATAAGTTTGGGCATTATGCAAGTCAATGCAGAAGTAATAATAATTCAATGGAAAATCGAGACAGTCGTAATAACCGGTCGGACAATAAATGTTTTTATTGTAATAAATCCGGCCATAACAAGAATCAGTGCCGCTTCAAGAAAAACAAGGATAGTAACGCGTTTGTGGTGTCAAACTCGTTCGAAAAACAATATCAAGAAACAGAGTGGTTTACCTCATTCACGAGAGTACCAAACAAATTCGTTATCTTGGGTGNGAAAAACAATATCAAGAAACAGAGTGGTTAATTGATTCCGGCGCAAGTGAACATATGTGTTGCAAACGTGAGTTGTTTACCTCATTCACGAGAGTACCAAATAAATTCGTAATCTTGGGTGACGGAACGCAAATTAGTGCACAAGGGCGCGGACAGATGGCGGTACAAGTCTCAAATGGCAAAGAATGGATTGACACAACCATAGACAACGTGTTGCACGTGCCTGATTTAAAAACATATTTATTCTCTGTGCAATGCGTCACTGCAAGAGGTTATGTCATGATGACAGATGAAAACTTATGCAAATTTTACAAGAAAAATAAGTTGTTGGCAATCGCGGAACGAGCTGGAAATATGTATTACCTGAACTTTCGCTATAAATGTGGGGTAGCAAGTACTGCACAAGTCAAGTCGGACATAAGTGAGTGGCATAAAAAACGTGTTCATCAAAACATGATGTACGTGAAAAATGTTCTGAAAAACAATGATGTTACCGTAAACGATAGCTGTGTTGGGAAATGCGAAAGTTGTTTAGAAGGGAAAATTCATCGTTTACCTTTTTCTAACAGTGAAAGTAAAACAACGAGGACGTGTGAGTTAATTCATGCCGATACCTGTGGCCCCATGGAGGAAACATCTGTGGGAGGTTCGAGGTATTTTGTGGTGCTTAAAGACGACTATTCAAAATATAGAAATGTTTACTTCGTCAAAGGAAAACATGAAGTGAAAAAATGCATCGAGAAATGTATAAACAGAGCGGAAAATTAAACTGGAAATAAAGTGAAGTATTTCAGAAGCTACAATGGACTCGAGTTTGTAAACAAAGAGGTGGAACGATTGTTTCTCAACCGGGGAATAATACATCAACGCACAGTCCCTTACACACCTGAACAAAACGGCAAGGCAGAGAGAGAAAATAGAACGCTTATTGAATCTGCTAGAACCATGCTATGCGCTAAAAACCTGCCTAAGTCATTGTGGGCGGAAGCAATTAACACAACAGCGTATGTGTTAAATAGAACTGGGAATAGCACTAAAGTTAATAAAACTCCATACGAACTGTGGACAAAGAAAACTTTTGATATTCAAACATTAAAAATATTCGGTTCACCTGTGGTTGTCCATGTCCCTCACGAAAAAAGGAAAAAGTGGGACTCTAAAGGAGAAAAAGTAATAGTAGTTGGTTACGGAGAAGACGTAAAAGGGTACAGAATATTTTTCCTACACAGGAACACTGTAGAAGTAAAACGGGACATTGTGTGTATAGAGCAAGAAAAGACACAAGAAAAATAGCAGTTGGTAACGTGTGAAGTGGAAAATTTGGTGTCAGAAGAAACCATAAGCGTACCAGATAAAAATTGGGAGGGATGTTGATGAAGAACTGAGCTGTGAACAAGAACGGAGATCGTCAGAAAGTCAAGTCGAGACCGAAGGTNAAGTGGGACTCTAAAGGAGAAAAAGGAATAGTAGTTGGTTACGGAGAAGACGTAAAAGGGTACAGAATATTTTTCTCACACAGGAACACTGTAAAAGTAAAACGGGACATTGTATGTATAGAGCAAGAAAAGACACAAGAAAAACAGCAGTTGGTAACGTGTGAAGTGGAAAATTTGGTGTCAGAAGAAACCATAAGCGTACCAGATACAAATGGGAGGGATGTTGATGAAGAACTGAGCTGTGAACAAGAACGGAGACCGTCAGAAAGTCAAGTCGAGACCGAAGGTAGTGATTATGAACCATGTTACAGTGGTAAAGAAACAGAAACTGAAGTCACCATCTCCTCAGAAGCTGACGATGCACTACAAAGTTCACCAGATACTCACCAAGATCAGCGGAAAAGCAAACGAGCCAGAAACCAAACGTCGTTCTACAAGAGTAACAATATTTATTTGATGGATGAGGAGCCAAAGACGTACGAAGAGGCAATGAGAAGAGAAGATGCAAGTAAGTGGAAAGAAGCTACAAGTAGGGAATTACAGACTCTAAATGAAAACAATACATGGGAGGTGTGCGATACTTCTGTAAATGATAAGACTGTAAGCATTAAGTGAGTTTTTAAGATAAAGAAAACTGGTAATGATATACAGTATAAAGCTAGGTTGGTAGCTAGGGGTTTTGAACAAAATGATGACTTGAATTTAAATGAGATTTATGCACCTGTGGCTAAATTGTCAACTTTCAGATTATTCACAGCCATAGCAACCGAGCGTAACTTACCTATTTACCAAATGGATGTAACTGGGGCGTTTTTATACGGGGAAATTGATGAAAAATTGTTTATTCATTTACCAGATGGGGCATATTTTGATGATAAAAATATTGTCAAGTTAAACAAATCTTTGTATGGTCTAAAAAAATCACCCAAATATTGGAATGAAAAGTTCAACTCAGTTTTAACTAGAGGAGGCTTTGTGAGGTCACAGTGTGACTCATGTCTTTATTCAAAGTGCAATGATAAAGATCAAATGTATATTCTAATATACGTTGACGATTTGTTAATTTTTGGCACAAATGAGAACCAAATTTCTGATGTCAAACTAATGTTACAGAAAGAATTTAAAATGAAAGATTTGGGTTTAGTATCTGATTTTCTTGGAATAAATGTCAAACAAAACTTAGAAAGTGGTGTAACCAAATTAAGTCAGAAAAGCTATTTAGAAAATGTATTGAGGAAATTCAAAATGGAAAACTGTAAGCCAATGTCAACCCCCATGGACCTGAATTTTAATGCTAAAATTTTTGAAAACAAGGGGTGCCAAACAGATTAAAATATTAAAAATGTATGTAGACAAATGATAGGATGCTTAATGTATGCTGTCTCAGGCACAAGACCAGATCTGTGTGTAGCTGTTTCTATATTAAGCCGATACCAAAACAATGCAAACGATGTACTGTTAACGGCTTTAAAAATGGTATTAAGATATGTAAAACATACTATTGGTTATAAATTGGTTTATAAATGTAATGATAATTCGCTAGTGGGTTACTGCGATGCTGATTGGGCAGGAGATGTCAGAGATAGAAAATCTACCACTGGCTATTGTTTCATGTATTCAAATAGTTTGATTTCATGGTGTTCAAAGAAGCAATGTTCTGTAAGTCTATCATCAACTGAGTCTGAATACATAGCAATTAGTATGGTAGATAGTGAAGCATGTTGGTTACAAAATTTGTTAAATGATTTTAGGGTAAAAATTGTCGACCCGACTACAATTTTTTGTGACAACCAGTCCGCAATATCGTTTGCAAATACAAGTAGTGTTAAGCGGTTAAAACATATCGATATTAGATTTCACTATATTAAAGAATTAATAATAAAAGGAAGAGTGTGTCTGAAACATGTAAAAACTGAAGAACAGTTAGCGGATATGTTGACAAAAGCCCTAAACACAGAGTTAATTTTTAAATTCACTAATCAGTGTGGAGTAACCATGTAAATTTATTTGTGTAAAACTTTGGTAAATATTGCATTGAGGGTGGGTGTTGTAATATAATATACAATGGAATATTAAAAGTTTTTATATTCTTAAGATGGCAATACTGTAAACAAATTATTAGCTATCAAGCTACCGTTGTTGTGTCATGGCGCTATGTGCCTTGTTGAAATTATATTGTTCTTTCTTAAAACTAATAAATAGTTTATTCAAGTGATCCGGAGTATTTCTTTATAAAACCTACATAACTCTACTGTAGATATTACTGTCGGTAATATGTTAACTTACTAGGATTGACTTTTTATAGTAAAAAGGAGGGGGTAGACTGGATAATGAATACTGTTTATCTACATACATTTTTTGGTTTATTAAATCCATAACATTCTCAATAATATAAATATATTAGTAAGGTATTAATATGTATTGTTATTACCAAGGTTGATATATTTTGTAAATATTAGCACTGTTATTAAGTAAGAAGGGGTAAATAAGAGGTGAATATTCAGAATACAAACTATTTAGCTAAGTAATGTAGTAGGTCCTTGTAACTAAGAAACATTCGTGGCTAATCCTGAAAGCAAATATTTAACTCAAATTATAGTCTCCTAACTTCTAGTATTATTCCGTATACGATAAATGGAAACAGAATACACGCATTTGTTGGAAATTTTCTGATATATATTTGTGATATAAAGTGCTTTGGTAGATTTATTGGTNTGTTATTACCAAGGTTGATATATTTTGTAAATATTAGCACTGTTATTAAGTAAGAAGGGGTAAATAAGAGGTGAAATATTCAGAATACAAACTATTTAGCTAAGTAATGTAGTAGGTCCTTGTAACTAAGAAACATTCGTGGCTAATCCTGAAAGCAAATATTTAACTCAAATTATAGTCTCCTAACTTCTAGTATTATTCCGTATACGATAAATGTAAACAGAATACACGCATTTGTTGGAAATTTTCTGATATATATTTGTGATATAAAGTGCTTTGGTAGATTTATTGGTNAAACAGAATACACGCATTTGTTGGAAATTTTCTGATATATATTTGTGATATAAAGTGCTTTGGTAGATTTATTGGTGCTTTTTTTACGTTAGACTCATGGAATATCTGCTTGTTATAATAAGAGTAAAGAGTAAACGATTAATTCAAATAATTAGTTGTCATTACAAGGTATTTTATGTTGTAAATAAAAGTGTATCTTAACATTTTCCCTCCTCATATAGTTGGCCATGTGAAAAGCAAATAACTTTCCAAAGTCAGGAATATTTATGTGGTTATATTTATGTAAAGACTGATCATGATAAATAGTATTACATTAGCGTTAAACAGTGTTATAACAATTTTCCACATTTGGTTCTTTGACGTCTTAATTGTTACGTTATAATTAGACCTTAAAACTTAAGGGGCAAAAATAATTCATATTTTTAAGCTATCTAATTTGAATATTAAAAGAGAAACTTCGTACGTAAAAAACCGTGTGCAGAACGTTATACAAAGGACATTATGTAACACAGGGATATAAATGCACTGAAAGGTCTTAAATCCTTATCGGTGACTGCGGTCTTTCGAGAACAAAGACTGACGATTTTTCGTGAGCTTCATTGTTGGTAATTCTAAGGCTGCGTGTTAATTTTTGATCAACATGACATTCCTCATACAAAATTAGAGTGGTGTATTAATTAGCACATTGCGATGGTAAACCCAAGGGCGTAGGATCGTGCCACTATTCCATCTAGTAGATTTTCGGGAAGCTTTTTGTGTTAGTGTGTTGGATGATATTCTCCTCTAATTGAGAAGAAAAAAAACAACGGCAGTGTATGAGGCCATCTTTTTTTCTTTATAACTAGTGATAAAGATTTATTAAAAATATCACTAACCAATGTTGGCAGAACGTTGCCTATTGTTTTGCACTGTGTAAGTAATAACACATATTGTCAACACTACAAATGTTATAAAATTTCAGCATGCCTTTGGCTGGTAAACAGCCGGAACCGGTTGGCGTCCAACAAATAACATGGAGTTAAGCCAACGTAGGTTTTAGTATCATAGTTATTTCTCCAACATAAACCCAACCTTGAAGCATACTTTGAGCCATCGTTGGACAAATCAAAAATTGCAGATAATATGGTAGCCTACTTGCCTGGCGGCAGCTTAGCCAATACGATATATTTGGCTGCGTGCTGTAGCCTATCAGATTTCAAGCCCGTTCCCAAAGACTCGCACAGCGAATCGGCGTATGAGTTCACATTCATGAAAGGGGTTGCTATGTTATTTCGCCTTTGTGTAAATACCTACTCTGGTTTCTATATTTTGTATGCAGCAGTACTCTCTATTCGCCATTTGTCCCGTGAAAATGCAATGCAAGAGGTCTAAAACCTTGGAGTTATCTAGATGCAAATAGCACGCGAATTCAGTTAAATGGGTTACAGTTATCTTGATGCCACACGCAAAACGGCACATCAAAAGGTATACCACAAGTAGCGTAATGGCTTAATTTTTCCCTGCTCGTAACCTGAGTGAACGCAGCATCATTAGTTTTTGGGATATTTTAGGTTCGAGCTGGCGAAATAATGAATATTTCTTTGTTTCAAGAATGCCAAAAGTCTTTTTATAATGTACGTTCGTATTAACACGTTTTGAGCACGTGTATATCCAACTTTTGCTTGAAAATTTTTTTGAAGAGCGCAGTTTACCAATAAATTATCTTCCCACAGTTTGCGATATCCATTTAATATTTTCATGCCATTTCCAAAGTGGCGTCCGGATTACTGCCTTTGGGTTTGGGATATTTTACTGTTTTCGTGAGTATTACTGAACCAAAAACAGGATCATGTCTTCTCTTGCAGAAAAATTATAAAACTGACTGAATTCATTATAAACGGAAATCTTTCGAAAGAGAGTTTTTTTTTANCTTCTCTTGCAGAAAAATTATAAAACTGACTGAATTCATTATAAACGGAAATCTTTCGAAAGAGAGTTTTTTTTTAAGAAAACCTGCCTGCGAAGACGCCTCTTTTAAAATATGGTAGTCTAAGTAAAAAAAAATGGCGATANTTTTTTTTTAAGAAAACCTGCCTGCGAAGACGCCTCTTTTAAAATATGGTAGTCTAAGTAAAAAAAAATGGCGATACTTTGTGTACTGTTGTTTTATGTTATTATGATAGATATATTGTTCCAATTACCATTGAACAAATTCCTAACATAAATTAAAATTTTCAAATCACATTAAAAAATTTTACTCTGGAAAGGATTACGCAATGTGGCAATAAACTCAATGTTCAATTTGTTGTTTTACTTTTGTCCACTGAAGATCACATGTTAATAGTGCCCGGCAGTAATGGAAACCTACCAAAATTCCAGCGTCGAAAAAAAAATATAGCTGAAGAAGCGCTGGCAGTCTCACGTATCTTGGGAAACTCAGCTCGCTTTTGTAACGAGAGGCAGCCGGGAACACGAATCAGAATTTCAAATTGGATTTGCATGCTCACGTTGTGCGCGCCTGTCGAGGGCTGCCGGACGGAATATGTATACGGAACGAACACCATTTACTAAAAAAATTCTTTCTGCAGACTGCAGGCTCGGTTACGTTTTTCTTTTGCGTTTCGTAACTAGTTACCCGCTCAATATTTGCATGCGTTATTATCCCTCACCTTTAGAATGACCACTTTCACTAATCACAGTCAAATAAACACAAGTGTTATTATAACCCGTTTAAGTTCTTTTTCTCTCGGAATATAGCTCATCGTTAGTTCAGTGTTGCTTGCATAATCATGAATTAATACTGAGAAGTAACAACCGGTAGTTGTAAACCTTGTTGATTAAACCCACTTTACCGTGCAAGAGTGTCTGCGTGAACAAAGGTACATATTGCTGCCGCCACTAACTCGTGGAAGCCGCGTAGGTAAGTACGGCAGAATAATTTTCACATTCTGCGTGGTGGTTCATTCCGTTAGGAACATAGAAAGACCCTTAATTAAATGTTCAATTTCTTGTTAAATGATAACACCCTAAAGACAATTGGTTATTGTTTAAGTACCAATAAATACAAGTATGAGTGAGAAATAGAAAACATAACGATGAAGCTTGACCGAAATTTTAAAATGTTGCAAATCAAATATTGCAGCGCTGGATACATTCAAAGAATATCCAGGATGTTAAAAAAATATCAATGCTTTATATGTGTTACGCGATAAGGAATTGAAAATTTCAGAAGAGGAGAAACATGTCCGGAAATGTTTGGTTTGGTCGCTGTGGGGCAACAAAATTGTGTACACAGTTTTCGTGGATGTCTAAAGATATGCAACACATTACCCGTCAAAGCAAGGTCTTGTGGACTATCTGATGCCTAAATAACTCCCTGGGCATGAACGACGATACTGGTAACCGATTGTACATAACCTATTGCACTGTGATTTTCATTCAAGTAAGTGACGACAGGAGAACATTTGTCAGTACACAACTACGGAAATATCCTATATGATGCTTGCGTACTGAGAAAAAAAAAACATGTTGCAATGGCAGAGTCGCCTAACACGACTGTTTGTGGAAATGTTTCCTGGCATAAAACCTTCTCATCACTCTACGTTTGCGGCCGCGTTTAGACTGGGATTATTGGCGGACAGTTAATCCTGCCGCTGCTCCATACCCACCTCGTTTTACCCTCATCGGCTCTTACGACCTCGATGTTAAGAGCGGCCCACATCTATCAACTCCACTCCAGTATATTTTGACAGAAATGTACGGGACCACCTTGATACTGCATATCTAAATATATCGATTAGTAGACGAAGGCCTTTCCAATGCCACCGCAGTCACCAGGTGTTATTTCTCTACGCTTCTTTGTCAGAGCACTATGACTAATATGGTGCATGAGATCGCAGTAACATGCGACGGTCTATAATAGGAATACACGTTGCGGATGAACTACTTAGTACACAACCTGGCGCCTTTGAACGTGTGCGACGATCTCTGCATTACCTATGCACGACTTATAAAGAAACAAGAAGTCGACAATTCCAAACTATTTTGTAATTTACGATATCGTGCACTTTTTGGAATTGGTGGAAGTGTCTTACTGATTAAAATTGTAGATAACCACTTGCCGTATGTCCGAAGCGCTGTAATACATTTTACGTCCCACAGCGGCCAAACAACTCATTTCAGACACGGATTTTCTTGCAAAACGTTCAATTGTTTGTCACGTTGTCGGTGTTCTTTTCACCATACAGAGTAAATGTATTAAAAGTGAAATCAAAATTATTCGTAGTATTTTGCCGATAATTGCGAAAAGTTATATACTACACAATGCATACGTTAAGGGCAAATGTGCAACATTTTACTTAACTTAAAGGAAAAGTTGTTTCAGGGACTCTGCAAAGTATGTGACGTGTAATAAAAACTCCTGAAATGCTTGAAATCAAAGTGGCAGATAGCGGCCACTGAAAAAATGAAAGTTTTTTTCTGTGGGATTCAGCATAAGATACACTCAAATGTGCTGTGAATTGCAATGTATTATCAATACCTTCGCAGAACAATTAATCATAATAACATGACAAAACTACTTTCAGAAATCATGTTATTATTAAAATAAAATCCCAGTAATAAGTTTGGACACAAACTGAATGATATGGTACGGAATATGGGAAACAAATAACGACATGCTGTGGTTGCTTGCTCTCTGAAAGAGTAATTTAGCAGAAATGAATAATAAGTTAGTGCGACGATCGCAAAATTTTGAACCGTTTATTTTCAAAGCATTACATATAACCGAAAAAGGTTTTATAAATTCTTGAATTTATAGTGTTTTCAGATTCTCGACGATTAACGAAAAATTAAAATGTGAACAACATTGTCCTTCCAACCACATACTNTCGACGATTAACGAAAAATTAAAATGTGAACAACATTGTCCTTCCAACCACATACGTTTAAGTCATAATTTTGAAAATATTTTCGATCACAGTTCCAAAAATGCTCCTTCGATACACGGGTAACAATCGAGCTGTCGGGTTTTTTATAGCCAATTTAAATTGGGAGTACATTTATATTGGAATTATATGAAGTGTACTCCATTAAATGGTACCTTGAAAGATATGATTTAGGTAAGTGGAAACTGAATAATTAAGTAACAGGAAATCGTATCTAGGTGATAACGATGGTCGTATGCGAAAGGGAATGTGAGCTATTAAAACAGGATTCTACAATTCTCAATTAACTGGCAGCGTTCTAGTTATTTAATGAAAGTGAGTAATATTGCTCAACGTTTTTTTTATCAAGCCTCGCGTTTTCTAGGAATCAGACTAAAAAAATTTCATAAGTAATAGATATAATGCCTGCAGTTATATTCACAGGTCACTTAAAAGGCGTGTTTTTTGGTTCTTAATTTATACTGCTGTATCACCTCAAAACCGCTTCGTCACAATTCAGAGACCACAGAAATGACACGTCTTCTTAAAGTACATATTCTTTAAATTATAAAACTATATACATTTACATGTGCATGCATAATTTTGCGGTGAAATTTCTTATAAGTATATGTTCACATAAAAAGAAGGTAATAACATTTTTCAATATGCGATTTTGATTTGAGTGATGACCTTATTGTGAACGTACCAACAGTTAGATTAATCTCTGTGCTGCTCTCTCTCTCTCTCTCTCTCTCTCTCTCTCTCTCTTCCATATTTTACAGAGTTTTAAAAAGTAATTAAATTGCATGTAAACAGGATATGAACACAAAAATTGTTTTTTAACAGGTATTTCAAGTTATTAGTGTATTTTTTCTGCGTAATGTTATGCTTTGTAGGCTATAACGTACAATAGTTGATCGTGATCAAGCGTTTTACCAAAAAGTGAAGAAATGTGTGATTTTAAAACGACATTTCGAAGAGTCCGATACCTACTTGTCATTAGCTAAACGTAATTTTGAAGTTTACAGTCTTCAGTTTTGGGTATTAACCATCTCAGCTGTGATAAGATTCTTTGTTTTGAGAGCTTGTATATAGCGACTTAAAATCAATACATCTGGTACGAGATCAATTGCCTTCGCTTTAATGGCCATGATGGGTTTTATGCATGTCCTGGTCGAGCATGCATTATATTGACGCACTCAATATTGTCAGACGAAGAAAAGAATAAACCTAATAATTGTTTTTCCATTTCTAAACTGCCGAGAGAGTTGAATATAATTTCAAGTTGCAAACCTTTTCTATCTTTTCCTGTTTGAGCATGTGCTAGACTCTAGTAATTTGTTGGGAGTGCAGACAAGATAAATTCGTTTCCACCTCAAAGTGCCTTGCCATGATCTCACATAATTGGCTAGCTATAACCTGCATGACATATTCATGTTCGTAATCGGCTGGCTTTTGATTGCGATCTGGTATAACCTTTCGATGCTCTTATGTGACATACCCGTCAAAATTTACATAATTACTTTTTTCCAATCGCTTATTGGACAAGGGATATGACTTTGTCAAAATCACATTTTTCTGGTATGCTTTGTGTAGGAGACGTAATTCAAGAAAATAGCGTAATTTATATAAATACAATAGGATTTTGACGCAATCTACCGTGAGTGTATAAGAATACTCAAAACCAACTCTCACTGCTAATGTACGTTGTACACATTTATTGTATTGAAATCAGGTATGATTAAATATTTTTTTGGTTGCTCACTGTCAGGTTCTGAAGGACTCCTGACATGTTCTAAGATGGGCCGTTCATATGTTAGTGCGTCACCAACTGCTAATAACATCGTTCGTCAACACTACTGATGGCAGTACTGTATATGTTACCAACTGTACCATTTACGCATGCTTGGGGAGTAACATCGTTGTAAGGTCGTCACCAATATTGATATTGTGCTTTGACCTTTATATTTGGCAACAGTAATATATAATCTGTAATAGTCAACTCTATGAGCATATATTTTCGCTCATTTACTCGTTCCGACAAGTGATTCTTGCAGTTATCAACAGTCATTACTTTGAATACATACACAAATCCAACAAGTGTAAAACCCCTTCGCCCACTTACCCCCAGTAAGTAATTTTTTCTTTCTTCTAGTCAAGTTCATTGTTAACCTCATCATTTTTATACAAATAGTGATCTTTTTCAGTGGTAAGGGCATCGTCTGGATGTGTTATAAGTGCTACAACGTTTATTAACATTAAGTAGAAATATAAGTTCTGAAATAACAGACTATTGCAAGAAACTTGGGTACAGAATTTCTTNCGTTTATTAACATTAAGTAGAAATATAAGTTCTGAAATAACAGACTATTGCAAGAAACTTGGGTACAGAATTTCTTAAGAACTGCATGCAGTTCTTCAAACGTTACCTGAAATTCGGGTAGGTGATTAAATGGAAAATAATTTAGAACATACGTGTTTGTAGAGATATATCCACAAATAAAAACGCAGGTTTAACTGATTCAGCTTACTTGAAGAAGAGAAACGTTGCTACCGGTTCGCCAATAAAACTGTGTCTTCTGTGCTGTCCTCGTTGTGTTTCATATTTTGAGTTAACATGTTCGTCTTCATCTAAGGGTTATCTGGTTGTCTTCATTATGTCGTCTAGAGTTTTTGCGCCAGTTTTTATACCAGTTGGAACCTAATTATACCAACAAACTCCAGTAAATGATTCTTCATCAAATATTAAGTTGAAAATATATACATAACATATATGTAGTCTAAGTTTATTCCGAAGCGGTGAAAACCGCCCTTGGAAGTGTAGTTGAAGCAATGTTTTTTGATAGTAACAGCCAGAACAAACTATTAATATCCGTGTTTCTGGATATTGCATTTTTAAACGACAAAGTACAAAGCANGATAGTAACAGCCAGAACAAACTATTAATATCCGTGTTTCTGGATATTGCATTTTTAAACGACAAAGTACAAAGCAGAGAAATATGGGTTGTAATGTCAACCCCATCCATGAAAAGTGAGGAGTTGGCAGCACATTAGTGCAAATAAAAAATCTATCTCTCTTAGTATGTGTGTTGTTTCCTGCTTATTTGTAATCAACCTTACATGGTAAACAAAACTACCGTCTTGTGTTNCTCTCTTAGTATGTGTGTTGTTTCCTGCTTATTTGTAATCAACCTTACATGGTAAACAAAACTACCGTCTTGTGTTTTTAAGCTTAATGCGGCTGTTCTCGAGAAATTAATTAATACTCTTCCGACAATGAATCCCAACGTCCAGACTCGTCTGGCACCTAGCAACACATTTGCAGTTGCTGCGTGATGTTGCTGTTTCAAATGACACCATGTAATGTTGGAACAAGTCGGGTTTCATGTGTTATCCATTCTTACCCCAACAAACTACCGCTGATATGCAAGTCGGGTCCACCACGGTGAATTGGACTTGAATCTCGGCGAAGTCGACACGAATATTCGTATCTGAGAAACGTGACCCGAAATTATCATTGCCCAGTGGGTTTTTTTTTTTTCGGGACGCACTTGTTTCACTACCATGTAATTTCGCCATTGATCCGTCTCCACCCCGCGTGACCTGCATCGGCATTAATTAATTTCTCGAAAAAGGTGGAATTTAACTTAATAAAACAAGACGGAAGTTTGGCTCAGTATGTACGGTAGATTACAAATCCGTAGAAAACAACAAACATAGTGATAGAGTTAAATTTTTACTTGCACAAATGTGCTGCCTACCACTCAATTTTCACGTTTCATAGATGGGTGTTGATATTTGAACCCATATGTGTCTTCTTTGTACTTCGTCGTTTAAAAATACAATATCTAGAAACACGGATATTTATCGTTTGTTCTTGCTGTTACTAGCAAAAAAAATTACTTCAACTACACTTCCAAAGGTAGTTTTCACCCCTTCGGAATACACTTCGGCTATGTGTAGTGTTTATATTTTCAATATATTTTTTGAGGGGGAATAACCTGCCAAAGATTGTGGGTAGAGTTTTGTTGCACCCTGTTTTTTACCGTGTTATTTTTGCTCGTTCATTTGTTTCTCTTCCTGTTTTGTGTACTGTTAATTTCGTAAAGGTCTTGACANTTACCGTGTTATTTTTGCTCGTTCATTTGTTTCTCTTCCTGTTTTGTGTACTGTTAATTTCGTAAAGGTCTTGACAGAATTACGTGTAGAATAATGTTTCCTTACTGTTTGTTGACAACAGCTAATCTTAATTTGTTTTGGCGACGTAACTCTGCAATTATGTGTGTACGAATTAATTTTCTACTTAACAGCTGCTCATAGCTACGAAAAGCATCTTACTTCGATGCAACAAAGTAATCCATAAAAGTTCGTTTGTGTGCACGTTACTAATGCAAGAAAGAATTGCTGCAAGCGTGACAGAAAACAGCGTACTATTCGGAGAAAAAAGACCGTGGGCTCGTCAAAGCCTGCGCACTACGAACTGTTCGAAAACCGTAGATTGTCCCGAAACACCGGGTGGAACTGAATATTTTGAAGCCTTTTGACATAGGACTCAGCCGAGGAAGAGTGCGTGGGACTTCGCACTGCTCGAGATTGCCGATTGTCTCAACACAATGATTATAGTACTAGAAGATGGCGGATTGCCAAAATAGTGCAGACTAAAATAATACTGATAAATGATGGACGAGTTTTATGTATATGATTGTCCTGAACCACAAGTACAAATGCAATGAAGGGATTCCGTATACACAAATGAGGTCGAAAACATTAAACGACCTATGTTCCACAGTAATACGTAAGGCAGGCAGGTGCCCCAAAAACTATATTTCGAACGGATTTATTAAAAATTAATAAATCTATTTGAAATGAAAGAACATTTCTGAGAATACTGTTGTCTTCAATCGAGAGCTAAATATGTGAACGGTAGTCGGGTTATGTTGTTACCATTTATTGAGGAACTAAGTCGTGCCATGTTCTTATCGAACAAATTTGTGTAACCCTTGAGTATTTATATCGTTCAATGACTACACAATCACGTGTAAATTATTGAACAAAAATGTGTGCTCGGCGTAACTCTCTGAGGCGAACTGTTTTNATCGTTCAATGACTACACAATCACGTGTAAATTATTGAACAAAAATGTGTGCTCGGCGTAACTCTCTGAGGCGAACGGTTGTCGAGGAAACAGACCAAGTTAATAACTGTGAAGTTGGTTGCCTGTCAGGTACGCAGCATTGGTTGCAAGGCTGGTCGTACAACCACGTCTTGACTGCAGTGTGTGAATACAGGTAATGTTGACGGACGGCATGAACAGAGCACGCTCTTCGCTGGTATTATATCAAATTGGTCTTTCATCTCAAGTGGGTTTTATTATTTTGAATTGAAATCATTTGAAATATCGATTTTTAAAGACATCTAACTACCTCCCTCCCTTACGAATTACTGTAGGTCATANATCAAATTGGTCTTTCATCTCAAGTGGGTTTTATTATTTTGAATTGAAATCATTTGAAATATCGATTTTTAAAGACCTCTACCTGCCTCCCTCCCTTACGAATTACTGTATGTCATAGGTCATATGATGTTTACTATCTCATTTTCCAAAGGGAATCACTTAACTGCGTTTGTAGCTGTAGTTCAGGATTAACTTTTAAATTAAGACTGAAGCAGGTCAGTTAAGCGACCTGGACTTTTCAGACGAGTAGCTGTTAAAAGATATTACCATCAGTCATGTAGGGCACACGTCTGTCTTAAGCCGAGAAATGACATATGAAGGTGAGTGATTCTTGTGTACTAATTACAATACATTACACATTTTAGTGCAATGCAAATGTCGTGCTTATTACCGGATGATCAGCCATTGCAGCCTAATATTTATATCTTAACAAGTACCCAATTTTTGCAATATGGGTGTTGAGAAATACTTCTTTCTATATAGATGATGTTTTATACGTGTAGGGATGTATTTTCACGTGTCACATAAATATTTTTTCTAAATTTCATACCGTGTAGTCATTTTTCACAACCTGGTTATATGTAACTGTACTGAATCAATTATTTCTTATAATAAAAGATGACTAAGAAGCGTTATAACCACGTAAAGAGTTTCCTATTTTGTTTGTATGTGTGGAAATAAGTAATAAAATTAAATTAAAATATTTCTAGTCACTTTTGCCATCTTTCTATATTTAAAATTTTAAATTATATTTCCAAATATGTTTTACCATAGTAACAGTATTAGGTTACGCAAACAATTTTATATCCCACTTATATTCTAGATAGTTATTAAAGAAATGCACCCAACATATTTCTTACACGGATAACATTAATTATAACGAACAAAATTTTATTATACAATAATAATTTAAGTCGCAGATTCTGGAATCTCATTTGCATCAAGCTATTAAAAATTATTTGTTGTACATTCAACGGATAAAAAATATTAATGGGAAGTATTTGTGTATTGTGAATTCCTGTATTAAGTTGCNTATTTGTTGTACATTCAACGGATAAAAAATATTAATGGGAAGTATTTGTGTATTGTGAATTCCTGTATTAAGTTGCGATATTAGCAAATGTATTCATATATCATAAAAGTTTACAAATTCTACTTTCGCGTCTGCAATTACAGGTTCGCACAGGTACATCAAGTTACTAAATATAATTTACACTCGAGTCAGATATTCATTGATCTTCCTACTTTTAAGCCAAACGTTCTTGCTTGTTTATAAACTAAGCTGGTAAGTTTGAAAGCACCGCTTCTGGAGAATGCCGGAAGATGCTCGGAAGACGAGGTTTATGGGTTTCCTTGCGTTCTGGATCGCACGCACTGTACAGTAGCTTGGAAGAGACACGACCGCTCACTAATAATGTAACTTCGCCAAAACTATTCTCCCGAAGTTTCAGGTCTGCAGGTGACTAGGAACTTGGGAGTTCAAGAGCGGCTTGTTTGAAGGCATTCCGGTTACGAGACGCAGGTTCTCGATATTGTTACCGCTGGTAGTGAGGAGTGCTAACACATATGCCGAAATGCTTGGAATTGGGCTACGGTAAGTCTACGTCAATTCCAGTTTTGTGTAAATAATTGTATGGCCAGTATGTACATCTCGTCAAATATGTGATAGGTTTGGATTTCAATACTTACATATGAGGTACGCAGGAATAATTCTCAGATAACGAGTGGACAATGATAAATGCAGCAAACAATAACGTACAAAATTTATGACATTAAATTTTCAAGCCATTTCATATGTGAACATCGTTCAATAAAACGTACGTTCCAAACGTGTGTCGTAAAGAAAATGCTATAATATATTACTTTGCTTTGCATATCGAAAGAAAATTAGGTTTATAATTGAACACAAGTTTGGAGAATAAATATTGGAGTAATCTTAAGTGTTAATACCTCAGACTAAATATTTAATATACTTGAAAAATTCATAATTTCCCATACAGAATGAAAGTTTCAGTTGCGTTTCAGTAATGTTGCAGATATGTTCAAACATTCCGTTTACTTTTCTGAAATGCGCGTGAAAGATTGCATAATGTGCAGGTTTAAACCATGAATTATACCAATAAACAATACTATAACAATTTTAATTACAGTGAATAAATAAATTATATAATATAGCAAAATTAAGTGTGTTAATTAACGACATTAAAATGTATTGGCAAAAAAATTGTATTATGCAATTTTTTCCCAAACTTTATTATTTACATTTATACGTGAAACTGATGTAGGTACAGAAAATGAACCACAACTTTTATGTACAATCATTAATATGTAATAATAAATAAGTATTTTTAAAAGCACAGAAGTCATTGTTTTATGGAGTGTAAGGATAATTACATTATATTTAAGATATAACTATTTGATATGTAGTTATGTGTGCATATGCACGCCCTTATGTTTGTATTTATGGCCTACGTATTTACGTATGTACGTATTTACGTATCAACTTATGAATATACTATAGTATGTTTCTATGTATGAATTGAATATACTATATCTTTTGAACATATTTAAACACACACGACAATTTATGAATGGTAAATATCTAGTTATTCACTGGTTGATGTTTCATTAAAATTAGCATTTGTTTCCAGCACTGTTTCCAAATATATATGAAGTTATTAATATATGGAAACATCATCTAAATGATAAGTAATTATCACCTCTTAAAAATATTGGAAAGAAATTTTGTAAATATTCATCACCAATTAAGTGTGCCACCGAAATTATCAAGGCCTCTAATGCCAGACAATCTTTAACTACGTAGATGATTCACTTAATGGCATTATTGTAAATGTGGTTTACATTGGTATAATTCAATCTTTCAGTTTTATATTCCTCTTGTAATTCTGGGAATATTCTGCATAATACATTCTGACAGGAAAGAACCTCATGAAACCAGAGTGAACTTGAAATTTAAGAGCACTTATACAAGTGTTATTTGAGCGTTTCTTTAAACTAATACAGATGCTTACACGAAAATACACTGACCCAAGCAAGAAATAATTTACAATAAATTTTTTGATAGATCAATTGCTTCAACGAGAAAAATAAACACGCGTAAACCGGTATTTTTTTTTACTGTTCTGACAAATACAAACCAACAGTTGAAAGTAGGACAAAACAGAGGGAAATATTACGCTATAATATTTTTACTCATATTTCTTCCTTAAGTGCTTATATTTAAAAAAAAACGTATGTTTCTTATGTTTTGAAGCTATTTTTAATTTTGTTTATAACGAAAAGCTGGACAAATTTAATTGTTTCATCTCTACCCCCTTCACCATCGTTTTACAAATACACGTGCATTGATATTGCTTCTTTTGTTCCAGGCACTGAAGGAAAAGCAAGTGACTATTTTCTTTTTCATCCTCCATTTTACTCGGACTGTTAACTTTAATACTCACAGCAAACTATAATTATGTATGAAGTAAAATCACGAAAACGAGAAAGGCAGTACCTACTCACAGCCAATACACAAGAAATTACGAGAATTATTAATAAGTTCAAATGTCACATATTTTGTATGGAGGTTAACTATTATAGCTTAGACGGTTTTGGCCTGATGTATTTTAATGGGAGCAGTGTTGGTATGTGGATCACTTACTTCGGTTTGTGTTGCATTCGCTAGCCATTACAAGTATAGCAACTTTCATGAGTCGGTGCCATTTTTATTTAATCACAAGAATAAATAAATTTGAAACCATTTTTGGTTAAGTTTGAAATAATTTTTTTTATTTCCTGTGTAACCTCTCATATTTTAACCTACTTTCAGAAGGAAAGAAAGGCTTATTAAATCACNTAATTTTTTTTATTTCCTGTGTAACCTCTCATATTTTAACCTACTTTCAGAAGGAAAGAAAGGCTTATTAAATCACTTTCCTGTCTGTGTGACTGTGCTTCTGTGTTGGTGTCTGTGCGTGTGACTTCCCACCAACACCTTTTCAATTTTTGAACGCGTGAACCGAATGTCACGAAATGCGATACACATATAGTATAAGTACGGAAAAGTGACTTTTATAGTTTTCAACCACCCTGGACACTTACTTAAAAAATGGCGGGCATTCTTATATTTAAGGCGATATGTCATCCTCTTAAACCATTCAAACGATTGTAACCAAATTTTGTACGCTAACAGCGCAAATTGTATGCATTGAATTAAGAGGAGAATATTGATGTTGGAGCACTATTTTGGAAGAAAGCACCACATGAAAAATTAAAGCTTTTAGGTTGTATCTCCAAAACAACTCAACGTATTTTCGACAAATTTGGCTCCTANATCCAAACAACTCAACGTATTTTCGACAAATTTGGCTCCTAAGTAATACTATGATTAGCCAGGTAAATGTAAACAATTGAANCTCCAAAACAACTCAACGTATTTTCGACAAATTTGGCTCCTAAGTAATACTATGATTGGCCAGGTAAATGTAAACAATTGAACTGAATTAGACGCTTATTTTCAAATTGGCCTATATGCAAATATTTTAGGTTTATTTGGTGAAACTACCATAGCGCTCGTCCAATTTCACCCTAATTTTGGACGATGACAGTATCTATTACAGTCATCATATTAGCGAAACAACAACAATTTTTGACGGATATTTTGGAAGATAGCGTTACATAAATAAATAAAGTTTTTATGTTATATCTCAAAAACCACTCAACCAATTTTCTTCAACTTTTGCAAGTAATTAATAATATGATAGGCCATATCAAATAACTTGACACGATTAAAATAACGCACTTTTTAACGCTATCTTATTGGACTCCGTTTTTACCAATTAGCACAGCTACTGGCGTGCATGAAGTTGTGTGTAATACATGAAGAACTGCAGATAGAGACTGACAAGAAAATTGTATCAAATACTAAATTTTGACGTGAGTGAGTGAAGAGATTTGGGCGGCTCTTAACAGCGACATCTTGAGAGCTGATAAGGTTGATTTAGGTAAGTATGGAGCAGCGCCGGAATGAAAGGCCGGGGGAAACAAGAGATCCCCGAGAAAACCCACTGACCAGCGGCATCGTCCAGTATAATTCCCACATGCGAAAATCCGGAGTGACCCGGCCGGGGATTGAACCCGACCCGGGTTGTGGGAGGCGATTACGCTTCCTTTCACAAAGCGTATCAGAAAAATAAACTGTTCACCAGTTGGAAAAATTTTATGTGTATCTCCTTAGTAATCAAAATCAGACTCCTTTATTTGATGTCTTAATTTTTTGTATACTTTAAGGATATTTATTATGCCAGTAACATCAATGGTTTTATGTATAATTAATAAGTCATTAAAGTAGGGACTCGGGAATAATTAGAGCCTTTGCGCTATATATCCATTAGTTCATCCTCCCAACGAATGTTAATTAACCATCAGAAATTACTGTTTCTCTTTTTTTAAAACGTGTCTTGTTAGTATACATATTGCAGAAATTTCTGTTAGCTGGAGTATTCACCACTAAAGAACTCAATATCATTTATCTCTAGTGGTTACTAATTTCGCAGGTATATGCTTGTGGAGGTTCATCCCTTAACCATGCAGATCTTTACTCACTGTATTCTGCCCTCCAGCAAGCTTTGTAAATGTAAACAGAAAACGGTATCCTGTTTCCCCATCATGTTAGTATTCCATGTCGCTGCCGCTTGCCGGGTTGGTGAAAGGAAATAAAGATGGAGGAAGAAGGAGGGGTAATGTTACCCGGAGGAAAAACCATCTCTATACATTCGTGAAGAGTTGCGTACAACACTAGCTCGATGCCGCTGCAGATAAGCTTCAAGCAATACCCGCCAATCCACCGCAGCAGAAAGAAAACTTCGAGATGTAAGGTAACACGAATATATGCGGTTTGAAATAGAGTATATAATCCGCGATCCTACAATGTCAAAGACTTATGAGTCCCTGATATGAGGAAGTATTAGTAAGTTATATTTAGAGGAATGTTTCACTGGATATAAATAAAAGTTAAGAAGCAACTTATTACATTTGATTAATTTTAAGAAGTAATTCTTTCCTCGAAAAAAAATTAGTTCACAGAGAATATATTTATTAATTAATTGTTAAAATTTATGCCATAAAAATATAATCCAGAAGTCCGGGGATGTCACGTCTTCAATGCCACCAAATAAAGTCCCACTCCCAAAGACAATACGTCCGAGTTTCTAACGCGAAACCGAATAATCCAAATCAGACACGTGCCACATGGGAAGAAGGCTTTTGTTTGAAATATGACAAATGAAAATGATTATGACATGAAACAATAGTTTTTAAGACGAACAGATACTACATACGTCCTTACGGTTTCTTAAAACTTTTCTGAAGCCCTGCTAAAGATCTATTTTCAGGATATTCCTCCGCCTCATTTAAACTATGCTTAGAAAATTACACCAGAGGACTAACGCGCCACATTTGTGCTCTCTAAGATAATATTATTTTACATATGGACTATTTCTAATAAGCAATACCAATACACCTATTTTTACACAATCTCTATATTTATATTAGTTATAAATAAAAAAAATTATAATGTATAGTATAAATGTAAGGAAAAATTCAATTTAACCAAATATAAGGTACTTTTAAGTAAAGAGAATAATAAAACGCTTGCGATATGACACATTTAAGACACAACACAAACACATCGTACTTGGGATGACTTTGCAAAGGCTTGATTCAAAAAAGGGAAGAAACTGCGAACGGACTATAATTGATCAGTAGCGTGTGAAGTTTTACTTGGTAAGATGGTGCTTGCTCACTACTGTACATTCTCGGTGCACGCAGCAGGAGCCAGTAACCCGCGTGCAGCCGAGGGGGAACTGACCACTCACAAGCGAGCAGCAAGGGACCCATTACACGCGTCCTGTGACTTCACCTGCCGAGCTACTTTTAAGTGCTGGAAGTGTAAACTATCACGCAACGGGGTACAGTGCAGCACACAGCTAAAGCCAGCTTACCTTGCAACAGTTCACCACACGCCACTGTAATTTATATTGGATTTTTAAATGTAAGGCCTTTTGTTGGTATCTACTCGTTTCAACGAAGTATAGCTTTAGCATAGAAAGTGAAAACGTGGTAGGAATCTGGCGCCAGCACGCAATGGCTACTCTGTACTGTAATCTAAAAGTGAGATACGATGTAGTGAAACTTGTGCCATAAACTGCGGCACATCTTTTGCAGCAGCACTAAGAGATACAACGTTCAGGGAACTATGCCGCAGACTATTTCATTGATTATATATTTTAAGTCAAAAGTCCTGAACGTGTTACGATTTCGTAATGAAGGTTCACACTATAAATAGCTCGACGTTATTCGCCTAAATTTTTCCCAACTTATTACTATGAGCATTAAAATGAAACGTATTTTCCTCACGTTGAAAAATACCTAATATAAGAATTTTAATATGCTGTAAAATACCTAATTTGTTGGTGGTATTCTTATAACGGTACATTGTTTAATTGTAATTGAATAGCTTATTGCGAATATCATAAGAAGCGATAATGTTTAATATGATTCCGTAAATTTCCATTAGCTTACAGTTATATTGTATCATGCCACGCTAATTTATTTTCATAATTATTTTCTACTTTTGGTACGTTATTTCAACCTGAGAATAGGTAAAAATAAAATACTGAAAAATTATAAATGTTAAATATTTATAAATTTTTATAAACAATTCAATTTCCCTTTGACAGTGAGATGACAAATTCATGTTACCCAATTAATTACTATTGTATCAATTTAACATTTACGTTTGGAATAAGCAGTTTAACATCTTTATAAGCGCTAATGAAAATTAGTGGATCCCGCAGAGAATAATTCCAGTAACCTATTTATTTTCTCGAATAACTGTAAGGAAATATTGCCATTACAATTTTTGTAATACTGACACTACAGACCACCAAGTCACAAAAAAAGTATGTACTGAACGACTGTAAACAGTAGCAAACTACAATTTGATTACGTCACGTCAGTCTGGAAGTCCTTGCAACAGTAGGTAGGTACTTCCTTTAAGAATTGCAGGCAGATTTGCGGTTGAAATGCACAAATAAATAATTAATCTTGATATAGCCTGTCCACAGTAACCTGAGCACATTTTAAAGCTTTATTTAGGATATACTTTTTTTCTTATTTTGTATCATTTAGCCATGTATAACATTAATATTTTATTCATGCGCCATGAAAGATAAACCCGGTAATTTTTAAGAAAGTAAATGAAAAAATAATACTTTGTAAATGCGTTCGCTAATATGTATAAAATAATAAAACTGCCTCCAGAGCCCATGAATTTAAACATTACACTCTCAGTAAACAGTCAAGTTCCTAGAAATATTTTTCTTATTTCTATGTAATATTATCTGGGAACCTGCGTGCTAAAGAGTAGAGTTGACCTCATGCAAATAAAGAGGATAATTTCTGAGGTGGTCACTTTACCGTGAGCAGCCTTCATTTGTTTTCATTTCGATTTAATATAGCTCGAGGCTTGTCCCCGAGGTAAACTGAAATCCATTTAATATTAATTAGAAAGCACTTTGACCGTTGTAACTTCTCTATCACCAGAAGGGGTCGTGGTGGTGTGTTGGTAGGACTATTCGCCTCCCACCTAGGTCAACCGTTGGGATCGGTGTCGGATTTTTGCATCTGGGAATCGTGCCGGGTGACGCCACTGGATGGCGGATGTTCTCGAGGATCTTCCATTTTCCTCGTCCTTCCATTCGGCTTCACACTCATCGGTTCTGAAGACCATGATATTTTAAGCCACCCAAATCCCTCCACTCCACTCTTTCAGCGAACATTTGTCTAATGTACTTGTCTGCTATTGTTCCTAATAACACTTTTCGACAACAGTGTTTGCAGTTATGGTTTAATCAGCTCGACGATAGGTATGTTTTTTATAAGCCTAAAAAATAAATTTTGCATTCCATTCCCACATGAACGATGACAGTTATACATTGCTACATATGCAAGCACACAAGTAACGTGCCTATGGAAAATTCTCAAGACTGCATAAGCAAATAAATGTTACACCTATAAAGCAGTTATGGGTAAAGAAACGAGAAAAAATTAAAGTTTACTGACAGACAGAGTGTATGAAAAGGGATAGAAGTAAAAATTAAACCAATGTTAGATGTTATCAATCATATTTCCGGACTTATAACGAAGTATAAATAAAACGTGTAAAAATCGTTATAAAAAAATAAAAACTGTTCTTGTTTTGCAATTTTTTCCTGCGGTTTTTGTCTTAACTGCAATTTAATTAGGAAAAAGTCGCAAAAGTGAGGGGTATGCAATATTTATGATTATAGTAGGCACACCGGTAATTTTCTAGTGACCTAGAAGTCTGTTAGTTCCCGAGGAACAAATAAAATAATAATGATTAAAATAAATAATCTTGTATAGTTCTTATTTGATCTGCCACGTAATGAATTACCTCTCTTTTTCAAGCCATTCACTTGGTATCATGAAGNCTTGTATAGTTCTTATTTGATCTGCCACGTAATGAATTACCTCTCTTTTTCAAGCCATTCACTTGGTATCATGAAGAGTTAGCGAATTGAGCATAACTGGCTTGTTATTCTGAGGCGATGCGATCTTGTCTTGTACACTCATCCCAACGTTCTCAGACTACAATTGGTTAAAGATTTATTTATTTTGGCTTTTTCAAACGCCTTGAATACGAACACATGAAAAGAAATTTTAGGCAATTTTGTTTACCATGTTCCTAAGTTCTGGCGTATAAAGTGATGACATTTTTGTTAAAGTTAAAGTGCTAAAGGTTTGGAAACGTTGGTATGCAAAAACGTTTAGAAAATACGAAGGAAAATACAATTTCTGTTAATTTTGCCCCTGTTTCATTCGGATTCATAAATTTTAAGGAGGTGGTTATTGTCATTCAGATTGTACAGTGACGGGGTATGTATCGTCTTATAATTACCTATTTAGAGCCATTATTGTATTAATTTGCTTAGAAAAATTGAAAATTTGGCATTGCGTAAGAATGGACATAAAGAATAATGAAAAATTTAATATGTTATCAGATAATAGTTAAAACGTTTAAAAACTTGGTTAAATAATTTTAGAAGAGTAATGGAATTGCATTTATTTTTATAGTTGTCTTCTGTACAGTGTTAAAGATGTGAAAAGTTGCAGCTCTTTGTATATTTAGTTAAAATATTACCTTTTATATGAGAAGAAAGTTACGTTATATTTGCAGTAATATGTAGATAAAGTTAATATATATCTGTAGATATTAAGTATAGGTAGCTAGAATAATTACAAATAGAAATTTTACACCAAAAACTATAAACTAATTATTGATAAAAACATATCGCATTTCTGTGTATGCATCACAATCTGTGCCTTTTCTCGTGTACCAGGCAGTATTCTTTGCTGGTTTTTTTCTTTGCTGGATCATATTTATTGCAGAAGTGGTGGTGACAGTATAAGAGAGACAACCGTTGGTGACAGGTCACGGCTAGTCGGTTTAACACGGGCACTTAAAGATCAGCAGTAAATGCCGGTCACCGTGAAAAATTTTGAATGGGGATGCACGTTTTTGCTTTCGGCGGTTGGCCGGGAAAAAAAAACTTTAGGGTCGTTTGAAGGAAACTAATACTCCACCCCATCCCTTGGTGATTCCGAACTCTGGGAACCTGTCCGAGATTCCTCTTCACAAGAGCTGCCCCCAGAGAGAAGCTTTTGGCGTCAAAAGGTCTCGGTTTAATGGGGCAGGTAACGCTAATTACGGCGAACCGCGAATGGAGTGACGAGGTCACAGTCGCTGGACGCTCAAAGAGCTTTCTGCAGAATCGTAATTGGTTTCCGGCGCTGCCGGGCTCCCTTGAACAGTTCCTTCTTAGTCTGCTCGTATATAATGCATGGTACAGCTCGGAGAGCAAACTTGGAAGAGCCACACATCTCTCCTCCCGTGGAACCGCAAGCATTTTGGATATTCTGTCTCTCTCTCTCTCTCTCTCTCTCTCTCTCTCTCTCTCTCTCTCTCGGGACCAGTTTGTGGACAATATTGTTAATCAATTGGTTAGGCAACTTTGTGTTTTGGGCTGTTCGCGGTAAACTGAGCACTTCCGAAAACCCTGCTGATGTTAATCCCACTTAGTTCGAAAAACAAAACGAGATTTATTATGGAAGAGTGTGGCATACAGAAAATTCTGCCGCAATGTGTGCTACTATTCCAAAGAGATACTATTTTTAACCATATGGTTTATAGGGAAATTCTTTATATTTTGTGTGAAAATGTTAGTTTTTGGCTTTAATTGTGACATATGCTAGACCGTAGCAAAATCTTAAGTTTTACCTTTATTTTGCAACTGATTTCACGCTGTCAAACACTGTTCACGTGAGTACACGTCGAACATATGATCGTGTTTGCGTTTAGCTTTCATAAGAAATGCTTATTACAGAAAAGATACAAACTTAAGAACAAAAAATTAATAGCCACAATTTTTTCGATACCGATACCGCATTAAAATAATATAATTGCGTAGTTCAGATTTTGCACAATCCAGTTTTTACGACAGAATATTAAAGAGCAAGTGTAGATATTTTCTTATATTTCCACTCTTTGTGATAAGAACAAAGTTTATTCTTGGAGTACGTTCTACCGCAATGCAGCTCGGAATATTTTCGTGCTCTTATATTATGAAAATTGCAAGCAACCATTTTATTAGGTACATAGCGGAAATATCCAACACACACGCAACGTCACTGTTAACTGAAGGCACCAATTTTTAGTTGCCGAACTATTAGCATTGAAATTCAAAATCGTGTGTAGAAGGAAGCTTAGCCCTGCTTAAAGTCTACTTGTATGCACATTGTGTTTCGTGGACAGTGAGAAGAGGTTGGATAGTGCCTTGGCCAGACCGCGGTGTACTCTGAGTGGTGTAAGGATCTCAAGAGGAAATGAAAGGCGAGTTGACGCCTTATAGCAGAACCAGTTTGGGACTCGCAACTCGTCACCTGCGATATTACACAGAGAAAAAAGTTGTGCTGAATCAAGCAAAGTTTGTTTGGCGCAACAAAAATCAATTTTTTGTATAGGGGCAATTAAACGTTTTGTAATCGAAACCAAATGATTCTGTTGTTTTTATTTGGCTGCCCCAAACAAAGCTTTCGTTGGCGCAAATAAAGATTTGTTTGACTCTACCTACATTAAAAAAATTTTTTTTATATAAATTTATCTTCAAAGGCTCGTCGAGGCTCGAAACTTTATCAGTTGCTCCCGCACGCTACGTTTTAGAAGACTTACCTAAAGTGACTACTAAAAACTCGGTGTTTTTTTTTTAATACTTTACATACATTTAAATTACTAAAGAGCGCGCGCAAAAAAAAATTTCAGTTTTAAAGATTTTCTTTTATGTTTTCTGTTGAACTTATAAATAAGGGTGATTCTACCTTCGTTTACCACAAAACAATGCACTAACAACGACTTTTACTAACTTAATTGTCCAAAAAACGCAATAAACTCTCGAACTAAAATTTCGAACGAAGGCACTCAAATTAGTGGCCAAACATGAAATTATTGTATATATGTCGGTTTTGGGGTATGGATCATGCATAAGGATTCAAGATTCGTCCGCCATCTTGGTATGCGTCAAAGCCGAGGTCAGCAGCCATGTTGGTCTGTAGAGTCCGCCACCTTGATTGGGTTCACAGACAGGACTCGTTGCCCTTTGGATGTTCTTACCCTGACATTTATAGAAACTATTTTAATAAGAAAGTTTTTCTAATAAAAATTATTTTATTAAATAACGCTTTCTAAAAAATATTTCAATAATAATATTTTACGAATTAAAAGTATTGGCACTTCAAATTGAATTCTAAAATAATATTATCGGTTGAGAGTGCCGTTAAACATTATAATTCCGTTTTTTTTAATTAATTTAAAATAAATGCAATCGTTTATTGTTGCCTCTACCCATAATCCTACAAAATTATTTTTATAAAACTTATTTTATAACCCACTGCCATCCATACCTTAAACACACCACCCCCCACCACATCACTCCTACCATCACCCAGCACTGTGGGCGCCTTAAAAGCATTACTATCACCGATGCATAGGCTTCTCACATTCCCAGGGCCCTTTGCGTGTATGCACTTTGTGAAAACCGAACGTAAATTGTGATACCGATAAATGTGGATAATTTTTAATGCGTTCAATTGACATCAATGATCGGTGGACCGATCCAATTAGTTCTCAGCCACAGATGATCCACCAAACCGAGTGTCCAGCCAGAGACTATCATTTCTTCCTCCTCGCGGCTTACCTTCTTTATGCTCTCTTCAACACCGGCTTCGATGTCATCCGCATTACACTCAGGTAAGTTCGAGTTATTGAATGATTTCTTGTTGTTTACATCTGGTTTACTATAGCTATATCCAACCATAAATTATAACTCATGTTTCAGTATTTCCATACCTCCTCTGAATGTTCGTTTATTAAACTTTGTTTCATACAGGTCCGAAATGAACAAAGATATTTTGTCGACGTTATTACATTTGGAGCAACATACGTTTGCAAAAGACCCCTGAATGCTAATTTCTTCAGGAAAAATCCATATATATTCAATTAAATTACTTAGTTCGTGATGCATGGTTGAGTGAACTGCTAGGTGTAGCATCTGATTGGCGGGTCAAATTCTTATTGGGACCAGCCTTTGTTGTGAACTACAAATAGAAAGGATGTATCACTGGGCTTGCATCATAGGATGGTGCAGCCCGTTCACACTGTTTCAGACACTTTTTAAAATGGTCGTTCCAAGTAAACAGTTTAGAGCACTTCTCACATCGATATGACATGTATATGGAACTCCTTACACAGGCGTTTATTCCATTCACAAATGCTTGATTAGCATTAGTGAAAGTCTTGATGTAGTAGCTGCGTGGAAGGAATCAACAAACTGGCCACGACATTCACAGCTGAAGTTTTCTGCTTCAGTTAATTTAGATTGGTATTTTTTATATCCCAAAGTAACATGCTCCACATTCTGAATACAGTTGGCCTCATGACGCCGAATTTTGCTGCTTTCATAAAATTTCTTCTCACAGTAACGACACAGTGTTCCTGAATGTGTTTCATCTTGGGTCCAGACGATGCTTTCTCTTCAAAGTCCGACCAACATCTGATCCATCCTGTCCCGATCTAGCTCTACATACAAGCTGTCGAAATGTAGCTCTTCTTTCAAGTAGTTAATCCAAAAAGCAAATAATAAAAAAAATGTGTTGCAATGTATTATAAAGTGGAAGACTTAAAATACCATAGAAGACAAGATTTCGAAAAGAATGCGAACAAAAAATATACATCAACCTGAATTATAAAAACTAAAAATACAGATATAGAGGTCATCCATTTAAACGATGAAAGTATTTGGGGGACGAAATTACGCATTTTTTTATAGTGATGTACATATGTTCATGGTCTGATGAACGGCCAAGAGGAGACAAATGTGTTTCCGACGAAGTGAAGTTATTATCTTTACGGCAAATAATTCTGACCACGAAACCTATCTTGCTGTAGCTTGATTCGCCTGGAAATATCACCCACGATGGGAAAAAAATATGGAAGACCCATCGGTCACGTNACCATAAAAGACAAGATTTCGAAAAGAATGCGAACAAAAAATATACATCAACCTGAATTATAAAAACTAAAAATATAGATATAGAGGTCACCCATTTAAACGATAAAAGTATTTGGGGGACGAAATTACGCATTTTTTTTATAGTGATGTACATATGTCCATGGTCTGATGAACGGCCAAGAGGAGACAAATGTGTTTCCGACGAAGTGAAGTTATTATCTTTACGGCAAATAATTCTGACCACGAAACTTNTTTACGGCAAATAATTCTGACCACGAAACTTATCTTGCTGTAGCTTGATTCGCCTGGAAATATCACCCACGATGGGAAAAAAATATGGAAGACCCATCGGTCACGTATACGAATATATAGCATTTGATATTATAAGGGAGGGGACATGTGTCCACTTTCAAGCCGATGTCTTAATCGAATTTAATGGTGGTATATTATTTTCTGGCATGTGCGGTATTTTTCCGAAAGGAAGCGCTTACCTGCTTTACAGAAATGAGAGGATCCTTTCTTCAACCAGTTTGTCTTTTTTCATATATAGTTCGTAGCAATATGTTATGGTACTGCGCGAATTGTAAGTACAAACAATAGAAAAATTATGGCGCATGTAAAGGCTTGAATATGTACTGTAGCTATTCGATAAGCGTAATTCACACTTTTAACGGGCTCGTATGCATTATAAGTGAAATGTGAAAACCATTGTTGGGGATGGTTGAAACAATCCAGGGAAGTCAGAATGTGAATTGTGATAGTCATGACTATTTGTCTTCGTATTTAGCAGTGCAGGTATTTTTTTTATATTTCCAGCATGATTTTATTCGTACGCACCGTGATTTTCTACCCAAACAGAGTACGAATTAGGATTAGGATGGATTGATTTTACGGTCTCGTATTCGTATATTAATTAAAAAAATTTCTGTTTTTTCTCTAACGGTTTATATAAAATGTGATATTGTTTTGACCCGCAAATGGTACTTATTTTTAATATGTATATTTTACAGATTTCTTTATGCTGAACTTCCTATGGATTTAGAGGGTTTCTTCACAATCTTGTGTAATTTCATGACGAGGGTGCAGTTACAGGNATAGAAAAATTATGGCGCATGTAAAGGCTTGAATATGTACTGTAGCTATTCGATAAGCGTAATTCACACTTTTAACCGGCTCGTATGCATTATAAGTGAAATGTGAAAACCATTGTTGGGGATGGTTGAAACAATCCAGGGAAGTCAGAATGTGAATTGTGATAGTCATGACTATTTGTCTTCGTATTTAGCAGTGCAGGTATTTTTTTTATATTTCCAGCATGATTTTATTCGTACGCACCGTGATTTTCTACCCAAACAGAGTACGAATTAGGATTAGGATGGATTGATTTTACGGTCTCGTATTCGTATATTAATTAAAAAAATTTCTGTTTTTTCTCTAACGGTTTATATAAAATGTGATATTGTTTTGACCCGCAAATGGTACTTATTTTTAATATGTATATTTTACAGATTTCTTTATGCTGAACTTCCTATGGATTTAGAGGGTTTCTTCACAATCTTGTGTAATTTCATGACGAGGGTGCAGTTACAGGACTTCTACCCAACATTTTCTTTGTTTGAATAGGTGACCTCTCTATCGGTTTTTTTTTCTTGAGTTTGATGTATATTCATAGTTCGCATTCTTTTCGAAATCTTGTCTACTATGGCATTATAATTTTCCACTTAATTACTTTTTGCATTTTGGATTACCTACTTGAAAGAAGAGCTACATTTCGACAGCTTGTATGTAGAGCTAGATCGGGACAGGATGGATCAGATGTTGGTCNCTACTTGAAAGAAGAGCTACATTTCGACAGCTTGTATGTAGAGCTAGATCGGGACAGGATGGATCAGATGTTGGTCGGACTTTGAAGAGAAAGCATCGTCTGGACCCAAGATGAAACACATTCAGGAACACTGTGTCGTTACTGTGAGAAGAAATTTTATGAAAGCAGCAAAATTCGGCGTCATGAGGCCAACTGTATTCAGAATGTGGAGCATGTTACTTTGGGATATAAAAAATACCAATCTNCAAAATTCGGCGTCATGAGGCCAACTGTATTCAGAATGTGGAGCATGTTACTTTGGGATATAAAAAATACCAATCTGAATTAACTGAAGCAAAAAACTTCAGCTGTGAATGTCGTGGCCAGTTTGTTGATTCCTTCGACGCAGCTACTACATCAAGACTTTCACTAATGCTAATCAAGCATTTGTGAATGGAATAAACGCCTGTGTAAGGAGTNACGCAGCTACTACATCAAGACTTTCACTAATGCTAATCAAGCATTTGTGAATGGAATAAACGCCTGTGTAAGGAGTTCCATATACATGTCATATCGATGTGAGAAGTGCTCTAAACTGTTTACTTGGAACGACCATTTTAAAAAGTGTCTGAAACAGTGTGAACGGGCTGCACCATCCTATGATGCAAGCCCAGTGATACATCCTNCGACCATTTTAAAAAGTGTCTGAAACAGTGTGAACGGGCTGCACCATCCTATGATGCAAGCCCAGTGATACATCCTTTCTATTTGTAGTTCACAACAAAGGCTGGTCCCAATAAGAATTTGACCCGCCAATCAGATGCTACACCTAGCAGTTNTTCTATTTGTAGTTCACAACAAAGGCTGGTCCCAATAAGAATTTGACCCGCCAATCAGATGCTACACCTAGCAGTTCACTCAACCATGCATCACGAACTAAGTAATTTAATTGAATATATATGGATTTTTCCTGAAGAAATTAGCATTCAGGGGTCTTTTGCAAACGTATGTTGCTCCAAATGTAATAACNATATATATGGATTTTTCCTGAAGAAATTAGCATTCAGGGGTCTTTTGCAAACGTATGTTGCTCCAAATGTAATAACTTCGACAAAATATCTTTGTTCGTTTCGGACCTGTATGAAACAAAGTTTAATAAACGAACATTCAGAGGAGGTATGGGAATACTGAAACATGAGTTATAATTTATGGTTGGATATAGCTATAGTAAACCAGATGTAAACAACAAGAAATCATTCAATAACTCGAACTTACCTGAGTGTAATGCGGATGACATCGAAGCCGGTGTTGAAGAGAGCATAAAGAATGTAAGCCGCGAGGAGGA
This sequence comes from Clitarchus hookeri, assembly GCA_002778355.1. Classification (NCBI taxonomy): domain Eukaryota; kingdom Metazoa; phylum Arthropoda; class Insecta; order Phasmatodea; family Phasmatidae; genus Clitarchus; species Clitarchus hookeri. The sequence goes on from NQII01001283.1 coordinate 316,467, forward strand.
AGAAATGATAGTCTCTGGCTGGACACTCGGTTTGGTGGATCATCTGTGGCTGAGAACTANGTAAGCCGCGAGGAGGAAGAAATGATAGTCTCTGGCTGGACACTCGGTTTGGTGGATCATCTGTGGCTGAGAACTAATTGGATCGGTCCACCGATCATTGATGTCAATTGAACGCATTAAAAATTATCCACATTTATCGGTATCACAATTTACGTTCGGTTTTCACAAAGTGCATACACGCAAAGGGCCCTGGGAATGTGAGAAGCCTATGCATCGGTGATAGTAATGCTTTTANGTTTTCACAAAGTGCATACACGCAAAGGGCCCTGGGAATGTGAGAAGCCTATGCATCGGTGATAGTAATGCTTTTTAAGGCGCCCACAGTGCTGGGTGATGGTAGGAGTGATGTGGTGGGGGGTGGTGTGTTTAAGGTATGGATGGCAGTGGGTTATAAAATAAGTTTTATAAAAATTATTTTCTAGGATTATGGGTAGAGGCAACATTACACGGTTGCATTTTATTAAATTGATAAAACAATTAGGAAACTGAATTATGATCTGGTGTGACCCTTTCAAACGATTTAATCATTAAGAATCAAATTTGAGGGGCCGACATTTTTTATTTTTATATATTTTTATTAAAATAATTACTTTTTATCTATGCAAATTTTGTTAAAATACATTTATTACAATAACATTTTTATATAAATATTTTCTAGTAATATCGGGAGGAACAACATTCAACATGGCATCGAGCCCTGTATGTGACGACGTCAAAGATGGCGGGCTCTACCAACCAACACGGATGATGACCTCTGCTGTGACGCCTACCACGATGGCGGTACAAACCTCATTCCTGATGCTGGATGCATGTCCCAAAACGGGCATATATACACTGCGCATGTATAAAGTTTATTCAATCTAATCTTTTTTTGATGGTATAAATTTATTTGTCTCAACGTAGATGTGTTGTTAATTCAAGTCTGAATAATGTTAGGCAAACAAATTAATTAAATTTCTTTTCTTATTTTGTTTATTCAAAAAAATGTTTTATTTGGGCAACTAAATATATATTTTCGGCCATATACAAATATAAGTTTGCTTGGCGGTTTTATCACTGTAGCTTAATGCTCTTCTGCACTGATTTAGCGTATCTCATTCGTTGTCTACGGGGGCCCATTGGCGTAGTTCTGTTATACTCCATATGGATATCGGGTCAGGTCGTCCGGTCGGTCACCTTATGGCGGCCCAGGAAACACCCTTACTGGGTGGCCATAAACCTGTTCGCACATTGTGTATTCTTCTACCACATGTAAAACTAATGTACCGATTTGATAAATTTGCTTATTCTTACACTTATATGAATAAAAATTTAAATCAAAAGAAAATATTACAGAATTCGCAGATATCTACAATTGAAATTCTTTTTCGCAAATTAACTATATTAAACGTAGAGTAATAAAGCACGAATGGTATAGTTATTACCCATACATTCATGCTAGCGTTCCTGTTCACGGAACAGTCAAATGCGTAGGAAACCTCCCAACTTTCTATAGTAGTTATGTTAAACATTCCATTTTTGTAGCGAGATGTGTGGTATTATTTCCATACGAAATATGATACTTTTAAATTGGACATAAATACATACAATTACTTTCCTCCTACCATTACCAACATTTTTGGGCACATGCCAATTAGTGAAACCTTTAAAATATGTGCAGGTGTAGGCAGTGACAATTTTAGATGATTGATCTCAAAAGTACTCAACTAACCATGAACTGCTTATAGTTTACAATTGCTCTAACCAAGAACGGTTTTCCACGAATTCTCTTTGTCAGCAAAATTGTATTGCCAAGTACCGCAAGTGTCGAAGCAGACCTGAACAAGAGAGGCAAAGTAAATTTTGATCACTTATGTTAAGTATTATATAAAATGTTAATCGATTTTAATTTTTAAAACACACACACGCTAAAATAATCAAGATTTTCCGTTGTGTAAACTGAAAGTCTAGAAATTGATCCGATTTTTCTATTTTCCTAAATAAATATCTCAAAGTTTGGAGAAGAAAACGTGACAAAATTTATGAAACCGCAAATGATATATTAACTAGAAGATAAATTAAAAAACACATTGTGAAGTGCTCCACTGTTTTCTAATTTATTTCCGGTGCTTGTTCTCGTTAAAAACACATCTGAAATAGTGTGCAGATGTCTGTGGCAGCAAGGAATAATTGCCCTCATCTCTTCTTTGTAGCAAAGTTTTGTGTCATATCTCAGTCTCGCTCATTAATGAAGAAACTCCTTAAAACAACGCCCAAAAACAAGCAGGAGTACTGAAAGTCAAAGTTTATTAAAACATAGACACTGCATTACAGAAAGTTATTACACCCTCTGAGGACTCTACCAGACTAGTGGAACTAGACTACGTTCAGAAACGGAATTTTTTTTTTGTGTTGCTAATCTACGGTGTTCCGATCAAAGACAAAATTATTTANGGAATTTTTTTTTTGTGTTGCTAATCTACGGTGTTCCGATCAAAGACAAAATTATTTATATTTTTTAGTTTGTTGCAAAGATGATAAACTATACCTCCAAACTAGAATTCTTTCATCATGCCAAATTTTTCCATATTGTCACCATCCATTTGCCTTTCAGCACAGTTTTGCAATTCAGTGACCACATCTTAATGATTGTTACGGACTGCAAGCAAGTACATTTATTTCAACAACTAACTTTCATTACCTGTCTCATGCATTGTGTTTGTTATAATTTTTTCAAAACATTTATCTAAATAATTTAAATTGTATCAAAGAAATAATATTAAAGGAATAAATATTTTTCAGACAGAAACCATATCTCCTATTTATCGTCTCTTAAAATAATAATGTAATTGTTTTACAATTTTCATAGACTTTAGGTATATGTTATAGTTGGTTGTACCTCTTCTTTCACTTCTCGAATATTATATATGCAAAAAAAGTGTTATATAAATAAAATATATATATTTATTTAATGTTTTATTTATAAGTGTATTTACAAAAATACCAAACGAAAAATTTTGTACGTCATTTATAGACATGGTTACGGAGTTACAGAATTCTCCAACCTGTCAGGCGTCGGCTTGCATACACTCGTCCGTTAACCTCTGTAACTCGCAGCAATGAAATTTGTTTTATGTAATTTCTATTTACGCAAATCTTGCAGCCATCAAGTTTCCACACTATCCATTTAAATCCACGCAAGACGCTCAATGACTGCATTACCTGTACCTGCTTATCAGAAAACGCTGACAGGATATATAGCGGTCCCGGTTCCTATTATGGAACGATATCTCCTGCAATGAAGAAACGAACAATTTGGAAGGGAATTTCATCCAGGATAATTCGCTGCTAATACAGCAATTTAACACACATACACACACACACGCATATATATATATTTGTAAGTGGTAAAAAAACTTTTTGTTTCATGCTTCCAAGATAAAATTTTGCTGCTGGCAAAAACCAAACGTGGTGCACAACAACGCGTAGATTTTTTAGTACTAAAAAAATTCAGTGCACAATACGTTTCTTTTATTAAATAGGTATTTATTCGCTGCCACTAAATATTAAGTTGGGAGGAATAACATTAATGTCGTCCAGCGTAAAACCGTTCGCTACTTCTCCAAAACTACATCCGTTTTATATTCTGCACTCGCAGGCGTATTGTTAAGTGGCCACGACGCCGTATTTATCCGTGTTCATCACCTTGCTTCAGGATACGAACGATTTCGTTAGGGACACACTTAATAAATTGGGGGTGGATTAAATTATCTTTTTATTCCAAGTAAATAAAAGCAGCGCTGTCCCTAGTGAAGTCAAAGTGAAGTGCAAGACCTTTTGCTAGTTAAAACTAGATAATCCCTCCTTCCAACAACGCAATCACATTTCGAACAATAAACTCTCTTCCAGAGTGCCTGCGCATCGCGTCAAACATTTAATTGATAGCATATTTTGCATTGTAAAGACAAACATGTTTAAATATAAGTTTTATAGTAAAATATGTATATCTCACAAACAATCAAATTATATACATCAAAATAACTTTAATTTTTTACCGAACGCGAATACCCCCCTTCCCCCCTGAACAATCAACCGAGCAATATCCTTCACTAGGTGCGAGACCCTGTGGGGTGACAACTGTCCTCTAAAGACGGCGTGTGTGCTACTAGTTGGATTTCGGTTACGTGCATGCTCAAGTCTAACCCCACAACACCGAGCGAGGTAGCGCGCGCAGTGGCCGCAAACGAGAGGAGTCAAGTTCGGTTGGCGGTTGGTGTATCCGGGCCNTCAAGTTCGGTTGGCGGTTGGTGTATCCGGGCCGTTTAAAAACAGTATCGGCTGATTACTTCCCCGATCCTGCTGTGTACGAGATATTGAAACAAATCTACCTTCTGAAGCCCGCAACCCGCAATACAATTCCGTGATTATTTCTGCTAGCGTCGTATCTTTGCTGCACCTAACAAAAATTTCATTACATACTAATACAGTGAATTTATTAGTGAACACAGAATAAATTACTAAATTACATAACTAAATTAAATAACTACTGGAACGACAACATTTATTTTTGGTTTCACATAAAAGTTTGTGAAGTCTAGATTGACAAAATTGCTTTGTGGCCACCAACACATATTTATTCCCCCTCAGAAAACTGTATTTTTGTATGGCTTCCAGCCGCATGGTTGGCCATTCTCTGAACTGAAGATAAGTTTATAAATTCTTACGAAAATATTTTTCTTTGTATTTTTTCTTTAAAAAGCAAATAAGAGCTATGTTAAATACCGAAATATTCAACGGTATTTATTTTGACAATGTCATGTTTCGTTATTATAATCAAACAATGACAAATTGCTAAAACCGGGAAACCAAAAACGAAATAGTTCTATAAATGTCAGAGTATTGTTAGGATTTCCTTTCTGTTAAATTGAGGTCAGATCGGCACTAAAGCCTTGAAAAAAAAGACAGACATTTTTGAGTATTTATAATATTTAGAATTTCTTTATCTTGCTCTCTGCACACATGTTTTTTTTATCACATTGACACCAGACACTCAAGGAGTAGTTCTCGCTAAGAATATCACCAATTAGACATGTATATGAATGGTGTCGAATGGTCGAACTGCTATAAACTGGATGGTTGGCTTGTCTTATAGAAGTTCATTTCGACCGTGCAGTCGCCACTGTGACATTATGTGTGCTGGCCTGGATACGTACTGGTCGTACATCACGTAGTGTAGGCACTTATCCTCCCAGGCGCATTACATATAGATAAGATTTTCACATCACCGATGTGCACTAGCAGAACATGGTACCTTATCCCGAGAGATCGTGCAGTCTTTAGGGCCTGCACTGCATTTGCTGGTCTCAACAAGAACCATTTGTCGCAGTTTGAATGAGGCTGGCCTACATGTACGGCGTCCACTGCGCCGTTTCTCCTTTATCCTTCGGCATCATGCGGCACGCCCTCTATTGCATCAGGAACGTTAACATTGCATAGAAGAATGACGATGCATTATATTCTACAGTGAATCCCGCTTCACTCTCAATGAAGATGACGGTTACTGCAGGGTTTTGAGCCGTAGTGGGCAACGCGAGGCTTACGGTGCGAGTTCTGCATTCGAATACCTGGGAATACCTGGTAAGACATAGAATGTGTGCCTTGTTTTGTATGTTTTAAATAAATATTTGTTTGATTTGGAAGCACTAACCTCCCCCCCTCCCTATTTTTCCCGCCCACTAAGATCTCATCACACACTAATGAACCCTCCGGAGTAAAGTAGTAGATGAGTAAATATTACACAATAAAATAATATTCTGTAAAGAGGTTGATTTTTACCATAGCAAAGGAAGACCTCAACTCATTTTACGTAATGTAGAACACAAGCATATGTTCGCTTGCTGATAAGGCCAAAGAATCCCATACAAACACGACATATTGCAAAAGAACGAAGGGCCAAACAACACAAAAAACATGTGTAGCTGTAGATGGGACAATGTCATTGTATGATATCTCCGCTTTTATCGCAGCTAGTCCGGACGCTTTCGTCCATCCGTGGCGCCGTCGTGTGGCAATTTTAATTCGGTAGTCATCACTACTTGTCTTCCCCTACTATTTACAGCTTTCTNTCCGTGGCGCCGTCGTGTGGCAATTTTAATTCGGTAGTCATTACTACTTGTCTTCCCCTACTATTTACAGCTTTCTCAGCTACACCATGGTAGATCATATTATTGACTATCTTAGAAAAAAAATAGGATCAGAAATATAGCTGCAACAACTTGGAGAAACCATCTTAAGTTCTCAGTTTGGTTTGTTCTATAAAATGCATTTTCTTTCTGCACAAGAATCCTGGCGTCTGCCTCTGTTATCCGCATCATTGTCGNTGGTTTGTTCTATAAAATGCATTTTCTTTCTGCACAAGAATCCTGGCGTCTGCCTCTGTTATCCGCATCATTGTCGGTAGTAATTTCCTTGAAAAACGGGGTGCAACGGTGGCTGAGCGGTTGGACTGCTCGCCTCCCGCCAAGGCGAACCGGGTTTAATCACCAGCCCGGTCACTCCGGACTTTTGCAAGTGGGAATTGTGCCGGACGATGCTGCTGGTCATCGGGTTTTATCGGAGATCTCCCATTTACCCNGGTTTGTTCTATAAAATGCATTTTCTTTCTGCACAAGAATCCTGGCGTCTGCCTCTGTTATCCGCATCATTGTCGATAGTAATTTCCTTGTAAAACCGGGTTTAATCACCAGCCCGGTCACTCCGGACTTTTGCAAGTGGGAATTGTGCCAGGCGATGCTGCTGGTCATCGGGTTTTATCGGGGATCTCCCATTTACCCCGCCGTTTCATTCCGGCCGCTAATCTATACTCACGTAATTTCAAATTCATCGGCTCTCAAGACCTCGCTGTTAAGAGCCGCCCATTTCTCGTCCCTCTTCACTCACTCCTTAAAATCAGGTCCACTCATCTGCATCTGTCTTGCCCATCGTACACGTCAGTCACTCCAATAATGGTTGAAAGGTATTGCTGACCAACACCTGTACACGACACCCCGATATCTCTCTACTTGAGTACCTGCTGGCACGAGACGTTTCGCTGCGATGGAACTCATCACTCGCTTATATTTCTTCGCAAATAAAGACAACGTATAAGTAAGAAACTGCTTCAACAATATTTTATTAAAAATTAAGCATCACACTTTTAAACATGCAGTATTTGTAATTTTACTTCATAAGGACAACAAACATGATGTTTTCAATTGTGGGCCTATTTCTTTATTATATAGTTTCTCCAAAATTTTTAAAAAAATGATAGATAAACATATTTATTTTCATATCAAGGCTACTTTCATCCCTTCTCAACATGGTTTTATCTCAGAAAAATCTACTACAACAAATGTATTCTAATTTGTCAACTAAATATGTAGTATTATAATCTCACATAAGCAAGTAAACACAAATTACTTTGATTTGAGCAAGGATTTTGATACTTGTAAACATACTTTATTTTATCCAAACTTGAAAAAATTAGTCTCAATACAAATTATTTAAACTGGAAAGGACATTATTTAAGCAATATGAAGTTTTCACTAGGAATCAACAATAGCAAATTCTTAGCATATTATGCTCCTTCAGGCCTACCACATGGTGGAAGATTGCCCCCTCTTTTATTTAATAATTTTACAAACGATATTTGTGAAAATTTGCAAAACTCTAATGCTTTCATGTATGCAGATGATTTAAAATTATATCAAATTTTAATTGCAATAACTGATTGTACACTATTACAGAATGATGTTAATTCTGCTGTTAATTTGAGAGACAGAATGGTATTTAATTAAATGTGAGTAAAACTAAAATTATCACATATTCACGTAAGACAAAAAATATAAAGTTTAAATACTCTGTTAATAATATAGTTATTTAAAGAAAACTGTATATAAAGGATTTTGGAACATTACTTCATTCAAAATTAAACTTTTATTACCACCTTGAAAATATATTAACTATTGCAAATAGAATTCTAGCCCTTATAAAATATTTACCTCTGTCTGATTCTCATTTTCATTCATTACTATGTCTGTATTATAGTTTATTTAGGTGCAAGAAAGACTATTGTTCAGTTGTCTTTATTTCAGTCATAAATACAGATTCAAACAGAATTAAGAAAATTCAACAAAAATTTATTTGTTTCATTTGCAATAAATATGTTATCAAAGGTAACGAGAAATTCGACTATGACTTTTCATTTAAAAAAATGTAATACTTATACTTTCTGCCGTAGAAGGAATGTAATCGATACTGTGTTGCTAATAATTATATTACTGGCCATGTACTTAGTTCAGAATTATTACACTGTTTTAGCGTGAAAGTCCTACAGTAACATCAATGATTTATTTTTGTTCATACCTACTCATAGGACCTTTGATTTAATTAAACTATGTGTAGATAATGAAAATAGCTGTTTAACTAATGTTGATTCTTTTATAAATAAAAACAATTTAATCAAACAATTTCTACCCAAAACTGATAAAACGTAGGTCTATGTCATAACATTAATTTTATTCATGCTCTTTATTAACCTTTATTCTCTACATACACTGAAAAGCCAAAAAAAAAAAACAGGTACACCTGCATAATATCGTGTAGGGCTCCCGCGAGCACGCATAAGTTCCGCAAGACGACATTGCATGGTCTCAACTAATGTCTGAAGGTATGCAGGAGGCATTGAAATCTGCGCCAATTTGAGAAAGGACTCCACGTCGGTCACGTTTAATGATTCTTGTCAGTTGTCGTTTGCCCCGTTCGTTCACAATCTTTTTCCGGCAGCAGCGATGTCGAAAATTTGATGTTTTACCGGATTCCCGATATTCACGGTACACTCGTGAAATGGTCGTACGCGAACATCCAAATTTTATCGCTACCTCGGAGATGCTATGTCCCATCTCTCATGCGCCTACTATAAAACCACGTTCAAACTCATTTAAATCTTGATAACCTGCCATTGTAGCAGCAGTAATCGATCTAGCAACTTTGCCAGACGCTTGTCGTCTTATATAGGCGCTGCCGACCGCATCGCGTTACTCTGATTGGTTCCATACCTCTGTTATTTGCATACGCACGCCTATACCTGTTTTTTTTTTGTCTCTCCATTGTATATGTAATACTCAAAACTGTACTATTATCTATCGACATAAGTAATATTCCATTTTTTACTTATATATTATTTTACAATTGTGTTGTTTCTTTATGTTTTTTATGTAAATAGTATTTTGATGTTGATGTTTTACTTTAGTTTTGTCTGTGTTTCGTATGATTGTGTTTGTATTGCATATGTTTGTTTATATTATATACTGTTGGTTATTTTATGATATTTTTATATTATTCCTATGGTTTTCATATTTGTATAATTTTCCTCTGTTTTTATTTTTGTCACTTGTTATGTAATTTTGTGTTGCTTTATGTATAAGTGTACCTCAACTAACGCCTACAGGTGTTTGAGGTACTATAAATATGTGAATAAATTAAAGGAAATATTACTATTAAACCATACTATAAACAAAATGTTTAAATTTTGTAGTCTAAAACATATTTTTATTTCTAACTACATGTTTTATTAATTTTCTTTATGTTCTGGGGCTAATAGAAAATGTTAAAAAAATTATATACATTTTTTGGATATTCTAAATTAACTTGTAAAATATAACCTTGATAGTTCGTAAGATATCTTAATAATTTAATAGTTATATATTTAATTTTAACTCATTTAATACCAATATATGCTAAATTCTCTGACATAGCCGATATAGCAGTAGCGTATAGATTACAAGAATATAAATACATGAAATGATTAGAAGTTTTATTTTAATTATTATTACCTCTTATAATAAACTTCAAAAACATTTTACAGCATTGGGAAATTCAATCTCTAATAGGTTATACGTAAAATAAAATTAAATTGTAATTAATTATTAAACCTTACTTATTTATAGTCATTTTTATCTTAAAATCCTAGGATAAGCTTCTTGCTATATAATAACATGAACAAAGTTTTTAAACAAATGTTTCTAAAAGACTTAAAAATATCACTTTAAATTAAACATAACTTTTTTTGCCTAATTTTGCATATTCTCCTAGACCATTTCATTAAATTTTCCCAAAATTTTGAATCATTACAATTTAAACAGAAATATTCGTTTTACTATTTTCATTTAGTTTATCTTTAGGTTGTAGGTAATTCGCTTTCTCCAATTTTTTTCTGAGTCCAAGCATTAATGATGATAAACACTTTTTTTAATAAATATGATTGGGTTTCATCACTAAAATATTTTGATATTTCAATTAATTGTTGTTTTTTATGATTTATTTTAGTTCAATGGTTATAGTTAATCATATAAGTTTTAATGCACCAAAAAAATGTATATTATTAGCTAGAATAAAATTTTAACAAAACAAATCCGTTTAATATTAAAATTACATTTGCTCAGTATTTTCCTAATTCTTTCATAAATAAATGCCTATCGTAATATTATAAATTAGGAATTTATATTTGCATAGTCAATGAATTTTTTTTTGTTATATTTCAATTTAAATAACTAGCTGTTCGACACTTTACAGTTATCATATTTTCAACCTTTGTAATTAATTTTTAAGATTTTCGAAAAAAAATTATTTATTTTGTTGAAATTAAATTTAATATGTTTATTTGTATGTCTTTAAAAACTTTTGGTGTATATTGAACAATATATTCTACTGTATTTAGCATGCCTTCCAAAGGTAAGAAAAGCATAGATCACAATTTTTATAATGCTTTATTTAATATTTTTAGTTTATTTATTTGCATTAGATTCTAATTTTTTTTCTTTTTTTTTTTCAAAATTTTAAATTTATCTTTTATGAGATGTTATTATAGATTAAATAATTATACACAGTCTCATTTATCTGCCTTTTTGTAAGCTAGTCCCAAATTAAAATAATACAGATTTTATGTCTTACCTAGGGAAACAATCAAAGGAATCCTAATAAATTTGGGAAAATAAGTTTTGCTATTTTAGGCCACGCTAATTTATATGTTTTAATTGGACCAGACCTTTATTTTTAGAATGGTAACTTAATAATACTATAATTTAGAATGCTATATTTACCAATCTATGTAACCGATTATAAGATAACTTTGTACCTAACTGTAACTATGAAAATTATCAAATGTGCTAATATGTTACATCTTTGTCCTCCACGAATGTAGACTATCACTTGCAAAAAATATTTTTTACGCCATAATTCGAGGACGAATCAATCGATACCCACCATATTTTACGCGAAAGTAATGCTATATTAGTGCATATAAACATAATTTGTTTTAAGTTCAAGGCTTTTTTTTTAATGGGATAACATAAAAGAATTAGATTAGTATGTTATATCTGTTATGGAAATTAAAAATCCAACAAAAGTATGTATATTTAAAAGTATTCATGACATACATCAATTATGAGTATAGACATCCTCTTTTGCCAGCCTTTTTTTAAAGTAGTGCCAGGTGAGATAATTGAATATTTTGCCATATTTCCGGANTAACTAGCTGTTCGACACTTTACAGTTATCATATTTTCAACCTTTGTAATTAATTTTTAAGATTTTCGAAAAAAAATTATTTATTTTGTTGAAATTAAATTTAATATGTTTATTTGTATGTCTTTAAAAACTTTTGGTGTATATTGAACAATATATTCTACTGTATTTAGCATGCCTTCCAAAGGTAAGAAAAGCATAGATCACAATTTTTATAATGCTTTATTTAATATTTTTAGTTTATTTATTTGCATTAGATTCTAATTTTTTTTCTTTTTTTTTTTCAAAATTTTAAATTTATCTTTTATGAGATGTTATTATAGATTAAATAATTATACACAGTCTCATTTATCTGCCTTTTTGTAAGCTAGTCCCAAATTAAAATAATACAGATTTTATGTCTTACCTAGGGAAACAATCAAAGGAATCCTAATAAATTTGGGAAAATAAGTTTTGCTATTTTAGGCCACGCTAATTTATATGTTTTAATTGGACCAGACCTTTATTTTTAGAATGGTAACTTAATAATACTATAATTTAGAATGCTATATTTACCAATCTATGTAACCGATTATAAGATAACTTTGTACCTAACTGTAACTATGAAAATTATCAAATGTGCTAATATGTTACATCTTTGTCCTCCACGAATGTAGACTATCACTTGCAAAAAATATTTTTTACGCCATAATTCGAGGACGAATCAATCGATACCCACCATATTTTACGCGAAAGTAATGCTATATTAGTGCATATAAACATAATTTGTTTTAAGTTCAAGGCTTTTTTTTTAATGGGATAACATAAAAGAATTAGATTAGTATGTTATATCTGTTATGGAAATTAAAAATCCAACAAAAGTATGTATATTTAAAAGTATTCATGACATACATCAATTATGAGTTTAGACATCCTCTTTTGCCAGCCTTTTTTTAAAGTAGTGCCAGGTGAGATAATTGAATATTTTGCCATATTTCCGGAACCATTTAAGTAATTTTCACTAAATTTCGCTCAGCTGTAATACTACAGAAATCCATGTAAACTGACATGATTTAAGTAGTTCTGGGCCTATTTTTTTTAATTATGGCCTCGCAAATAATTCTGTTTGGTAAACCCTATCCTTCAAAACATTTGACTTATTACCATTAATGTTGATGTTAAAAATTCGACCTCCGTAAAGCAGTTGACTGCACGCGTGTATTTGTAATTTTTTCACAACTCCAGCTTATGTTTCCGGTTCCATATCTAACGATATTGCTACCAACGAAACGTCAAGACATATCAATCATTTAGGTATTCAAATGGAATGGAGAAATTTGGGCAACTATTAACATCGTGGTCTTGAGAGCCAATGAGGGTGAAGCGAGGTGGATATGGAGCAACGCCGGAATGAAATGAGGGGAAAAAAATGGAGATTTTCAAGAAAGCCCGTCTACCAGTGGCATCGTCCGCACGATTCTCACTTGCGTAAATCCGGGAATGCCGATAACCGAACCCAGTTCGCATTGGTTGGAGGAGAATAGTCTGACCACTATACCACCGCAGTACCTTCCTTGTTTTAAGGAAATGCATTGAAAATTATTTGCATACATGTAGAGGAAATTAGGCTCATTGGTTAAGTCAATAATTTTTTTTTACCATCACCTTTACTAGATTTAATATAATAGTAAAAACTTCTTGGTTCATATTTTTGATATTTTATCCCGCATTTTTTAATAAACTCTCTAAATAAGCATTACTTTTATAACAACATTTTCATGAACGATTTGGCAGTTTCATATTTTAAACAATATACTTCATGGTAATTATGTATACATTTTTAAAATAATTTAATTTTGTTAACCTTTTATAATAAGGAAAAACAATATTAATTTTGATAATTGCATTGTTTTGAAATCAATTTTCGTAAATATGTTATGCCATAGTCATAACTATTCTCGTGACTATAAATTTCAATTATAAAACACAATAAATTAAAATGTCTATATTTTTATTATAAGTTTTTAATTTATCTTGTTTTCCACGTTTAGATATGTTATCTATTTTAACAGTTATTAATGACATTACAAATTCTTCTAAAATATTATCTATTCGTAAACCAACATTTTTACATTTTGAATTTCAGTCAGAATTATTTGTTGCTGGATACAAAGCTGGTATCATAGTATACATCAAATATATTTAATTATTATTTTTTAAGGTAATACAAGTTTATATACACTGAAAGCCAAGAAAACTGGTATGGGCGTGTGCATGCAAATAACAGAGGTATGGAACCAATCATAGTAACGCGATACGGTCAGCTGCGCCTATATAAGACAACAAGAGTCTAGCAAAGTTGCTAGATAGGTTAATGCTGCTACAATTACAGGTTGAAATATAACTCATATTGGGAGTAGAAGCCTCGCTGACACTCTTCACGAGCGCCTATCAGTTTACATGTGTCACGAGGCACGTGGACAGCCAGAACGGATCGTAGCTACACGTATCAAGGTTGTGCCGAGTAAGAGCTGGCATATCGCCGGAACACCCGGAAAGCACTACGTAAATATGTAGGAAAGCGGGAGAAATTGCAGAGCCAAGCAAGAGAACCTCTAGCTTCACGCCTGAGAAAACGGCTGACCAATTGAAAGTGGAGCCACGAATACTCCTCACTCCTACCACCCTTTTAGCCAAACCGCGGAAGAATAAGCTGAGACGGTAAATTCAAGGGGCGGATCACCACTTCTTCCCCCCCCCAACCTTCACGAACAATGGCATGTGGTACAAGGGCTTTGTACTGCAGGCCACCACCTCCCTCCCTTCCCTCAATAAGCGAAACACATGCAGACAATTAGGGAGCGAGGCTAGAGAGCATATAAGCCAATTATCTAAAGAAGAGGGTTTCAGTTCTTTGTCACCGTGCCGAGAGAAGCAGTTGTTTCGGACATGTGAGAGGATATCAGAACAAACCCACAGCAGCCATCCAGGGGAGATGGCAACAAATGCGGGCCTTTTTCAAGGCTGCTCACATCGCTGGATCTCATCCACAGTCGACAACATACCAGCACCAACAGCAGTCGCCATCCAAAGAAGCCCCCCCACTCCCCTCCTCAACGACGTCACCCACAGTTAATCCGAGTTAGCCAAAATAGAGTACCACACCTCGGAAATGTTTCTGTATGTTTTTTTTAACTCGAGATAATATATCCAACCAGTAAAGTGAACACCCAAAAGACTACCTTATTGGAAATACTCTCAACCTTCAAGGCACCTTATAGTCTGTGCCTGGAGGAATTAACTCCGACCCTATGACCATCCTGTATGCTACTGGTGGGGAATAGCGTCAAGGTTATCAAGATTTAAGTGTGTTTGAAAGTGGTGGTATAGTCGGTGCACTACAGATAGGACATATCATCTGCAAAGTAACGATAAAATTTGGATTTTTGCGTTCGACCATTACACGAGTTTACCGTGAATATCGGGAATCCGGTAAAACATCAAATCATCAACATCGCTGCGGCCGGAAAAAGATCGTCAGAGAACAGAACAAACGACGACTGACGAGTATCATTAAACGTGACTGACGTGCAACCCTTTTTCAATTTGGCGCAGATTTCAATGCTGGGGCATCAACAAGTGCCAGTATGCGAACTATCTAAAGGACCATCATTGATATGGGCTTTCGGAGCCAAAGGCCTACTCGTGTACCGTTGTTGACTGCACAACACAAAGCTTTACGCCTCGCATTGGCCCGCTAACACCGCAATTGGACTGTTCATGGCTGGAAACACATCGCCTGGTCTGACGAGTCTCGTTTCCAATTGTATCGGGCGGATGGACGTGTATGGGTATGGAGACATCGTCATGAATTCATGGATCCTACTTGTCAACAGGGGACTGTTCAAGCTGGTGAAGGCTTTGTCATGGCATAGGGCGTGTGCAGTTGGCATGAAATGGGACCCCTGATACGTCTAGATACGACTTTGACAGGTGACAGATACGTAAGCATCCTATCCTATCACCTGCACTCATTCATGTCCATTGTGTATTCTGACGGACATGGACAATTCCAACAGGACAATAGGCCCCCCCAAGCATCAATATTCGTTACCGAGTGGCTCCAGAAACACTCTTATGACTTTAGACCCTTTCGTTGGCCACCTAAATTACCAGACATGAACATTATTGGGCATATCTGGGATGCCTTGCAATGTGCTGTTAAGAAGATATCTCCACCGCCTCGCACTCCTATCGATTTGTGGATTTCCATGCAGGATTCATGGTGTGAATTGCCTCCTGAAACCTCAAAATATTAGTCGAGTCCATGCCACGTCGTCTTGCGGCACTTCTGCGTGCTCACGGGGGCCCTACACGATATTAGGAAAGTGTACCAGTTTTTTTTTACTCTTCAGTGTATTTTAATTTTTCCTGGTTTTTCTATATATAATGAACTGTTTAGTGTATTATGTTTATAAACACATAGTTGCAAATTATTTATAGCATATAGCGACCAACCTGTTCCTTGTGCTTTAAATATTATAATTTACTACATTTATTATTTTCTTTACTACATCATTTAGATAGCTGCTATAAAATTTATTGTATTTCAAGTTCCATAATACATTTCTTTTATTTTGACACTACGATTTTTAAATGTGGTTTCTAATATTAAACTTACTTTTATAGCATTATTTGGTTTTAAAATAGTATTGAAGTATTAACCATTCATGTTTTTGTTGCTTTAAAAATTTAAAATGGTTTATTTAATTTTCTTAACTCTTAATTACAAATTTCGGTATTCTTAACTCAGAAGATGTTCATTTTCTTTTAATTAAATTTAATTTTATTTTTAAATTAATAAACTCTTAATTATTAATTTTTGTCAATTGAGTACTAAATATTATACTTTTTCATTAATAAAAACGTATTTTATAAAATTTAAAATTGTGTTTATTGTTTTGATATGTTTTTTTTTTATTTTTGAATGAAAATCAAAATTTTGTAAATATTTTTTTGCTGATAATCTTAAATCACGAAAATAATAATTATGAATGCATAAATAGTCCATCACATTATTTTGTAAATTTAATTTTTATAGCCTTATTAATGTAATGGAAACTGATATTGTTATTTTAAAAAATGTGTTTGTTACTTGGTTACAGAAGCACTTAATCTTTGTTAATAAAAATTTATTAATATTGTTAAATCTTTTATTATCAGATGTTTAATTATAATTATCTATGCTTTTAATGATAACTGATTAATATAGTTTAAGCCATCTTGATATTTTTTTATTTTATGTTACTTTACCATTTGCTATGGTATTATCTCATAAAAAGTTTTTTATTAAAAATAATAAGTGTTTTATTTATATTGATAAAACTTTTTTTGCTGTTTCAGTTGTACATTATATATAAAAATGTTTATTTCTCGGATTATGGTGCATGGGAAATAAATGAATATATTTCACTTTATTTTACATATTTTTAATATTTCATTTAAATGTCATTATTCTATAATATAAGGTACTTAATTTTCAAGGTTTAAAAATATTTGTCAAACATTCATTTCATTCCTCAAAAAGAACTGTTTTACAAACTGTACCTTTGTTAAATATATTTATTTGAATATTTCAACTATTTTTTATAAAACGGTATTATAGTTTCTATGTCAGTTTTAATTCAATTCACGAATATAATATTTACTTTTTCAAAGTATTTTTTACGTATATCGTTCGAACACTTATTAAAATATGAATATTTGTAAACTTTTACAATGTTATTTGAATGAAAAACGTGTCATATTTATATTCCTGACATTTTGAACATTTTTGTATCCACTATTCAAAAATGTATTTAAAAATTTTTTTTTTTTGTAAATGAAGATGGGTCTAATGCTAGCCAATAAAATTTTTCAAAATATTTTTTGGTTGATTGTTTTTTTTTTTTCGATTTTGTATGTTAGTTACCTTTAGATAACAAATTTTTCCAAATTTTATACAGTTATTTTTTATATAATATTTTATAGTTATTTAATTGTTATATATAAATTTAGTTTTGAATTTTTTTAGAACTTTTGATATTTTATGTTATTTTTGCTTAATATTTTGTTTAAAATACAATGAATTTGGGAGATATTGAAAGCACTTTTTTTATTTCAGAAAATTGAATATTTTTTAATATTTTGTTAATTATTTGAATATTTAAAAAATGAGCCAACTCTCTCTATTACTGTCTACTAACGCTGCTAAACACTAAAATACCTATATACATATTGATCAATTAAATGCAGCCTGTATTTATTGCCTGCATATCTACTGTTTTCTTTGGTGTTAATAAGCATTAATATACCCACTGTAGATAATCAGGTATGAAGTCCTAAATAATTTGTATGCTCTAGTTTCTGAAGTATTTTCCATAGTACTACATTTCCTTTATTCAGGCGTAATTTAAGTTTTATTAGAACACTAACGGCGAAAAGTTAAGCGGTAGGAGGAAAAGGATTTCAAATGCATTCATAAAGCTATTTAAACAGTACCATAATATGTTGTCGAGGTGTCCTCACTAGTGTTTTATACGAAGACCGCAAAGCTTACCCGTTGTTTACACCATTAGAGAAGTTAAAATTTACCGACGAAATTATGGGAACATAACGGAATAAAGCCTATAGTATGTGTTCTCAATGTTCAATTGTTGTGCATTCAACAGTAGTGACTCAAAAAATCCACATCATATACGTTATGTGAGGAGAATTATGAAGCGATTGAAGTCAGGCCTAAATCAAGTGCTGTTGTACTAGTATTGCAAGTTACCAGTATATGTCATTTCCATGGCCTGACGGAGGTAAGAACAGGGTTTAAAAAACACTCTCTGACAGAGAAAATGTCACACCATGAAGGACTGCTCAGAAACAGACCAAAATGCACCCATATATAGAAAAAATTAGCAGAAATATGACTCCAGTAATCAAAAATATAGGATAATCTCTAAATAGTTGGTCCTCTATGTTGATTGATATATTGGTGAATCCTACGCGGCATCGATTCTATGAATGTTTGAATAATGTCATGTGGCACTGTGCATCATGTGTTGTTGACCCGGGTCCAACTGTTATCTTAAGTTCGTGGAGAGGGAAGGTATAGAACCGACGCTTAATTGTGTCCCACAGATTTGCAGTCGGTAACAGATCAAGATACAGGTATTGGGGCATTTAACGTGAAGTGGACAACGGAAAAAAAGTGGGGTTCTGAAATTCCATCTTATTCGGCCTAATAGTACTTCTGTTAGGTATAAATGTAAACACACAACATTTTTTTTATTATGTTTATTTCACAAGTTATAGGCTTCTAAAAGTTGTGGTAATTGAATGAACATTTCAAACCATAATTTTAGTCACTTGGACCAATTATTTGAATTTTTTTGATTTCAAAATATAGCCTGGTGTATATTAAAAATACACTAGAAAATTAAAAATGGCATCTGTATTAGTTTAGGAATTAGATTTATTAATGTACATACGCCTCGTAATGGGCGTGATATCTGGCGCTTGCTTAGGTCGGCTGGTTTGCGCGAAAAAAACTTACTGCTCTGATTTCAAAATTATAACATTATGAAACAACATTGTAACAATGAAAGAACTATTTTATTTTGTAATTTTTGCAACTTTAAAATGGGAATCTATGCTAGAACTGGTCCTTTTTACAAGAAGGCCTGTGGTTGTTGAAATAAAGGCGTGCAACTTTTTAGTTCCTGGAATGGTTATGGCAGATGCAAAACAGGGTTGCAAAATCATTCTCTGACGATGAATATCGTCTTTGGAGCAATAGTAAATGGCTGNAGGGTTGCAAAATCATTCTCTGACGATGAATATCGTCTTTGGAGCAATAGTAAATGGCTGTTTGTTTTAAAGATGATTTTACCCATTCCTATAATCGCATTGGCGTATCAATTGCTCCACTTGAAGGTAACTGTAGACTTGCACGCGTAGCTAGATATTTGAGATCATCGCATGGCCCCTTTCCGAGAGACGTTGTATGAAAATGTATCTCTGCATCTGCATTAAAATCTTCTCTATAATAAAATAGATTCGCAAAGTTGAATCTATTTTTTAAATGTTGGGAAGCCCCGCCGGTTATATGTATATATAATTTTAGATACAAAAATTGCTTTTTCTAAAAGATGCTTGTGTAGTACGTTTTGGAAAGCGTAGATGGTGGCTGTAACATGTTTTAAGTCATCCGAAATCATAACAATGCTGCCGTGCTTTACTTCACTGCCATCTCTATAGTAAAAAACCTACGTTTGAACTGTTGCCTGTTCGTTATTCCAATGAAAGGATTGAGCAGCATCTTGGACAACAAAACTATAATTTTCTTTAAAATCACATTGCACAAGAATTTGACCCTCATCGATAGTCTCCTTAAGAGTTTTAAAACAAAGCGCCTGTTCCTCTGCAATATAAGCATGAGGTTTCATAGAGTCCAAAGCGTCGCATAAGTCATCTACAAAATTATCAGAATACAATAGTTGAGTAGATATCCTGAAGCGGTCTGTACCAACCCATTTTTCAAACTGCACGTCTGTCACTTGATTGTTACCAAGTATGATTTTTAAATGCTCTCGAATTGCGCTTAAGCCAGGACAAGAATCACAGCGTTCATTTGGCGATGTGTTTGTAGTAATTAAATGACACGTCGGTGTAGGATTGGGACACATCATCTTGCGAAGGCAATCCTTATAAGATGAAAGTTGCATGGCAGTTCCAGCTGTAAGATTGGCAATGTCACTGTTCCTGGTTGTTGGTGCAGGGCACAGCTGATTTAGACCAGTCTTGCACTACTCTATTGGAACAGAGACAAGTGACACTCTAGCTAAAACATACATCCTCCATTCAACATCAGCTTTACGTTTTGATGGTAAGTACAAACATATACCATATGTGTTCCAGAGTGGCCTGCGAGAATACATTTTTCGGGTCTTAGAGTAAAAAAACTTTGTTAAGCCTACCTGGACTTTCGGATATTCATCTTTGAACCTGTGATAAAGTTCATCAGTGTTGCAGAGCAGAAGCTGTTTTTGCATGTGCGTTCTTTTACAATCATCTAATTTAACCAATATAAAATCTTTTTTACCAGACATTTTTCGGCTAATGTTTTCTCGTAGATAAAAAAATTTCACCATGTTTTAAGTCTCGGCTGGTAGTTTACGGCCACCGCGTATGTTTGGAGATGACAAGATACCGTATTGACCGACAAATTGCTTTGCTTTTCTCGCCTGGATGTTCCAAATTCTTCTGCAAGTTTATTTTTACTCCATGACTTAGGTGCTATAGTCAATATCATAGTCTTCATAGAAGTAGAAATAGACCGATTATTAAATTTCTTCTTTAGCTGCTTCAAAATGTCTTGTTTTTCTATGGTTGTGTCGGTTTGGATTGAATTATGTTTAAACTTATCTTCGGGAATGAACGGTTCATTGTGGGTGTTTTGCGAAGATTCACTCGATGTTTGACGGCACTGCACAAGTATACAGGGACTAGCTCGCTCTGACGTAGCTCTTACTTCGTCAACTGACCAATGCTATATTGAGAGGTCTAATAGGGTTAAAAAATATTATATTTCTAACTAAGATTTACTTTTTACATTAAACTTTTATATTTTCCATTATCTCAGGAAACGTTTACTTTCGTTGCCCTTGTTTCCACAAAATTAAACGATCAAAATATTTTACGTTTACAAAAACTGTACACCATAATAATTGGCGTAATTTTACAAAAATGTATGTGCCAGCAGAATATTTACTGCAGTCAGTGCATTTGTACACCTAAATATGTTAACTTTGTTAGCCTTCATTCTGAAGGAAAAAATGCTTATGAAATCACTTTCATGTCTGTGTGTCTGTGTGTACGTGTGTTTTACTCTGAGTATGTTTGTGCGTGTGTGTGCCCACATCTTNTGTGTCTGTGTGTACGTGTGTTTTACTCTGAGTATGTTTGTGCGTGTGTGTGCCCACATCATTCAAATTTCGAAAGCGTGAACCGAATTTCATTAACTCGGTCTACATATAGTAATACAAACGGATACCTTACTTTTATATTTTTCAACCACGCTGGGCACTTAATTTCAAAATGGCGACAAAAACAGTTCAACCGATTTAAACCAAATGTTGTATGCTGACAGTGCAATGTGTAGTCATGAAGCCCACAGATGAATATTGTTGATGGTTCGTAATTTTTAAATAAAGCACCACATATATAAATATAGCTTTTACGTATAACTCAAAAACTAATCAACCAATTTTCGCAAAATATGGTATTTATGTAGTACTAAAATTGTTTAGATGAGTTTATATAATTACATTTTATAAGGCACTTGTTTTCAAAATGGCGGTTATACAAATATTATAGGTTTTTTTTGTATAACTATTATACCATTTGACAATTTTTTACCGTATTTTATATGCTGACAGTATCTATTACCTGCATCATGTAAGCCAAACAACAACAACTTTTGACCGTCTTTTTGTACGATAGTGCTACATTAATTAATAAAGTTTTTGTGTAATATCTCGAAAACAATTTCCAGATTCTTACCAAATTTGGCAAACAAATAGTAATGCAGCAGGTGAAATATAAAAATATATGTCAAGTATTTCAGACACTTGTTTTCAAAATTGCTGTCATCTAGCTGTTTTAGCCTAGTATGCTACATCTTCGAGACCATTTAATCAATTCCTAATTAAATTTGAATGCTGAGAGTATTCATAACAATCATAAAATGGGTCCACACGGAGCTTCTTTTGTCCTCTATTTTGGTGCTGAATAATGCTCAGCCTACAGGCTGGTACGAAAGTTTATAACTGGAACTCTTCAAACATGGAATCACAAACTGAACAGCTATACTGCACACTATGGCTTTCACAAGAGCAATTGACTACAAACATATCACCTTATTAGGACACCTACAAATACAAGTTATGCTGTTACCTATAACAGTGGTAATATAGCACACAAGACACCATTTCAATGGTACTTTTTTTTGGAGCCTGACTATTTTTACGATTACTTCTTAAAAAATCAAAAAGATTAAAACAGGACCTGACAAATATGTAAAATGATAAAATTCAGCAAATCTAAATATACAAAACTTACAAATTACACCTTGCAAACGTACTACCTGGAACAAGTTGACACTTGTAACTATTGCACACTGTGTAAAAATAGTCTATCACATTCATACCAAAACAAGGAACAAAGTGTACTTAATCCATCCATAGAACGGCTGCAGTCTAAGGCTTCCTTTTTCCAAATGTGTGACGCTACTCCCCACCTGTGGTGTACAGAATGGTTCGTAGGGTCTACGGTTAATGTTCAGTGGCACAGACTATGGTCGCCTAGAAGGTTGAGGGTATATCACACAATGACTTCATCACGACTTCTTAGTTTTGAACCGGTTTATTTAAGAGGAATTCATTTACTTATTCCCGGCACTGTTGCAGGACTTTATACATACTTTCCCAGCATGTTGAGCGGCGAATTTACTCACACATTAACGCCCTGCGAGTTCAGGCCTGAAGGGCTGGTTACACTGTTCTGGCTATGTTTACGATGCTGTGGGGGTATTAGGTGACAGGACAGGTCCCTAAGTGACGACATGGTTACTTATCTGCACATGTTGCATGGTAGTTGTTCCGGCAGTTGAGATGTTGTGAGTTGGATGGCCCGGATATGTTCCAGCAGTTGATGAGATCTGGTGAGCTGGATAATCCTGTTAAAGGCCCTCTGTGGTTGGCTTGTTGCACGCAGCTGGCTTCCTCTCGACGTGGCACTTCTCGTTGAAGCTCACCGCTCGCTCCTGTTCTTGGAGTAGGGTAGTAACTGACTGCTTACTTCCCTACCACATCCCGGTGAGGTGACCCTGGACTGGCCTCCAACCCCAGCCCTCGACGTGGGGTTGCATTGGACAATCCCACTAGCTCGACATCTCACTTCTCATTGGAGTTCACCACACGACTCCACCTTCTCGGTGCGTTGTAACTGAATGACTGTTGACTAGCAACTGACTGGCTTGACTGACTGACTGACTCGCATCCCGGCGTGGTGATACTACTCGCCCGAAGTAACTCTGGTGACTGTATTTGATTCTGCCCTGTGTTCCGCGTTTCGCGCCCCGATTTGGCTGACCCCTCAATGTCGCGACTGACTACCTTCGCAACCTGTAGTGGCGGTACCGAACTCCGCGCCAGCTGCTGCTCGTTACTTCGCCTGTCTTTGCGAACTGAAGTGGCAGGAAGTCCGATCTCCCCTTTCCATGGTACCTGTTGCACCGACTTACCTTCTCGGCGCAGCTGACCCCTCTCTGCAGTGATAACGACTGACGAACTGCTCTCTCTCTCTCTGTGTGTGTGGTGATTACGAATGACGAACAAATCCCACTTCTCTAGTAAATTGGCTTATATCCTTTCTCGAGTCCCTCCTTAAGTTCCTACATGTGTGTATCTTGTTGGGGGAGGGGGGGAGGAAGGCGCCATCCACAGCATACTTCTTACACATGCCAGGGTTCATGAAGTTTGGGGGGGAAGGTGGAGGCCTGCACCCTGAAACTTACCCTGTTAGCTTATTCTTCCGCAACGCCTGTCCCAGTTGCCCNGGGGGGAAGGTGGAGGCCTGCACCCTGAAACTTACCCTGTTAGCTTATTCTTCCGCAACGCCTGTCCCAGTTGCCCCAGGGTTTGGGTACCAGGGGGTGGGAGGAGGATTCGTGGTACCACTTTCCAAGCTTGTCAGCTGTTTTCTCTGGCATTTTTTTCAATTTCAGGCGGAATATGTCTGACTATCTCGTCATTTCTCGGCGTTTACAAATTTCACAGGGCTTGCTAGGGGGAGGGAGAAGGAGACCTGCACGGCAGAGACACGTGTAAGGGCCTGGATGCGCTACATCATCTCGGGTTGACCTCAGTATGCATAAATGAGCGACATGTGTCCAAAGTCCCTAAACTGGTTTAAGCTGTCGAGGGGCTGGGGGGAGGGGTTGTGACAGCGCTGCTCTAACACTCTTAATTACGCCACGCGTCATGTGAATTCTGGAACATTTCCATTTAAAATTAACAAATTTTTCTCAGTTATGTCTTAATATTTCTCTTATCTCTACTCATTTAACCAAATTCACCAGAAACAGAGAAATATTTTAATAAATTTTCTGTCCCTAACAACTTCAATTTATTATATGTAGAAAATTTATTACAAAATCGCGATTTAGAGTGATGTGCAGAAGAACCTCTTTCCTCTTCTTGACCGACTAGAGGTTGAGAGATCCAGATACAATATGATGCTTCAAGACTTCAACCACCTCTTATATAACAATTCTCAGGGCAATTTTTATACAGAAGTGGAGTAGTCATATATCGGAAAACAATTGACCGATTCCTATCAAATCTGGAAAACGTGCAGTGCTGTGGTAGTTAATGTTAACTGATATGTTAAATGTACGTCAGAGACTTATTTCCAAAATAGTAAATATATTGCTATTTAAGTTTTGTATTTTATATAGTCGAAAAAATGTAATGGATTCCAATTAAACTTTGCATGCTCACTATATATGTAACAACCATCAAATGTTTTCACACCAAATCTGTTTTGCCTGCCATTTTGAAAAATAGTATCACATAACAAATTAAAATTATGTGTTATCTCCGAAATACAAAAGANAGTATCACATAAGAAATTAAAATTATGTGTTATCTCCGAAATACAACACATTTCTACCGAATTTGGCAAACAAGTAGTACTATAGCAGGCCTTTCAAAATGATAAACTTTGAGAAAGTCAGGCACGCATATTTTCAAAACGGCGTCCACATAACTTGGCATGTTGACAGTATCAGTTATATCCATAAAAATCTTCTATGCAAAGACTCATTTCTCTGCCATTTTGTAAGAACGTCCCACTTGAGATAATACAGTGTTTATGCCGTATCTAGCGAAACAATAAACTAATTTCTTTCCAATTTAGCGGAAGTAGTTGTACTGCGTTAACCCTTATAGTTTAAATGTTATGTGTATGGCACTTATTTCCTGAATGGCCCCTTTAAAAACATTTAAGCTCAGTGTGCTATATCTTCGAAAATAAGTAACGGATTAAAATTTAACTTCTTTTACTGTATCTATGGCTATCATCGAATGTAGTAATAAATCACTTTTTTTACTCCTTTTTTGAAGATCGTCACATGAACAATGGAGGTTTTATGACATATCTCGAGGAATAATCAACCAATTCATATCAAAATTTCACGCTTGTGTTGCTACAGTAGGATATGTAGATTAACATGTGTTATGTGCTGCAGGCATGTTTTAATGGGGTTTATATAAATAATTTAGGTTTTTTTTATATCTAGGAAACCTTAAAACAAAATTCAGCCACATTTTGTACGCAAATGGAAAAGTTCGAAGCATCATTTATGCATACAGGGATCAGCTTTTTCTGGATATTTTGCAAAATAGTGTCAGGTGAGTAAATTGAATACTTCGCCATATTTCCTGAATAATTAAACTATTTACCACAAAATTTCACACACCTTATAAAGACATTGAAAGATTAAAGATTTAAATGGGAACAGACAATGAATTTGAAAATTGTGGCCATATAAATATTTTGATATGTTTGGCATATATATTTAAAAATTCAACAATTTCAATCGAATTTTTTTGCTTACAGTGTCTATTAGAAACATCGTGTACAGAGACTCTTTTTAAGCAAATTTGTAATATAGCTCTGTTTANTTTTGCTTACAGTGTCTATTAGAAACATCGTGTACAGAGACTCTTTTTAAGCAAATTTGTAATATAGCTCTGTTTAAGAAAATAAGGATTTTATGCCATATCTCGGAAACCAATCAGCCAATTTCCATAAACTTTTCACACAAGTAGCCTTGTGGTAGGCCATGTTACCTTATGTGTGTGTAATAGGCTCAGACACTTATTTTCAAAAGGATGGCCGTGTAATTATTTCAGGTTAGTGAAGCTGATTATTGACTGATTATATCCGAAGTGTATGATCCGAATCCCACCTGCATGATGCAGTTTGTGCTNTTAGTGAAGCTGATTATTGACTGATTATATCCGAAGTGTATGATCCGAATCCCACCTGCATGATGCAGTTTGTGCTAAGCTAGCTTAATTAAATGAGTTTTTCTGAATTTGAATCCCGGGTAAGTCACTCGTGTATTTTAATTTTCTTTGTACTGTTTCACATGTTTCTGGTTTCATCTGCAATGACATTGCTGTAAATGAGACGTCATTGCCTACTTACCATATATTCTTTTAAGAACTTTACTATAATGTATTTGCACCCATTTAAAAGTAGTTAAATTACATGTACACCGAATTTATAGTTTTATTGAGAGTGGTGTTGAATTCCAATCATGCTGTAGTAGAAAATTAAGTGTAGCATTCATTTTTTTTCTATATGATTAGTAAATTTACAGACATCACAATTGTAATTTCACCTTAGTGTGTCTTTGTACAGTTACACAAAAGCAAAATAACACATTCCCTGTATTTGTAAAAACATATATTCTGAACATTTTTACATTTTAATCAAGGAATATTACGGTCAGTATCAATACTTTTTAAAATTGCTTTATGCTAATTTGCAAAGTACGTATGTGTAGTTTATACCTTTCACGTGATTGTACTCCTTTCTGTAACTTGATAGTTAAGTATAGTGATTAAAAAATATCTTCAAAATGAGGACACCAATTTACGTCATATATACAAAACGTATTTACATGCAAACCGCAAATATACCCCATCAGTGTGTGTTAAACTTAAGTTTTGAACACACAAATTGAGTTATAAGTATTTATTTTCCCTATCGGTTTATCGAATTTAAAAAAAAACCTTGTATGTATCTTATAATTCCTTGGGAAATTATTTTAAAAGTACAAATACTCTACTCGTTTTAGAGTTAATTACACATAAAATTTTAATATTAGAGAAAATTGGTATTTTTAACTATAAACTTTTAATTGCTCAAGAATATAATGCCAATTTACATATTCATGGTCTTTTTAACAATACGAAATGATCGTTTTACAGCTACACTGATATTGAGTGCTTATACAATGACCACGTAGCAGTAAAAATACACAAATTATGATTTTTAAACATGGTGAGGGTGCGTTTTTATACATACTCGAAATGCTGAAATTAAAAATAAAATTTGGTTTATTGAGCCATACATTTATGTAATAATTACATTAATTATTTGAATTATTATACATATGATTATAATATATTNTGGTTTATTGAGCCATACATTTATGTAATAATTACATTAATTATTTGAATTATTATACATATGATTATAATATATTAAATTATATAATTATATGTTATGGTGAAATTATTTCACCAAAGCTCTGTAATGATATGTGTATTCTTAAGAAAATTCGTATTAAATTACTTATACGTTAGTTGATTCTTTTACAAATTACGTNTGTAATGATATGTGTATTCTTAAGAAAATTCGTATTAAATTACTTATACGTTAGTTGATTCTTTTACAAATTACGCAATAAATAATAAAATTGCCAAGAAGTTTTGTGTAAATTTATATAAATTTTTTGGATTTTAATTAAATACACACCGTTTATATGGCACTGTTACTATGTTACAGTCTTAAATTAATCGTGTATTTTCTGGTGATTCGTGGCTCAAGTGAAAATCGCAAGAATTACACTGAAGAGCCAAAAAAAAAACAGGTATAGGCGTGCGTATGCAAATAACAGAGGTTTGGAACCAATCAGTGTAACGCGATGCGGTCGGCAGCGCCTATATATAACAACAAGTGTCTGGTAAAGTAGCTAGATTGGTTACTGCTGCTACAGTGGCAGGTTATCAAGATTTAAATGAGTTTTAAGGTGGTGTTATAGTTGGCGCACGAGAGATGGGACATAGCATCTCCGAGGTAGCGATAAAATTTGGATTTCGCGTACGACCATTTCACGAGTGTACCGCGAATATCGGGAATCCAGTAAAACGTAAAATCTTTTAAATTTCTGCGGCCGGAAAAAGATTGTTAACGAACGGGACAAACGACAACTGACGAGAATCATTAAACGTGACAGACTTGCAACTTTTCTCAACCCAGTAGAATACATAATATCATACCAATTTACTGAAATGTATGTGACTTTTATGAGGGCTTCTAAATAACAAGGGAAATTTTAGATATAGTATTAACAATTGATTATTAAATTTAAATAAATGATGTTTACTGAACTGCGTTTAAAAAACATAATGTATCGACATTAATTTTATAAATATTTTAGCCAACTAAAGTAAATCATAATTTTTATCTCCTGACACCGCAATGTCTATATAGATACACTTTGGACCAGGGTAACCACAGTCCTGATAATTAAACGTAGTAGACACAGTGGATTATACATCACGTGCGTCAACATAACTTAAATGCAACTGAAATGGTTTCCAAAATGTTGTGGACAAAACCTGAGGTTTCATATGAGTCGAATGCATGTTTTATGCGGAAGGTCGAAATAAAAAGTATCCATCTGATTTTTTAAGGACATTACCTCTACACGAACAGGAAAAAATATTGATGAATATAGATCTGAAATATGTGCGAGTTCATTGATTTGTAGGATAGACTTAACATTATTATTTATCCACAGCTTATTGGTTGCTTGCTTTCCCAGTTGAGAGTGGTGGTGGTTCCGCAAATTATTGCATGTTTATTATTTAGTCAGGTCTCTCCAGGAGTGACAATGCAAGGATCAATTGCCAATGTAACATATATGAAGAAGATTTGGATTCCATGTGGCTCGAAACAAATCCGCGATATTTTCTGTTATTTATCTATGAAGTGTCCTTTTCATGGTTATGGCGCTTGTGATGTAAAAATATAAAAAAAGCTACATAAATTTCCCGTACATTTGTCTGGGGAAGTTATTCCTCTGTCATCTCCGATATGGTCCATTCTCCGATTACTTCCAATTCTAATGAGGCCCTGAAAAATTTATGTTTCCAGTATATTCCTCCGTCTCATTCAAACAAAGCTTAACCTAGTCTAGAAAGTTTATCAAAGGGAAAAAGCACACTTCATTCGTGTGCGCTNCGTCTCATTCAAACAAAGCTTAACCTAGTCTAGAAAGTTTATCAAAGGGAAAAAGCACACTTCATTCGTGTGCGCTCAGTTTAATAGGGTTTTAATTAGAACTATTTATTTTAAGGCGTTTGAAACATACCTATTTTTTCTCTGTTTTCATTCGCATTAGTTGTAAATGAAATATTACAGTCTATTGAAAAATATAAGAAAATTTCATAATCAAAAAATAGCTGCTTTTAATGTCAATACTGGTGTCACAATAGCGTAACAAACGTGATGCAATGGACGCGACGGGATTAAAATAATTTTCCAGCCAATCAGTATTGAGACTTTCGCGACGTCAACGCGACATAAAACTCTCACGCGACAAGATTTCCGAATAGAAAATATTTCCAATTTTTTCGCGTCGCGGTTGTGACAGGTCTGTATATCTGTCTAACCCGTCATTTTCGCGGTGTTAAAGTTTGATATGCGCTATTATCCTTTTTTCTAATAAGCAAAGCAACGCATGTTTATGCCTAGGTGTAATTACAAACATATTTTCACGCTCAAAGTACCTGCGGACATAGAATGAATTTGTTAAAAGAATATCCAAATAATAAAATAATGAAAATTTTAATGGCCGTCGTAAAAGATGTTAGTATGTAGTGGCAAGAAAACAATTTATAAACAGTATTAAAAAATGCTGATCGCGAGGCGGTAAAATCTAGTGTTCACAACAACGTGAATTTTTGTGGTCGCATTGCGGCCTTCGCGTCTCATCTGTCGCACCATTGCGATCCCAGCATTACACAAGTGTGACACTGTTGTGACAATTGGCATATTTACGATACCACCAGACACGTCGTATGTAGGGCGATTTATCAAATGTTCGATTCAAAAAGTGTGAATAAGCCGAGAAAAGTCTATAAGCACGGAAGCCAGAACACCTTCGTGATTGTGCGATTGCCGGACAGAGGCGCGCTGTACACATAGTAGGAATTGATCGCGTCGGAGGAAAAGAGAGAAAGCGAGGCACGGTCCTCTCTCCGTCCACACGTCGCTCCAGCCTCGGCCGCACCCAAGGCCCCTCGGCCGACCGGCTGGCGGGGTCCGCTCCACAATGGCGGTCGCGCAGGGTGCCCGGGGCTAGG